>OZ017796.1:21362938-21880859 GCA_963969395.1 Pseudoscleropodium purum
AATAACACCTAAATGTAGAAAGAGAAGGATTGGCAGAAAATTCGGGTGGGCTTATATACTGGCTGCAAAACTTCCTCGCTCTACTTTTTGCACTCGCTGCATTTCTTCCAAATCATTCAAAAAGCTGCACACAACACACAACACACAGAATACATTAGATCTGCAAAAGGATGCAATCGCATACAGAAAAAAAATGCTGACATACAATCACAGATGTATTATAGCTAAAAGTCCTCACGGAAAAGAAAACCAAAAGCCTAATGTGATCTTACTGTACACGTTTCTTCTAAACAGCCTACTTGTTCATAAGACTTCGAAACACTGTACTGGCGTAAAGCTGTCATACAATTAACCCTAATATGCCCAATTGGCTGCTTACAACCAACAGGTGCAACACTGCGGCATGGATCAGAACCTCTTAAACTATCCAGTAAGTCACCCGAAGAACAAATTAGTTTATCCAGTACACATGTTCAAGAAGCGACTAACCTTATTGAGTTTTGTACAATGGTTCCGCCCAGAAATATTCGAGTTCCTGTTTGAGTGGCATTTACCAGATGCACAGTCCGCGCCTCTTCATAGGTTGTGCCGCCCACCATGAAAATCACGACGTCTTGTGGCCTGCACATTCCAAGAATATTCTTGCGTAAAAATGGTTCAGAGTATAAATGCTTAACAACATATCTATTGAATACGGTAATGCAAAGCCCATACCTGCCCTGCTGGAAATGGTTGCCAACAAAGGGGTAATCGATATCCCGCAAGCGTCCTCTCACAATGCTCTCAATTGTTTGAGCAAGTAAGGGTTGATGTTGAGTATACACATTCTCCACACCCTGTTACCAAAGGGCAGATTCTATTAGCCCATCCCTCTTTCACCCAGACAATTGGACGAATGGCATCCATGAATTTTGTAACAAGAAATGTGAGACCGCAGTTTGCAAACAGACAATTTAGATTGGGCAGATGTTGTCCAGACATCACATCCAACTGTTAAAACCGAAAGTCATTACATTCTCTCCCGCCCCTATAAAGCAGCAAACAATCAAACACTGCGACCCGTTTAACTCCTCTACTTTAATCAGCACTCATCAGCTCCATTCGACACAAGATGGGCAAACCTTAAGACCACGAGCCATGTTTAGAGCCTTGATGAATAAGTCTCTGTTGCCAAACAAATCGCCTGTACGCTTATCAAACCCAGCTTGCTTAAGAAGAGTCTTCACTAGCTGCACAAACAACTAGATATGATCAATATTTCGCCTTCACATATTTTGTAAGACACGTCTTGTGAATCCAAACAAGTAAAGAACCATGGCCTGTCTTCCATACCCCTGCTTTGTGCTTGCTAGTTTTTGCTGCAAGCCGACTTATAAGCTGCTCCACAGACTGTGGACTCTCCCTCTCAAACCGGAGGGCATACAGCATGACCAATCGCACTCGATCAATGTCAGCAGATTTCTCATTGTTCAAAAGGTTTGACACTGCCTGAAACAATTTCCAACACTCAAGGTCAGAAAATAAACTCTAAAGTCATTTCTCTAAGATCATTTAACAGAACATAATTGATCACCAACATCAACCAGCAGAAATTGCTAAAATGCAGCCAATAGTGGCTAAGGCATATACTTGCCATCAAGAGGCCACGCATACCCAAACTAGAATTGAACCTTCATGCGGATGAAGTTTAGAGAAAGTAAGTGACTGCAGCTTGTAAATATGACTGGAGGCAATATGCGAAGAGCAATCTAAGTTCTAAGCCTCTCGTGTTACTCAAACCAAGCCTCAAGAACAACCAAAGGAAGGCTAACCTCAAACGATACTGCTTGATTCGCATTACAAGCAAGCTCCTGTTCAATTTGTGATATAGCCATGAGCTGTCGTTCATCCACAATCCGACTCAATTCAGTCATCATTGTCACATGTTTAGATACATTCCCATGTTGCTTGCGATACTCTGGATAATTCTCCACAAACTTGACCATATCCTCTGCATCATCTCAATCCATGGCGAAGTTAGACCTTTAAAACACAAGATTCAGAAACCCAAACTAATAAGAGGGTATCAACCCAAGGAAAGGACAGCAGCAGACTGACCAAGTGACTGGATATTTTGATTGCTTTTGGATTTCAGTTGAAATTCGTCCACAAGCTTCTTAATGTTGGCACCCAAGTCTCCAAAGTTTTCATACATGTTTGCTTTGAAAAACGCATCCTGCTGAGACGAAAACACAACTTCCTGCCAAAATAAATAATTCAAGTATCAGATACATTCATTCAGAATGGAAAAATATATGATTTCTCAGTCTAGTGAGTCTCATCATTGAATTACATAACTCAGCACCTTTCTGAGAATAAAATAGACTGGTGATAGTGAGGGAAAAAGACCTGCAAGTCTTTTGGAACTTTGGGGAGCTTAGTAAGATCAACGCGGTTGTCCTGGATGCCAAGCAGCTCATGCACCATAGCCTGCAAAAAAAATCCAGTTCCAGACTCTTTAAGAATCTTGCTTCAGGAGACCAGAAACACCTCAAGCAGAGAGAAAGGAAATACCCTCAAAAGGTAGACAGATCACTTCAAACAGCAAAGATAACCAGAGTAAGTTACACTGAGCAAGCTGATTGCCTTAGAACCCTCAAGAATTACTCTGCACTCGAGTGACTAGCTTGAACTGGGAAGGGCAGCACGTTGAAATTCAATAACGGACTATCAATAACCTGATAAGGTCCAATCAATCAATCTAGAAGTACCTGGTAAGTCCACTGGTTCAGTAAAGGTGTGACTGGATCATCACGCCTATCCACCACCAGCAACAATGGAGCCACTTCTGTTCGTCTAAAGTCAAACAAACCGGGCTCTTGCTCATACATCAACCTCTGCCAAAATGTCCACAATCCTGATTCTCATAACTTCACCCACCAATATGGAAATTCTATTCGCAATAAGTCAACCCCATGAAGCAATAGAAATAGAGAGTTATAGGTATAACCAAAATAATCACCACTCGGTTGGACGAAATGCCTAGGGAGGAAATGACATAAGAATTTGAAATGATGAACCACACAGCCAGCATACCTGAAGCGTTCATTGCTTACTCTTCAAAGTATTGCAAAAACAAGGGCTCCATATAGGCAGTCAGAAACTAGAATAAACGGTCATCCCTACAGGATCCAGTCGACAGAGACACTCACCGCAGCATCCTGAGCAACACGACGTGCGATTTCCGAGCTCCGTTCGTAACGTATGACAGGCCGCTTTTTAAGAGATAAAAAGACGGCAGCAATGGCGTCCAACATCCGATCACAGGCCTGCTGGCTGTTGTGAGGATCGACTACAGTCGGAAGCATGGAAACATGGTTCGCATGCAGATCCAGCGTGAAATGAAACGGATCTATTGCAAAATAGTCGGCGTAAAATTCCTGTCACACAGCAGCTCTACGATGTTCACTTCATCCATGTGGCAATGAGACTCATCAATGAAAGGCCATTCAATCAAAGATCACTTTCATAACCAAGTCCAGATTCTAGTGTCTATGCGTTGCTTACAAATTGGAAACTTTCTACCAGGTTGGGCAAGTCTCTCGAATGGTGCCTCATCGTCATTTCAAACACTGCTCAATATCATTATATTTTCCAGAACTGATCAATATGTTACATTCTCAGTTTGTCAACATCCAGGATATGCAAAAGGCAACAGCAAATGTGCCCAAATGGCCACAAGTGGCTGCTTTCACATCTATAGGAGTTGAATAAATCGATTAGAAAACTTCAAGGAAGGTAAAAAATGTTTCAAGAGACAAAAGAAAGAAAACCCTAAATATTTGAAATACACCGGTAAATCAATGTTTGAAAGTTACCATAATCGACTATTAGCTTCCAAAATGGACTGACGACCGTATTAAAAACTTGAGCACTACTCTGTCCCAGCCATTGGCAATGCTCTCTAAGATGATCTGGAAAAATACTGGAAATGAATATCTTACTTGCACTTGTTGGACTAAATCATGTTCGTCAGAGTCAGCAAGTATCTGGATGTAGGACTTCTTGATGATGTTGCTGAAAACTGCACAGACATCACAAAAGATCAAGAGGAACGCATTCCTAAGTTTAGAATTCGAAAATATGCGTCCCACTACTGTCGTTTACTTATATCTAATTAGAAATTGCTTTATTTCTCGTCAATAGCATTGAAAGAGTCGATCTCTTCTAATTGCTGTGGCCCAGAAGTGCTAACTTACATAAATGGTACTCTCCAAACCGTGCATTGTTCAAATGGCGCTTGAGGTGCTGAATGTTTTCGACCGTCGGGCGTAAAAAGGTGACAGCCTTGAGATGTCCCATAGCCTCTTTGGCTTGCGCATCCACTTTCTCCACCAGGAAGACTTCCTTCTGCAGAAGCTCCGACTGGCTCATTGCTACACTAACAATACCGACCTGCAACCCCAAACCCTAATCAGAGCTTCCTAAAATCCAAAAACCACCTCTACTGCCCATCAATTCCAAGACAATAAGGTTAAACCTAATACGTAAACCAAAATCGCACGATCGGAGAGCTACTCCATCTCCAAATTAATCTGAAAAAACCATAAATCATCTGAAGTTCAAGAGCCATTACAGTTTGCGCGTCGAGTATAAGAACTTTCATCCCCGGAATGTCATTGAGCATCCGATTCAGATAATCGCGCACAGCGCCAACGAGTACCATCGTGTCCGCCACAGAAAAAAACCTAGTCTCTCGATTTACCCTTCACAGAGTCATACAATAAGATCGCAAAACCTCGTATCCCGAAATCCAATTTGCGGTACACAACTTGCACGAGAATCATTCAATCATGCTCTACGAGAATCTGCGAGCTTCTTCTTCTTCGTCTTCTTGTCCCGCAACTCTCCACACCACGCCTGCAATGACCTTTCCAGCTCCCTCCACCGCAGAACAAATTATTTTTCCAGAAAATTCGTGCAGAGATCTTCTCTTGAGACGACACAATTGTGCAGGAGATGCTAGTTGTGCGCATAGGCGTGCCGTGATTGAAGAGTTGCAGATTCAGGAAGACGACATCCAACGCAACGCAAGGTCTCTGCAATGGCGAACGCCAGATTTTGTTCGTGAAGTCGCATCGGTTCCAACTGGAAACGGTCGTGGTTTCTTCCCGTCCAATTTCATCCGGAACTGGTTCCGTGAACCTGGCTTTGGGATTATTGTGTTCTCTGGCTTTGCTCCGAGGATCCGTGCAACGTGATTGGCTTAACGCTGGAAGGACGCGGTCTCCCATGACCAAGGGAGTCTGGTAATAATATTTCGATTATTGGATCAATAGGTGCATTCTTTGTAATATTTTTATTTTATTTTGTGCAAAATTTCGCTCAGACTGACAGATTTTGAGCTCTTTGGTTTTGTCCCTCCAAAAATTGACATGTACAACGAGAGCAATGGCAAACAAGGGATGGGAAATGAACTACCACGGGCATTTTTCCATCCCGTTCACTTGGCTAGGCATACACTCCCGAGTCATCCCTGCCAACAAGTCTCATTCAAAAAGTCAATTGCGTATTTAATAACTTGACAAGCTTGCTAGCCAATGGATGAAAATCACACAATGAGGAAGCACAACAGAATATGAGCTAGCACTTTAATCTCTTTAGGATGTGGAGACAATGCCTAGGCCTCAATTTCTAGTATTTTACATTTTTGTGCAAATTCTCTTATGTATTGGACTAAACATGAAATTATAAATACATTGGCAAAATTGCAAAGCAAATTATGATATTAAATAATTAAATAAAAAATAGAGCCTATGCCTAAGTAAAGGACATGTTCTACATATTCACATTGAATACAATCTCATTCTTGTAGAAGACTTTGTGTCTTAAAGTGTATTCTACTTCTTTGACTACTGACAAGACCGCTTAGCTAAAGACAACATGAGTATAGACGCTTTAGATCCATTTGGCCAGAAGTGGCCTATAGTTGATTGTATTGGAATTTTAGCTTTGAAGGTCCCCTCCTACTTCAAATGTTTATAAATTGAAACATTATTGTCAAGATCACAAATAAACATGCTACCCTTTGAAATTGAAAACAACTTTACTAATTTTGACATTTCATTTAAAGAATTGTTTGTATTGTCAATACTATTAGTAGGTGACCTTTTGATATCAATTATTAGTAGTCTACTTGAAATGAACTCTAAAAGCTATAAACATCCAAAATAAATATATTTATTTGCAAATTTTGATGGTTAATTTCAACACAAAAATTCATTTTTTTAGTAGGATAATGGAAATTTGAAAAAAAGAAAATTTCATCGAATCTTATACCCTCTTTTAATTCACATGCCCAACTTACCCAATTAAAATCTAAAGATATTTTTAGAGGACTGTGTGAATTACTTTATTGGTTCACCTTTAAAAAATGAGCATTATATACAATGTGTATGAATTTACAAATTTAAAAGCATTATTATTCTAAATTAAAATACAACTATCAATTAGGGAGTTTTCTATTAGATAGCAATGGAAATATGAAGAGTTTAGCAAGAGACAATCTTAAAAGTTTAATTAGGAGAAAACTGAGGGAAAATTTTAGAAAAAAATAGGGGTTTAGGCAGGGTTGACAAATGTCAACGTCCGCTCCAAAATAGCGTCCGTTTTCCGGACGTCCAGACGCACGGACGCTAGCGGATGCAGCGTCCCGACCGCCGTCGGAAAGCGGACGGGCGGGGCGGACGGACGGGGCGGACGCCCAGATCGTGCGGACGGCTGTAATCGGGCGGATGGACGGACAGGCAGACAAGCGGACGGGGGACAGGCGGACGCTGCGTCCGCCAGGACGCGAATGTCAACGGACGTTGCGGACACAGCGTCCGCGTCCGGACGTCGTATCAGCCCTGGGTTTAGGTCTAAAATGACTTTAAACAAGATTTGGTATATGAACCAAATTAGGCAAACAACAAAATGGTGATAAAATGAAAACCAAAATACAATAATTAAAGTAGAAAAATGAAAATAGAATCAAATACAAAACCAAAAAAATAACAAACACAAAAAATACAAAATCAGAATGAAAAACAAAACATTATGGGTAGGAATTGTGTTCAATGTAGAACTTCAAACCTAATTTGAGAGTAGTACAATAATATTTTCCAAAAAACTTTGAACTATTAAAAGTTTGAAAATGAAGATAAATTTCATCTTCATACATTCTTTTGAGATTTTAAGCTTTGAAACTAAAGTTATAGACAAAACTAACCCCTAAAGTTCCATTACTATGTTTTCATTGAAAACTTCAAAAATTGTCATTTTTATTACAAGTACCAAATTTTCTTTTAAACTTTTTTTGACACATGTAACCATAGGATTTTGTATTATGGTGACTTGAAAACATGTGGTAAGGATTTAAAAAATTTCCACCAACTAGATTCAAGATACAAGCATTTGAATTTACTGAAATCATTTTTGGGCCTTGTTAAAAAATAGAGCAACTATATTTCCTAAGCTCACTTTTCTATGAAAAATATCCATAACTTTTTACCCATTGATCAAAATAAAACAATTAAAAGATTTCCACATATATATAACTCTAGAAAACCAATTTCAAATTTCCTTTCTAAAAAAAGTGATTCTTTTTTATTTGCCCTATCAACCCATTTACAAAAAAATAAACCATACCGTGCCATAACTTTTGACTCAGATTTCCAAATGTCATAAAATTTAGAGTATTTGAAAGATATTTCTTGTCCCTTCTGTCTATTAAAAATTTGGGCAAAAATATGAAAATCACTAGTCACACATATCTACCTAATATTGCTATGTAGCCAAAAAAATTCATGCTTGTCCTTTAGGGGTTTAGAGAGGAGTGGGAAGGAAAATTTTCTTTGACATTTTCAAACATCCTCTCTGAATTTTGTCCCTAACTTTTGATTGGAGGCTCAAAATCACAAACATATATTTGGAGATGAAATTATCTGAATTTCCCAACTTTTCTTAGCTCAAAGATTTTTAGAAAAAAGTTATTGTATTATACCAAAATTAGATCTAAAGTTCTACATTGAACACAATTCCTTAGTCTTAACAATGAGTAGTGAAGTTCTCATCTTCAAATTGTCCCATATTTTTTGACAATTTATGATGGACAATGAATTTCATTATAAATACAACCTCTCTACCCTACATTATTTCTTAAAGGGTATTGTTGTTTCCACCGAAATTGGAAGTAGCCATGCCATTGAGAAAAAATTCAAACTATAAGATTACATGTGAATTAGCATGCTGTTTTTTGTTTTTGTTTTTTTAGAACAAGATAGTGTCTTTGATTTGTTTTATATTTATGTAACAAGTTAGATCTAGGTGATTTTTTCTATAACCTAGGTTCTAATTTTTAATTTTTTTTTTTGGAATAAGACAATGTTTAAATTCACTTTGTATTTTCATAACAAGCTAGTTTTTGGAATCTTTCTTTTGTTCGTAACAAATTGAGTCTAATACATCCTTTTTCTAATTTTTATAACAAGAACATTTTTAATTTGTTACTTTTGTCATAAGCTTTGAATCTCCTAGAAAAAATCATGAAGATTGGATGTAACTCAAAAATGTGTCAATAAGTTGCTATCTTCATAGATTCTCAATTTTAAAATGAATTAGCATCAAATGTCTCATTTAGATGTCAAAATTCTCATAGGTGAAGTATATTGTTGAATGGGTTGTTGTCATAATTGATTTCGGTACTTCCAAGCATATTTGACCTACAACTGGTGCAAACGAGTTATACCAAGCATGTAAGGTAGCTAGTTCAACGAACAATCTATTGTTCTTTCTTCTCTAGCTTGGTACAATATAGTCTTTGTGTATAGAGCATCCAACACTCATGTATAGTCACAAATTTCTTAACAAAGTTTTTTTTTTTCAAAACCACTTTTGATTTTAGAATTGTAAAGCACACTTACAAGTGGTTGTTGAGTATAAATTCTACCTCAAAAAGACATGGTTTAGGATTCCTAAACAAAAATTGTACATCATTTCCCTTAAAACACATTGAAATTTATTTATATATGCCATTTTAGGACATCCTAATTAATGGAGTTAAAGCTACTTAGTCAACACTCATCAAGAATAGTGTCTTGTAGTTTCTAGATAGTGCCAATTTTGGTGTGACTAAGCTTTTTCTACCATTGATTGAGTATGTGCTGGGGGATCATTTCTTGGCTAGCCATGCCTTAGCTAGGGTTGGGCACATTTACTATCAATAGGTGGAGATGCTCTAAGGCTAACAAAGGTGACGCTCATCCCAAATAAAAATATTGATTCTTTGTTTCTACATTTAACAATGAAGTCATCCATTAGACCTTTTAGGTTTGTAGTATCCCTATAGGATTAGGCTTGTAAAGATGGGCTCATGACTACTAAATTCTAGCCTCATTGTCCATTACATTGTTTGCTGCCATTTTTCAACTAGATATGAATGGAAAATTTTGTCGTTTTTTGTTAGAGACAAAGTCACATGTCTACTACAAGTTGCAAATTTTTCAACCTTTTCTTGAAAAATTTGAAATTACTATGAATTTTTTAAGAAAAAAATGAAGAAAATTCATATCAAATATAAAATATATTCAAGAAATATGAAATTTCCACTATAGATGTGCAATATAGTGCATAGCATCATGGTATAAACCAAAATTATCATATTAATTTATAATTAGAAAATCAACAAAATATGGTCATAGGTCCAAAATTCATATTGCTATAAAATTTTGAAATTTAAGATTTTTTCAAAATTTCCAATGGAAATAGAAAGAAAAATGGATAAGCTTCATTTCTTTAGTAGGGCTCAAATTTTTAAAAAAAACTTTTTTAACTAAAATTCACATCAAGAGTAGGTAATGAGAAATGACCCAAATACACTACAACTAGGTGATTTGTGGATTAAGCATCTTCCTCTTTAGAAAAGTCAAGAAGATGATAATGAGCACCTTTGCAATACCATTCCCTAAAAATGTACTCAAGTATCCTCCAAATGAATAAATTGGATAAAAAACATTTTCTTCCATCTTCTAGTCTCAACTAAAGTCATCCATTAGACTTTTAACATCTGTAATAGCAATATGTGGTTAAAAGTCACTTACTATGTCTTGTAGTAGGAAATGTTCTTTGTATGACAAAAAAGATAAAAATTCTCTTATTCAAAAAGTCTAGGAAAGTGAAAATTTGTCCTTTAAATGGTTGATTACAACCCCTATAACAATGCAATAACCTAAATGTTTCTAACAAAAAACTTTCTAGACCATTGCAAAAATGAAGAATGCACCTATTGGTCTAGAAAGCAAATCATTTTTGAGTGACAACCTTAGTCATAGGCTAGGCAAACAACTATATAAATTAGAACAAGCTAAGGTGAATGCATCCATAATTGATACTAATAGTGATTGAGAAATCATTGAGAAATAAATGCTCATTATTATTAAACATAAATGCTTTTGTTGGATTTTATTGGCAGGCAAAAGAGGATGTCAATTTTTTATAGTATACATTATTTGGACATTGTTTCAATAAGCTATGAAATTTCAAAGTTGATTGTTTGTAGAGTGATTGAAAATGAATCCACTAAGCTCTCCTAAGCTCTCATGTTCTAATTGTGTAAATATTGTATTATCAATATCTAAGTTTTAGTCTTGCTTTTTGTTTGAAATGTATCACTCGGTGAAGCTAATTGAAGCAATAAAGCTTGAGTTCTAAAAAGACAAGACCTATGACAAGGCAAAGTCCACAAAGCAAGAAAGCTTTTGCTCTAAAAAGAAAAAAAGCTACTACAAAGAAGAGCCTATAAAGCATAAAAGCTTTAACCCTAATAGATTGAGACCTATCACTATGTATAGCACACAAAGCACAAATTAATACTTTAACCCTAAAAAGACAATACCTTTTATGATTGAACTCTACCAAAATGATTTGATTTTCCATTGACAAGTGCCAACATTGCAATGATGTGGAAATCCATCCGTCATCCATCCACTTAACAATTGTACTTACCTTGAATATATTTTTGTATTGGATTTTATAACTATCTAATTAGTATAGAAATAAAGAAGGAACCTTTTGGTACAAAAATTAGATCTTTTTTAGCAAAGTAACATGGTTCAAATGGTTGTAATTCTTGTCCTTTCATGGTTAAGGGACAACTTTCAAATAGAATAACAAAAAAATAATCCTTTTCTAAACTTGTGGCCATCCCAATTGTATTTTTGGAAATGATTCCATATTGAATTGGATTTAGGATAATTATATAGAAATATCTAGTTTTCTAATTTAATATTTTAATTAATGAATACTTCACAAATATGTGGTGTGCTTTTTTCAATATGACCATCTCAGTTGTTTCAAAAATGGCATCCTAACCCTAGGAATTTTTGCACAATTTCATGCACAAAAAGTTCCACATACTTATTAAGATCAAAGCTTAATTTTGAAAATTAAGGTTTCAAATTTAATTGAAGACTTGAAAGTATTTGCACCAAGGTGGCAAACTTCCACCCTATTCTAATATCATAAAGAACGTGGAGGCTAACCATGATGATATCTTAAATTCTTGAAGGTTAGAATTTATACCCATAACACCATAATCTCCAATATAATTAGAAGTGAAAAGGATTAGTGAATGTATTTAAATCCCATTGGAAGGGTGTTGACTTTTTGTTCCTTGGTCTCCCCAAGAAGGATGCATATCCTCCCTTAATTTGTAGTTTCTTTGTGAATAGATTCTTGATTGTAGAGCATATCTATCATTAATAATTGTAGAGTTTATACCATGGACTTGAATAGCCAAATAAATAGCAATAATAGAATTTATAAAAAGTATTTCCTTGATTCAAAGATAAGCAACTTTTAAAAGGTGTCTAATGAATATTCCAATGAATAAAAATCTACCATTTATAAAGGAAAACTCTATTATTGCTATTGAATATTATATAGTTGTTTGATTTATTTCACATGAATAATATTTTAAACTCTTCTTCACCCTGACAAGTTTGTGATTTATATCTCACTTTTTAATCACCCTGGGAGTGAATGCATACTTTACTTCTAAATTTTCATGACTATGTTTGCCAAAAATACTCTAAATTTATCAATTTTTTGCAAAGTATTAAAAATTAATAATATTTTCTCATATTTAATTGCAAAATCTTGAACTAAACCAATCAAAAAAATTATAGAAGATGTTTCAAAAACTTTGGCCTTATATATAGATGGCAAGATATAGTGATATCACTTCTTTTGAGGTGATAGTAATAGTGTAAAGCCATGTACAAGCCTAATGTAGAGTAGTCAGGGAATAATTTTTGTACATGTGGCATGCAACCATTGAACAAAAATCATTTCCAATTCTTTGCATTGAAACATTCAATCTCCAAATTCACTTCCTTCCTCATCAATTGCTTTCTTCGTGCAACAAACCCTAAATTACATTGAAAAATTCAATTTTTCATTTTTTCATTTCATATAAAACTTTTACATTCAATCCTAAATCCTAAATCCTAATCTCTTCAACATTTTTTCTTCAATCCCATGCTACTAAAATTTGTCTTTTTCATGTTGCTAAAATTCTCTCAAATGAATTCATTTGAATTCATTCTCTAAAACAAATTCATTTGAATTCATTCTTTCAATAAAATTGATTTGAATACATTCTCTCCAATGAATTGATTTGAATTGATTCTATGAAATGAATTAAATTGAGTTCATTCTCTAAAATGAATTGATTTGAATTCATTCTATGAAATGAATTAATTTGAATTCATTCTCTAAAATGAATTGATTTGAATTCATTCTATGAAATGAATTAATTTGAATTCATTTTCTAAAATGAATTGATTTGAATTCATTCTATGAAATGAATTAATTTGAATTCATTCTATGAAATGAATTAATTTGAATGCATTTTATGAAATGAATTAATTTGAATGCATTTTATGAAATGAATTAATTTGAATGCATTTTATGAAATGAATTAATTTGAATGCATTTTATGAAATGAATTAATTTGAATGCACTTTATTAAATGAATTAATTTGAATCCATTCTATGAAATGAATTATGCAAAATTTTAATTAAAAACTTCAATAAATTTAGTTTCAATTATTTTCTACAACCAATTACATTTTTTATAGTTAATCATAATGTATAATTCATAAATCAACGAAATTAATTCACTTGAAAATTTGATTTACATATTACATGTTTATATGAAGAGGCATAAACAAAGTCCTATCATGACTACCACATTCATATGTTTCACAACCAAATCTCATCCATTAATTGCTATTTTTTCACTTTGGGGGGAATAAAAAGAGATTGCTTGACAACCTTAAGAGATAGTCATATAGATTGAAAGCAAGAAACACTAATTAATTGATTATATTTCATTGAAGAGTGATACTATGAGAACTATAAGCTTTTGGAAAAAAATATTGAAAAAAAATAAATATAAAAAAGTAGAAGGAAAATAGAATATTACAAATAAAACATCCTAATAATTTAGATTTTAAATAAATTTATTACAAAAGGGAGATAAAAAAACTATTTATTTAAAATATTATAAATGCTAAAAATAATGAAAAAGTTCTCAATAAATATAGAATAGAAGACATTTTTAATAACTTTGTATTGATAAGATTTTATTTAAAATTTATAAAAAGACTTTTTCAAGTCTAAAGTATGTGCACATTAGAGTTTTATTTGCATCTATATTGAAGACAACTAATGTGTATTCCAAAAATCCCTTATACTAGTTCTTGCAATTTCAATTGAAGAACATGGGGTTCAAAATTAGCAATTCAAACTTGCTATAATCATACTAAGAATAATTTAATCTAAAGTTTGATAAATTCAAAAAATTTATTAAAATAATATTTTCTTAGAAATTGCATCAAAAAATTTGTTTACTTTGGAAATGTATCTTTCACTTTTTATACAAATTTTAATTATTTTGATTGAATAAAATCCTTAAAAGTTATACCTAGTTTTGTGTTATATACACAACATGTGATACAAAATGGTAAAAGGAATTTCATGCTCTTACCTTGTAGCATTTTAAACAAAAAAGTTCACTTTATCTTGCTTGTTTCTATACTACTTTGTATGATACATTAATATAAGGCTTTTTATCCTCTTTGAATTTTGGACTACAAAGTTTTTTTTAAGGTTTTTAGAGGATTGAAGTGAAATCCTAGGGAAAGAATTTTTTTTTGAATTTTTACTTTTTTAATTAATAAATCAACTAAAAATATATATGATTATAGGTAAAGTTGCAATCTTTTTGTTTTTTATATACCTATCAACTAAACTAGTATTTTGTAGAAGTGCATTTTGTTTTTATACTTGGATTTATTCAATTGATCCAAATTTGTGAATGAATCTTTTCTTAGCTTTGATATTTTATTCAAATATGAATATTTTTTTATATAAATGATCATGGATTCTATATTGATGTTTTAAAATAATAAAAACTATGAACCATAATCATTTGCAAAGATTGGTGGGAGATTGTTTTAAAGAAATAGTTGACTACAATATACTATGTCTTGTTATACATTTGAGAGATTTGAGTTTTGTCCCCTCATGATTATTTTACATCTAATTTTATTTTTTATCTTTAAGAAAAATTCTATTAATATTTATAAATATAAGCTTTAGTAAAGGATCATACATTTTTCAAGTGTCTTCATTGGGTATCAATATAGCAATTATGAAAAATTATTTTTCAAAATTAAATGAATTGATTAGAAGTTCTTTCAATTTAGAAATAATGGAAGATTTTATTAGACTCTATAAAATTTTTAATATTTTCTAAAGATATAAGCAAAAAATTACTTATTTTCTTAAAGCTTCCTTTAACTTATTATTCAACAAAGAATTTTGGAGAATATATTTTTAAATGTGTTATAGCTTTTTATTTTTATTTTTAATGATTTTTTGCTAGATTTCACAATATGTCCATTACAACCTCTAAATGCAACAAAATATGCAAATGATATATGCAATTGCCCACGTGAATTTTGACTTAAATCTTGTTAATAGAGGATTTTTGAGATTCAAAAGTAACAATTCAATTGAACTTTTTTTCTAGATTTAATTACTAACTAATCATGCAACCATTTTGCATTCTTTTTGGAGGATTTTTGATGTTCAAAAGTTTCAATCAAACACTTTTTCTAGCTTTAATCACTAAATATTGTTTGTTCAATTCAATTTTAGTAGTCAAGAACTTTCTAATATATGGGCTATTGCAAGAGACATTTGTCTTTATTATCTATCCTAATCTCAAAAAAATATTATTATAGCATTGTAACTCTTTTTTTATATCTTTTTATGACATCCATGGTTGTCATAACGGGCAAGTTAGGGTCATCGGATAAGACGGACGGACGGTCCGGACGGCTTTAATTTTGTAACTTGTGCAATTTTGCGGAATGACACATCACCTCGTCCGCGCCCTGACGATCTCGTCCGCGCTCAGCATGTTCCTTAATCCACATGGCATCCACGTGGCCTATTTTTCCGTTATCAAAAAGTCAACTATGTGTTGACTGTATCGGATGGGCGGGACCTCTAATGGACGGGCGAATTGGACGGACGGGTGAACCGGACGTCTGTCCACTATGACAACCATGATGACATCCCAAGATTAAGAACCAAAATATGCAAGAATAATCTATGCATATAGTCATGATGTTGAAAAATATAAAAATAATAATAGATTAAATATTTTTTAATGGCAAGATGAAGTGTTGTTTTTAGCTATAACATGAGTATTAGCTCTTTGAGGGAGGATAGTTACTAGCAATAGTCTCTACAAATGTATAGTTTGATCAAGTTTAACAAAAACGGTATGTTGTAGTTAGGAGCAATACCATATAGATTGTCTATTTGACTTACAAGACAAACTATGCAATAACATTCCAACATGCCTTGTACAGTATAGCTTTAGTTGGCCTATGCGACCCCTCGAAATCTTTTGGAAGGTTACCCCACTCACTCCATTCACTTGTAGATAAATTGAAAAGTCTAAAATACAAACTTTTCTCACCACGGTGAAGAATTACCATGACAAAAACATCACATACAAATAGACACTTTTCGAAAAGTTCTTCCACTATGAGACCCTCAAAACAAGGGCATTCATAGGACTTCCCTTTCACCCAAACCTTCATATGATTTTCAAAATGATACTATGTAATGAAAAAACAACAACTACGAGATGCATCCTCTTGTGTGTGTTTCCACAACACAAACATTTGATTCTTCTCAAGCGCTATATCCAACATCAATGAATCTTGTATTGGAGTGTTGAAATCATAGTACATCTGCAATTTTCAAGGTCACATGCACCTGGAGTTGTAAATGGCAACTTGGAGTAATATCTAGTACCATTACTTATCCAATTGTAATAAGTATTGAAAATGGAACCCAATGGCGGCATTGTTGTGATCCACTACCTCATCCCAGAATCATATGTTTCTATTATAAGATTTATTTCTCTATAGGTGCCTACCACCACCTTATAACATTTGGTATCCAAGTCCACTTTGATTTGCACCATTGTAGGCAAGGTTTTGTAATGGTATAGTAGAGGCAAAAGTTTGTGTTGAACTTGTGTCAAGAGATTCACCATGACAATGTACAACTGGTTGCGCTTGGTGGGTTTCCAAAGTGAGATAAAGCACACCAATCCACCATCATACACATCCACTACTATCCATATATGAGGCCACTCCTCCAAACCATCATTCTAAGGCCTTTGCATATGGAGGAGATTGACATATGACGAATTGCATTTTGTGATATCACATATTGTTACAAAAAACACATCTATAAAAGAATGTGAAACAAGTGCAACCATGGTGGAGCTAGCTTCTTCACATGCTTGGTAAATTCTTGAATTTATAGTAGCCATGTCTCTCTTCCACTCCTTTGAAAGATTCTGTAGGTGAATGATATCTGGCTCCAACAGATGTGCCAAAATAAAGTGCAGCAACTCCTCTAGAAGAGTTCTCCAAAGAAAAGGATTCAACATCTTTGGATCCACGGAAACGATATTGGTCGAGGCAGCCATGTCTAATAAGCTTCGTAACCTTGATTCTAGAAACTCTCCTTTGTCACTTGTCCACAAGGTCGTTTAGTTTCTCTCGCAACAACAATGCCACTTGAAGACAATTCATTATATAACAATCAACATCCTGACCACCACTTGTTCCATCATGGACCATGGTCACTATCTCTTCCACCTTCACAATATTGTTACCAAGAATAGTAGAACAACTTTTGTCCCTCCCAATAGTGCATTTCTTTTTATTCCTTGTCAACATCTTGAATTGTGTGACCTCTTGATTGTATTGTAACCTCTTAGATAGTTATGCTTGAGAATTGCTAGAAACTTGTTGAAATTGTTGTTGAACTAAAATGCAAGAACTTTCTCCGGCCAACTCTGTTCTACAACCTAGCTACAGTCCATGATCATTTCTAGTTTTGATTTTACAAAACAACAAATGATAAAATTGGAATTCAAATGCATACTAATAAAAAGTAGCATATTAAACATCATACTCCTTATAACTTGTCATTACTTAGGTAGGATTGATACAGAAACGGGTTTAATTGCAAGAAATACTTGTCAGTTTTGTTGCATTGGCCACAATATTCATGATTTTTTTAGTAGTACTTTAAAATTAGAAAAAAATTTGAAAAATATGTTTAATATATAAAACTTTAAGGAAAAGGTACCCTAAAAAGGAAAAGCATAGAAAAAAAATTTAAGTAGGAAAACCAGAAAAAGTACAAAATCTCATAAAAATAAGGTTTTTACATTTTCGTTTTTGAGAAATAGTAAAGGTGAGTGAAAAATCAATAAAAAAAAGTGTCCATTCATGACAATTTAGAGCACTTTCTAGCACCAGAAGGAGCTATTAGAAAAACTTCTCTAATTGTTCATAAATTTGTAATAATTGTAGCATTGTTTGAAGCATTCCTAAACACATTTGGAACATGCTTTATGAAAATGCTCTTTGGAGAGCATGTATTTCTACTTGAAGACCTAGACTATCCATTTTTTTAAGTCACTCTTCATGAAAAAGGTACTCAATAGTACTAAAACCCCCCAAAACCACAAGTATGACATATTATGAAAATCTCTTTTACCAACTAAACTAATTTAGAAAAAATTGAAATAATTTGAGTACCTCTCTCACTAATATAGGAAACTTTTTTTTCAAATTTCATGTCTATTCAATCATTTTTGCAATAGTTATGGCAAAAGGTCACTTCCACATGCAACTTGTGATGCAAAATAGGACAAGTGTTTCTTGCAATCATTTATAGATGCATGCAATCATCCCTACTAGGCCAAGTCAAGAACTTCAATTTAAAGAAGAAAATCATCTAATATAGAAACTGAAGATAAAAAGATTGAAGATTGTTACTTTCACAAACAATTCAATTCCTGACTTGAAAAAGTCAACTAATAATTACATAGAGTAGATTGACCTAAAAGTGTTCAAAATGTTTGCATTTCGAAAAGTGCAACATGTACTTGTCTTGCCAATACTCACGTAGAACCGGGCACCTTGTTCCAATGTGCATTCACAAACGCTCTAGCACATGAAACTTCCAAAACGTTAATAAGTTGAATTTGCAAAAGTGAAGATTATGGTTGTCACATTGGACAGATTACTATTCATTTCACGTCCTACAGGACAAGTTACTATTCATCAAATGTACTTAAAATGTACATTTGATGAATAGTAACTTGTCCTATAGGACATGAAATGAATAGTAATCTGTCCAATTTGACAACCATGGTGAAGATAGGTTAGATATTCTTCCAACAATGCACCTATAGCTAGTTTTCAGTAGATCCTTGATCAATAAGCAAAATGCGGCAGGTCCGTTTTGAACACATTAGCCAAACCACAGAATGCAAGGTGTTATATACATTGTCTATTATTTTTATTTTTAAAGTCTTTATTTTTAACTTTTATTTTTAGAGTTTCTATTTGTAACATCCGTTATTGATGCTAAAAGACATAAGTTGGGTGACTTTTGAATTAAGGCACAAATAGGGTCTCTAATCTTCTCTAGGCATAGATAAACAAAAGTAGTGAATCCTCAACACATCTTAGGATGTAATGTTAAGGGGCATAGTTGGCCAATCATTGTTTCATAATTCTTTTCGAGCAACTTAACCAATCCAATTAGTGATGGTAGAGCACATGAATTTAGAAAGCTTTAACCTTAAGAGGTTCAGAGTTGTCACTAAGTGGAGTCCATGAAGCATGAAAGCTTTCACTTTATATGAATGAGACCTATCTCAAGGTAGTACCTACAAAGCAAGAATGCTTGAACCTTAAATGGACAAGACCTAATTATCACAAAGCAAAGCCCACGAAGCAAGAAAACTCTGAAATTTAGAAGATTGTTATATGCAATGGAATGTTTCATGTTGGGACTTGGGAATTGTAGGATTGTAGACACTACACATAGGCTTCCTGTCTATGCAATTTGAAAACATACATTAAATGTTTTGGGAGGCATTGGAAGGCCATTTCAAGTTTGTTCTCCATACTATGAACTAGTCACTACCGGCAAGAATAAAGAATAATTCCAGATTTTTAAAATTTAAAATTTATTTAAAACTTAAATTTAAAAAAATTAATTCATTTAAAAAAATTAATTCATTATTATTATTTGACATGTTCGTTGCTCTAATACATCAAACTATTGCTATGGCCAAATTTCCACAGTCCAAGAACTTGGGGAACTTGCAATCTTGTTGAGCAGGTGAATCTCATCTAATGCTTGTAGAATTCGTAAACAGGGTTAATAACCGCTCAACATATATTTTCCAAATGCAGCTCCAGTTCCACATTACAAATTAAGCACTTGATTAAAACTAATCTCAATTCTCCATCTAGCTATATATAGAGAAGGCAAGAAATTGAAATGGCTACCCTCAACTTGCCTGTGCACACAAATCATATATAAAACTGAAGATTTGAATTATCGATCTGAGGGTGATGGGGATCAAAACTGCAGCTCATACTCACTTGGATCGAATGTTTGCGTTTGAATCCATGCAGTTTCTGAAACCTTGGTCCGGATTTCAGGGTCTCTTTTGCCAAGGATGTTACTGAAAAAGCAGGAAAGATGAGTTTCCGGTGGGGAGGCAATTGGTGGTGCATCGATCGATCGACAACAAGATCGAGCTCCGGTCGAGCTCCGGTCGGATCGATCCCATGCCAGAGGAATCGAAAAGTGTATTTAAACTGATGAGATGTGTAATTATATCGTTGCGCTAAACTAGCATACACGAATGTAGGTTGAATAGGTCCCAGACTGTCGAGTAATTTCTTTTCAGCACAGACTAAGCTTCGTTACCAGAAACGGGGCAAAACTGTAACCTAGCTACGAATACTGTCAATTATTTCGTTAAATTGGCGATGTCTCACAAACTAGAGTTTGTGAAATAGTTCAGTTAGTCTAGGAGTCTAGGGAGGAGTCTCGGCAGTTGGAGATTTCTGGACATGGTTATAAATAATGAGGTCTTGCCTTCCCAACACCAAATCTCAAAGTTTTCTTAGCTGCCAGGCAGAAGACTCTAGTTGTTGTTTCCATGAGTTTGGGTGAGGACCAAGTGGTTGCCATTTAAATTCAAGAGAATTCAAGGAGACTGTCGTGAGGAAGTATCGACATGTGTAGTTGTGGTGCATGATTAATTGAAGCTGAAGTGCGTAATATAGGGTATATACTAGAACTCGCAACATGTCCGGACGTCGCCTACCCTGCTCTCCTAGGTCTGTTGATTTTATCTAACTTCTGTTTTGAGTAAAAAGTAAACTATGATATGTTGAGGAAATGACTCATTTCTTAACCGCCCTTTGTGAGGGGGTTCACAAACAAGCATCCTCCAACAATAAATTAAACACATATAATAGTTACGATCTGTGTACGTGTTGTGAGTGACTGCAAAAGCATGTCGATATGTGAGGCAGTTCTTTTTAATGAAAAGGAAAGCACCTCTGCATGAACTAAGCTGGTTATGCGATATTTCTCTGAGTCATCGGTGGCAATATTTCCTGTTAGATTCCTCCGAGGACAATCAGCTTCATGGCAATATTTCGTGTCAATTAATATCCAGCCCTTGCATTTCATGAAATTCAGTGTAGACCATATGCCGTTAGAAAAGATATGCCGTTAGAAAAGATATCCCTTCAATAAGAATATATGATTAAAACAATTGAAACTATTGGTGATGGTTTAACCTTTCAAACTATTGACTTAATACTATTCCTACATGAGAAAATGTTAGTGTGCATCTGTTGCTTCAAGTAGTACTTTTTGGCCAGGAATTCATTTGGTTGACTTCATTTCTCTGCAGTGTCTCATGGAAAGGCTCAAAGCAACGGAGTGGTCCAGAGCTCCGGAGGCCAGGAATGCAAGGTCGAGTCCGGTGGGTTGTCTCGATCGTCATTGATGAGACACTTTTAGAGACAAATTGAATGATGTTTAAAATTCTAAACTGTTCTATTAACTAGGTTGAATTTACTTATTTTCATTGATCTGTAGCCCCGGGGAGATCACTTAGTATATCTATAACATACTATGTGCGTTAACATGATTTTTTGGACCCCTATATACTTTTTGATAAACTATAATTTCAACCTACAATTTTGAGCTTAGTTTAACAATGACTGTAGGTTTCCATTGCCTAAAATTCCCCATTCAAATAACTTATGAAATGATTTGTAGAGGAGGTTGAAAAATGAACTGAAATGGCATGTTTTTCAACTCAAATACTTATAGAGAATACATTTAGATGACCATTGCATCATTATTTAAGGATAATTAACTTTAAATAGAGAATTATTTTTAACAATTTTTTGTTCATTTTTTAGACAATTTTTTCTTATAGAAAATAGGGGTGTGAAAGTTATTTTCAGCTCTACAGTGTATCTTTTTTCTTCAAAAATTTGTAACTAATTATAATTAACAAATAAAAATACTAATAATTCAAAACATAAACTTTCAAAGTAGAAGAATCTCCTCATATTTTTTTTTTTAATTTTTATTTAAATTTTAGGACATAAAATAGGGGGTCAAAAATCTTAACACACATAGTTTCTAATGGACACTCTAAGTGATCTGCCCGGGTCTGTATCTCATTAGTTTTGAAATAAATTGAGAAAATTCGACTTCAAACGGCTTTTACCTTTCTTATGTTTGCTTTTTTTTTTTTGAATTTTCATCTTGCGTTTTACATCACTTTATACTAATTTCAGTAGAAATCTGCCATAGTTGTAAATTATGTAGTTCGAATCCCTTCGAATCGGACTCGAATCGAATTACACTAACAGTATCATTGGTGGTTTACTTTTTGCAGTGGCCATGGAAGTCGAGTTGCTGATGCAGACGTGCTTGATGTGAATAATGCAGTCTCCGCATTGCCACAGGCTCCACAAGATGAGGCTGGACCAGATTCTGCAGAACCGACTCTACCTACTCTCCATACAGAGAATCCCCATGTCACAGAAGAAACCCGCATCGAGCTGCCGAAAGCAGTAGAGGATTGGAACCTTAGAGCCGAGCAAGCAGCAGCTGAGACGAATCAGCCAGCAGCAGCTGCAGCATCTTTGATCAGGCCCAGCCGGAGCGGAAAGCCAAACTCTATTACTCTCAGTAAGTTTCTTCTTGCGAAGCAAAAGCTCCGCCCAATTCCTTACAAGGTGCCACCCTCTTACTCGAGACCTCCACATCCGCATGACGTCGGCAAAGTTTCGCACGTGAACGTCTGCCCTGTCTGCGAGAAGTACACCGTAACCGAGCTTGACGTACACCGAAGTGCAGATACCGTCCCCTGCAATATCGACGAGACGACTCTCCGGGCAAGGTTCAACTGCGGCCTTTGCCGAAAGGTTTTCGATCTTGGAATTGCTCTGTTCGACCCTCGGGGGATTCCTGGTGTCACGTTGTTCGAAGGCGAAGACAGGTTCCGGCCTCCCGTGCCACCGCGGGGGAACTACCCTTGTCCTCGGTGCTGGAAGAATAACCACACGTCGTTTCAGTGCATGACGTCTTACCTTCGAGAGGAATCCAAGGTGCAATGTGAGCCTGCATGTGCAGCGGACAGGCTGAATCCGAGCTCTTGGGAGGAGCCTGAGGAGAAGCCTGAGGCGAGGAATATAATACGGTCGGTTCTGGGGCTTTTCTAAAACGTGTTCTGGCCACAAGGTCACTGAGTTTTGAAACATAATTTTCAAGAGATTCAGAAGCTAAGAATACCGGTATACATGTAATGATATGTAAGTGGGTACCTCAAGCACAGATTTATTAAGACGAAATTGTGTATATCAGTGTATAACAGTGAATTTAGAACTTGGTTGGTACATCGTGCACGGTACAAGTTGACTGCAAGAGATTTATTAGGTGCTAAGTAAAAAAATTCATATATTCAAATAGACTACTAAATTTATGTTCCCAAAGAGGGACCCGTACCGCAAACGAAAAGCACCGGAACTTGAACAGGCCACCCTCGAAGGCGCTGCTGAGAATAATGTAGAGACACAGACAGAGACCACGCAGACAGACACGACGAAGACAGACATGACGAGGGTGTAGGGGCTTAAGGGTTCAGACGGGTATGTCGAGCTCGATCTCACAGTTTGTCTCGATGACTATCGCACTCATCTAGTAGCCATGGAGCCGGGGGTTTAGGATTTAGTTTTTTAGATTTAGGAGATACTCTGTACAGGAATTATGATCTCTACGTTGTCAGCGACAACGCCCGTGACGATGTGTCACACACAATTCCTCTGGAGATAGAGCTCGATCAAGAAGGCAAGAGTTTGTCAATGCATTTTGTATATTTGGATAAAATTCATTTGCGTGATTGAGCAGCTTGGAATAAAGCATGGTCATCAGTATTTGATTGGTCTTGCAACCTACCCTCTTGGAAATCATGAAACACTAGTGCTTGCAGCTCATACTGATCATGTCTTTCACATATGCTTTTGAATTCATTTGGAAGGATTTTGCATTTGAAAGGAATGAGACTACGCTCATGAAGACGATACTTTCCTGAGGAGAACGTAATTGCTCATAACAGAGAACACAACTAACTTTATAATTACTGTATGAAACATAGTGATTTCGAATTATGGGGTGGGTATTGTAATCTAGGATGAATGATGCGCTTACTATTAGATCGATCGAGGCCAAACAAGCGGATCGTATGATGTACCTCGTCATTACAGGAATTTCATTCTGGTGTGCATTGAAGTGGACGGTGATTCACTGGGTAATGGAGGCCGTTGTCCACTCGTGGTAAATTTTGTAAGATATATTGTGAGCTATGGCTGAAAATGTATACCACTATTACACATAAATTAATTTTGTTGGGTCTTATTGGCAAGAGAGAATTCCAACGCGTTTTAGCATGCATTATCCAGCACCAAATAAATGAGTGAAAATATTCGTAGCATTGTTTGCAAGTGTACACAACACTATTGGCTCGACTGTGGACTGTTATTGGTCTCCTACACACCCAGATTTACATCACAGGTTGTTGTATCTACTACCGCTTCACTTCGGGGCCTATCACGTAAATCATGTAAATCTATCATGTAAATCTATCACGTCGGGCTACCACTCCAAAAGACGCAGTTGCCGTCATACTCATTGCACATATCAGCACAGAAGCTTGCAATGAGAATCTGCTGGATATATTAGTCTTTAAAAAATACAATATTTGACACCTGAAATCAACTGAGAACGTTCAACAATTGCAGGATTCAACGTTGTTGAAAACATGCCAAACATTGCTGATGAGCTCTTAGCTTTGCCTGAAACTATTTTCTCCCCGTAAGTGATAAGCACTGTCATGAATTCGATATGACCGTACCATCTATGAATACCCACACCCAGCTGACGTGACCAAAACATATCCAGAGAGCCCAACAAGTCTCTTCTGAAAGTAAAAAAGAAGATATTCGCAGCCTCTGCATTTTGGGGACTGGTAGATAAAAGCTGACCCAAGGAACCCGATCTCGTTATCGTACAGAGTTTACTCCAAGTCTTCGGCTCCAAGAGTGAAGAACCATTAATCTTCTCTGGCTGATGTCTGTGGCCATTCATGACATTCTCGAACCCCCCACCCCCCACCCACCCACCCACCCCTGCCAAGATTCAAGCCTCTATGACAAGAGAAGAGAGCCAGAAACTTGAATTCAGTGGTCGACAGTTGGTAGTAAAGTTGAGATATTCCATCTACAGTACCATTGTAGAGGGAACAACTGTAGAAGGTTCAAGAATGTTATGTTTAAACCTTGGTCTGACCATATCTGTACTTGTACTCAGCTCGCTCCCTCCGAGTGCTTTTCATGGCGCAGCACCCACAGGAATAGACGGCAATAATTAACACCAGCACAATGATGTTGACAACTGCAACTCTCCGCCAGTTCGACTTCACGTTTTGCAGCACACCAGCTCGGCATGCGTTGCAATCGAAACACAGCTGTGCTTGGGTGTTGCTCCATGCTCGGCAGTCAGTATTGGTGGTCCCAGATGGATTGCCTATCCAGGTTGTCGCGTTGTTAAAAGTGAACCCGCAGTCTGTAGGTGGCTTGCAGCATCCCGACTGCGCTTACGAGGCACATCAATACATTAGTCACACATCAGGACTGCAATCATCAGCTTCCGAATTGCATTCATTAATCCCCAAGAACCAAGATTTCGGACACATCAGTTTGTGAAAAGACCTCTTAAAGACCAACTGGATTGATCATAGAGCGAAAATCATAAAGTTCAGATGAGGACAAAATTCTACTACCCGAATCAGTAAATGTGATTGCCTGTGTTGGTCAAAACGTGAATAAAGCTAGGCAAATGCAAGTCCCCATAAGACTTACTGAAAAACGCCATAAAGAATGAGAATCGATTTGGATCTCTTGGTCCTTCACGAGTAAACCAAGAAAGTGAAAAGGAAGTGATTCAGGCAGTTACGACACTCGAAATAGGAGATACCAAAGAGATTGGTCCAAGGATATCGTGACTCACGTGACTCTCAAGAACTCTTACGCGCATCGCTACTGATCGTTACAATGTTACAAAACTTCAAGTACATTTCGGGTGCCTACGCTGTGGCAAGAAGGAAATTTAGTTGTAAGTGTCGAAATTAAGAATAAGAAAGAAGAAACAAACCTCAAGAGGAGTCAGTTTGGCCTTGCTAAAAGTCACGGTTGAGTTATACTTCTTGAGATCGCTGCACACCTTGGCATCTGCCAGGCAGCTCTTGATCTTGGTCCAGTACTTGGGGTTATCCACGCGCTTCTGCATCCAGTTGGAGTAATCCCCGAGCTTGTACTCCTTGAACCCTTTCCCAGACACCGCTCTTCCCGCCCCGGAATTCGTCACCACAAATGCGAAGATGGTGAACATGAGCAGGAGCAGAATGAGCAGAAACATGATGAACAAATATGTGTACATAAGGCATCGGTTCCCGCACCAAGCGCCAAACAGACCCGCCATGGACACCAGGAGGACGAACACGCCCAGGATGATGACCGGCCATTGCAGGAACTTGACGCACTCCGAGTCGCTCTTCTTCGCTAACCAAATCCCAAATGCGATGATGGGAAGAGACAACACAAGTGTCAGGAAATTCACCACACCCGTCACCACATTGCTAAACCCCATGGCAACTCTGCAATCCTCAAACCTTACAAACACTTCCTTCCAATTCCGCAGTGCAGCCTGTTACGCCAAGATTGTCACACCGTCTTTCGAATCCTTGAGCACACACGATGCTGGGTTGTGACAATTGAAAGCCTCGAAAAGCAAGTTCACTGATGATTCCGTCTCCAACTTCCTCGTCTCGCGAACAAATGTGAAAGTACTTACTGCGGAATGTGCAGCGGGAGATCACGGATATGTCGCCGTCTCCCAAATTCTTCGTGCGCCAAATGTGGTGTTACAATGAAGCCTCGAAATCGAGCGAAGAGCTCAGGTTACCGAATTTGTGAAACTTGCTCGTCTCGCAACCAAATACGATGATATTTGTGGCAGATCACAGATACGATACAGTCTCCACAATTCTTGGTGCGCCAAACTGCGAAGCCTGCACCAACGTAGTGGAACTTACTCGTCTCCCAACCGAATGCGGAGATACTTGTTCCAGAATGCGCGGCGGGAGACGACACACCTGAATCAGTACGGCGATTTCGGGATCACACCGAAGCGGATCATTCTCTTCCGGTTCCGCCGTTTCCGCCCCTGCGGCGGTTGCCGAGCATCATGATGGCGGCATTGGTGGGGTGTGTGGAGATCGGAGATGGGAAAGCCTTTGGATTCGGAGAGCAAGACGATCGGGACCGTTGATGGGAGCGCGGGGGCCGTTGCGAGGAGGATTCAAATAGAAAGAGGATCCAAATAGAAGGAGGATCGTGCGGTGGATGGTGCCCTCGGATCGGACGGTTTGGGGGGGGGAGAGGTTGCTATTAAAGGTAACGGATCTATCGCTTTGAATTGAAGGCACGGGTGTTCCCGCGGTGGGAACAGGGAAATGACCAAATGGGCCCCGTCTTTATGCGATCGATCGCATAGTTCCAGTTCCGGTATCTTCCATAGGGGTAATTTACAGTCCAATGTTAAGGTAACTACACCTAATTTCGACTGCTACATATTTTTGCCTAAAATGTTTTCCCATTATTCATTGTTTATGGGAGTCTTTGGTCGGTTTTAGATACACTTGATTTCAACACTCACTTTGAAAATTCATAGATTATTTATAATGTGTTCAAAAAATGCATTTTAAGAGAATCAAAATCCCTTTTCAACTACCAATAGGTCCTAAAAAAAAATTTTGAATATACTAATGGAGACCATCCGGATGACTACTTGTTTGTGAGATTTTAGATGTTACCTAGAAAAAAATGTAATCCTTCATTAGTACTCAAACTACAAATAGCAAGATCAAATGCTTTGTACAATGATCCTAAACCCCTAAAGTTCTATAACTATATTTTCATTGGAAATGCTCAAAAATTGCCATTTTTAGTACAAGTACCAAATTTTTGGAAAAAAAACTTCTTTGACATATGTAACCATAGGATTTTGTAGTATATAGTATCAAAAACATGTTGTAAGAATTGGGTAAGACGAAGGATTTCAAAGTTTATTTTAGAGTAGGAAATCCATAATTGCCCGCAAACAAAAAATCCTCATAATTTTCGACTCATTGATCAAAATGGAATGATTCAAAGCTTTCCATGTATGTATAACTCTAAAAATCAATTTCAAATTTTTTTCTTCAAAAAGTGATTTATTTTATCTACCCAAACTATCCAATTACAAAAAAAGGTAACATTAGACTATAATATATGACTCCTATTTCCAAATGTCATGAAATTTAGTGCATATGAAAGATATCCTTTGTCCTCACCTTCTATTAAAATTTGGTCCAAAAATATAGAAATCTCTAGTCACACACACTTGCCCAAATTTTCTATGTAGCCAAAAAATGTAGTTTGGTCTTTTATGAGTTAAGGTAGGCATTCTTGAAATAGCCACTTTTTCTGGTTGTACCATCTTCTAAAGGAAAATCCCCAAAAAGAATTCTTAAAGTTTGAAAGTTGCATCAAGAGAAATCCAACCTAAGTTGTTTCAAAAATTTTCAAAGTTAAAAACTTAGTTAGCCCAACCATGCCATTAGATTCTTTGGTAATCAACCACTCTTGAAGAAAAATATGTTTCAACTTTCATTGGTTGCCTCAAATAACTCTTCAATTTCCATTAATTGTTTTTAGGAAATTTGTAGTGGTTTCGAAGACATAATGTCTTCTTTTAGGTAGATAGTGACTCACAGTGCTCACTATCTACCTAAAAGTGACTCACATTTTTGGGTTTTTAAGTTTTAAAATTTTTCATTTGTACCGTCTTTCCCTCTTTCCCCTCTTGTAATTTTCAAAAACCAGCATAGTAACAATCAATATAGGATAATTCCTCTCATATATATATCAAGTATTTTATTCGTATCCGGTACCCATATTCAATATTCATCCTATTGTCGTATTGAGAGAGTTTGATTTGAGAAATCACGAGGATTTTAGATGCAACTGGGAATAATTTGCTATAAAGTTTAGTCAAATCTTTTAGTCTTCAATCTTTGGTCTTCAATCTTCAATCTTCAAATTCCTCCCCATTGGCCTATCAGGTAGTGGCTCTATAAAAGTTAGGTTAAGGGTAGGTGATAAGAACTCAAGGCCTTAGACGGGTAGAATTGAACGGCCAAACTCCAAGCTGACTGTCTGAAAATTGGCTCCTAAATCTCAAACCCATGGTGACCAGCAAGTAAGCCTCACTATTGGAAACGATATAAAAGATCGCCCATGTGAGTCATCAATCCCACTTTGTCACCACTAATACAAAATGAAATTAATCTTGAGTCACCACATAGTCCGCAACAAAATTTACAATGCAAAAATAAAAACAACAAGTCTCCAAAATTGGCTAGGAATAACAAAAGAAAGACAACGAGCCTCCAAATCAAACTAGAAATAACAAGCTACAAGCCACAATACATAAATCTTCAATCCTCTTGTCTTCAAGTCTTGATGTCTTCAAAACTTCAAAACTTCAAAGAAAGCACAAAACTAATTCCATTCTAACTCCATTTTTCTCTGAATAGGATAGCAACAAACCTTTTTTTATTTCACTATCTATAACTTTTGCAATTTTTCTTCAAACTAAGAAAATGATATCTTCTTGAAAATCTCACAAATTCTTCTACCTTCATTACAATTTTCACTTGCAATTCAACCTCTTAGTAAAACTTACAGCTTCTTAAAGTAAGAGGTTCTAAACAATATAGGTAACAAACTCTCTTTGACTCAAGAACCCATAACTTGCTCTACATAGCTTCAATAGCTTCAATTTCTTTAAAAAGATAAAAAAACAATATCTTTCATGCCTCAAACTTTCAAAAAGAATTAAAAAAAACACAGACTTTGGTAATCACCCAAATCTTTGCTCCTCTTTGTTAAGTGGCAACAAACCCTCTATCACTGAAATACTTATATCTTTTTGTTTTTAATTTCAAATTGCACAAAAAAAGGTCTCTATGAAAAGGCAATGAGAAGAAGTATAAACCCTCAAATTTTCATTCCAAAATATCTCATAAATTCAAAAATATAACCGTTTGAACTTTCGGATTTTTAAACCCTACACTTCCAAACTTCCAAAACAACAACAACGAATTGTCTCCCCAAAACCCGACTAAAGGGGAAGAAGAAGATGCCTACCAAGCCTTTAAAACCCTAAGGTAGGCGGAATCAACCCATGTACACATCACATGAGCCTCTAAACATCTATTGGCCCAAAGAAAACACCCTAAAGTAAGTTTTTATTCATCTTTTAAGGCCAATGAATCTCAAAGGTCAAAATTCAATAGATAAACATCTTGAAAGTCCCTAACTTTTAATTCTTAACATTCAAATAAAGTATAAAGAACTTCAACTAGCAATAAAACTTCCACTAAAACCAATTGGAGATAAAAATTGAAGTCGAAAAAGAGCCATATTCCATCTTTAAGAACTTGAGGATGTGCTTAATAGTATTTGCGATGTAATCTATATGTTTGACCTTTATCAAAGGATTAACTGGACCTTCTAACCAATGTTGATGGCCACGGCTTTCCTTAATTGGCCTAACCATACAATAATATTGGTCATTGTTCAGGCCTTCAAAAATCCTTTCAAATGTCACTTTTTGGGTGCTCACTTCAACACATTCAACTTGAGGTAGAACCACCAAAACACAAGCGTCTTTTTGGAAATTACTATGCCAATGTAGTTCCACACGAGGTTTTTTAATTGGACAAGAAGGTCCAACTTCATCTTACAAATGGATTAGCAATGGTATAGAAACCTTTGGCTGAGATGGTTGAACTAGCAATTGTGATAAAGAAAGCTCCAGTTCAACCTTTGATTGAGACTCTGGATCTTATGAATTCATAAAACCCCTCCAGTTTAACATTTTAAAGTCGAACTTCAAATACAAATACAAATTCTATAAAACTAAAGAAAATACTTTGAACTAATGAAATTTGTCCAAGGTTTTCATCCTTTTAACAACTTTATTGACAACAAGCATCATCTTGAAACCATTCGAAGCATCACCTTGAAGTCATTAGAATCATTATCTTAAAGTATGTCTTCCAAATTCTAGAATCTCTCTAAAGTATAAAATTAACACTCATTTTATACAATGTACATATTTACATTACGACACCATATCTGTATCTAGTATTGTATTCATATCTGATTCTCATATTCAGTATGTATCCTGTAGCCATATATAATACTATATATATATATATATATATATATATATGATATTCATTTTGTATTTCATATAAGGACGGCTTAGATTAAATCTCACAAAATCAATGGCCAATAAATTTTTTGAGAGAGGAAAGGCAACTAATGCAAATTAAGGGGAGCCATCTTTTGAGAGGATAGTCTCTTTTGTCACTATTTTGAGATCTTTCCAAGCCATATCATAGGTGGTTAGTAAACAAAATGTGGCAAGTTTGGGTGCCTCTACTTTAACCTTTAAATGCCCAAAGCTTTTCTTAAGCTTCTAGGAATTTGTTCTAAATTAAACAAAAAGCCAATATTTTGATAAGTTGTGTCAATTTTTTTGAATTGTAACAATACAAATTTGAACTAGATATGATAGAGATTAGATAAAAAAAAACAAAAACACAACAATTTTATTTATTGATTGAAAGATTATAATAATGTTTGATCATGAGGGTGTTAAAAGTGTGCGTAAAAGTAATTTGAAGTCTTTCAATCCTCTTTTGACATGTCAAATCTAAAAAGTTGGTCACTAAAAAGATATGAGATTATTGAAGACATTTAACATGCATAACCCCAATCAATTTATGGCTTTTCAAAATTAATTACATCTATAATTTTTTAAATGAATTTTTAATGTGGATTTTTTTTCAATATCTAGTGTATTTGAGGCTCATCCCCAAGAACTCTCAACACTACACAAAATCAAGATTGCAATGGACATCCTTGCACAAAATCTTAAATAGAAAATTTATAATCAATCATACTCAAAATTGAATTTTTGATGCTAAAAATAGACTTCAAAACAAATTTTTCAAAAAACTCCTAAAATAGCAACTTGGTTAGGTTTTGTTTAACTTCAAAATATTATCAACACCCAAATTTGGTACTTCGGGCAATTAGGGGTTAAAGCTGGTAACAATATCTAAATGCATTTGAAGAAGCAATTCAACTTGATTTCAATTTTCATATTGAAAAAGGTTTTGTGTTGAGTTGGTAGTCAAAAGGAAATTTTAGATTCTTTTAGAATGCATTTTTTAGATATTGTAATGTAGATGTTGTCTATTTACAAAACCCAAGAAAACTAGTATAGGGGGGTATTTCCTAAGGAAAGGTCAATTCGTCTAACGTTTGCATAACTAAAGTCACTTGATTTCAGATTTTGGATACTTATTTGTATGTTTTGGATTGGTTTTAAAGAAATGAAACCCAAAGTATGATCCTAATGTCAATTTTCTCAGTCTAAATACCAATGCTATTATATAGACCTAATATATGGTGTCCTAGTCTTGCTTAGTGTGTGCTTAGGTCAAATCTCAAGTCAATTTGCAAGGCATGGTCAATTTGCTTGTATATACTTTAGCCACTTAATATATATGTATATTTTTTTTATTCATATTTATTCAATATCATAAACTTGAAATTCATAATCAATTAAATTCTATTCAACTCATCTATATGATTTTACCTAGTAATGCTCTTTTTAGCAATTTTATTTATTTAATATATTTCCTTACCTCACACAAATTCAAGGAAACGAATTTATTCTTTCCTGTTATTTTATTTAATCTTCTTGCCTTTATTCTCTATCTTCCTCAAGGTCAATTTATTTTGATTCTTTATTTAGCCTTGGTAGTTGGGTCAATTAGCCTTCACAGAAGACGACACGGCATTGGAACTAAGACCTTATAGCCATTTACTTGTACAATTCCTATTGTACAATTGACTTGCCACCTACCAACAACTACATAGTTGACTTGACCTTCATTGTAAACTTAACAATGAAACTTTGTTGGTATTCTGATGATACATCTCAACTACTAGACATACTCCATGTATAACTTGACTAGTTTTTTCAAATTCCAAACAAATGATTTGAACATGGAACCAATTTAGTATGTCTATGAAAGCAATTTAATTTTACACCAAAATTCTCATCAATTTACTTCAAAAATCAACCTGAATGCAATTAGACAAGATTACTTTTGGTACTATCGAGTAGAATTGACTGAACTTCGAATTTTCACTATAGAATTCTATCTTCGAATTCTTTTAATATGCGTTAAATTAACTCCATTCCTAATTAAAATTTGTCAATTTGCTCTTAACAATTGATCACCTCTGCAACTGGATCAGATCAATTTTTGCAAACAACAACTCAATCTACTATTAGAATTTTGCCTGTCTAGTAGACTTTGTCAATTAATTAGCATGCTACATTATACACATAGTTAATGTCAATTTACACCCTTCTACACTAAGGATCCAATAGACAATACATGTACAATATCACAATTTGACATTTGTTAATTCACAATAAGACATCCAGTACAAGAAGTTACACAAACACCATCAATTGGACCTCAATTATATTATTACCAATGCTAGATCTAATGCAATTTGACTTTATAATTTGAATTCTTTTAGTCACAAAACTAATTCCAACAACATTTCTTACTTAATATATAATCACAAATCTTTAATTTACTTATATAGTCAATTTGAAGTACATGCAATCAACGGCCAATACATATATGTCTATCGACTATAGTCCAAAAAACCGACTTCAATTACTCAACCACTTAACTACTACAATTCAAATGCAGCAATTCTCCACTCAATTTTACAGTTTGGTCAATTACATACATTCAAATTGACATAATATAGTCTTCACACATTACAACTTCAACATAGGAGTCAATTAGACTCCAATTTCAAGGTACTTGACCTCACAATTCCAACAACTTAACTTCATCAAATTCACTACAATTATTCCACTTTATATTTCATACATAAATTCAGTCAACTAGACTTTAACAATTAGCCAGTTTGCCTCTACAACAACTTCATACTAGCATCACAATTTGGACTTAAGCAAATACCAAAATAACTTACATCATCATTGATTCATTCAATAGGCTTGTAGGTCGATTGGACTTTTCGTCAACACGCATTTGTTACACAACCTTGTCAATTTGACCTCAAGCCATTTACATGGCCATTTGATCACACATTCACGCAAATGGACTTTGAAAACTTAACTTACAAATAAGTCAACTATATTCAAATTTCAACAAATGAACAAATTACTCACACTTCCTTGTGAGACTTATCAACTTCTTTTCCGGCAATTTGTCCATCTATAGTTCCACTCACAGAAACTCACATACACAATTTAATTAATGGACTATTTCAATTCCAATTATCTCAACTAGTCGACTTGACCATAACAATCAATTGCAAATACTTAAAGTCAACTAGACTAGTATTGCGTACACACACACACACTGCTCCTTTAGTTAAGTAGACTTAGATCTTATACCCAATTAATAACATAATATTATCTTTCAGGCCATTAGACAGCAATTCAACACTTACTTGCAAACTAAAACAATTAGTCAATTAGACAATAACAATTATACAATCAAGTTGTAACTTGTAGCTAATAGACAAACACTTTCACTTAGTGTTATCTCACGGTTAACTAGACCAACACTTTCACAATTACAACACAGTTACTTTACAATTTTCTTGATTGTAAGTCAAACTCATACACAATTGGACCACCGTCCGCAATCTTCGTACAACAAGCTCATACAACAAAGAGCAATTAGACAATTTTCACAATTTGAAAGTTATAAATTCAATTACAATTAGAGCACAAGTACAAGATGAGTCGTACAACTTTGGTATGAACTAAAGAAAAAAGAATAGACCTTCAGACTTATAGTCCCAAAAATGGAAGATAATTCTTCAACTTTAAAAGCCGCAAGTTCATTTAACCCTTCTTCAAATCCTATCAACTTGACCTTTCTAAATCTTCTAATTTCATCATTTTAATTCTTAATTGATCTTTACAATTCTAATTGAATTGGCAATATAAATATATCAAATTGACGGCTCTATTTACACATAAGAGTCAAATGGACTAAAAAATAAAAATTGAAGGATGACAAATACCATATGAATAAACTATGAATTTTCAAAGTGCTGAAAAATAAATGTTTCTAAAACCAATTTCAAAATCTCATGAATGGTAGAAGTACATTTTAGACAAAAATCTCCTAGGGATTGGTTTAGAAAGAGGTCACAATTAGGTGTTGTTACCTTAACCTCTAAAAGACCAAACTATGTTTTTTGGCAACATAGAAATTTTGGGCAAGTACATGTGACTAGAGATTTCTATGTTTTTGGCCCAAATTTAAAAAAAAAGGTGTAGACAAGGAATATCTTTTATATGCACTAAATCTCAAGACATTTGGAAATATAAGTCAAAAGTTATAGCCTAATATGTAGTTTGTTTTTCAACTTGAACAATCTGGACAGATCTAAAAAAATCATTTATTTCAAAAATCCAAATTTGAAATTGGTTTTCTAGATTTCTATATACATTGAAAGCTTTGAATCATTCCATTTTCATCAATGAGTCAAAAGTTATGAGGTGTTTTAGATTGCGGGTAGTTATGGATTCTCTATCCCAAAATAAACTTTGAAGTCCTTTATTGAACTCAATTTTCAATATTTTTGGAAAAAAATAAAAACATTAGGTGAAGATTGCTTATTACAACATTACAACCATTCGGATTGGCATTTTTCAATTCCATAAATATATTGTTAGTAATTTAGTATTTTGAATCATTCTCTACATCTTTCTACTTACTATTTTTTTCCTATATGTTGTACAACTTCAAATGATCTAAAAATTTTTAAGCATGTAGCCAACATGCCTTGAAGAATGAATTCAAAGAGTTGCAATCATTTTGAACATTTTTTCATACAAATGTGACCTTGTGAAGTTCAGCTGCCCGGTTTTTCGAAGGGACAAAAAAATGATTTTTGTCAATTCAAATGCTAATATCTTGCAATCTACATAGTGAAAATTTCTGAAAGTTTTTCCACATCTTTTCAGGCTAGTGTTCTACAAGATCCTATGGTTACATATGTCTAAAAAAAATATTTCCTAAATTTTGAAACTTGTATAAGAAATAGTAGTTTTGGAGCATTTTTGGATAAAACATGGTCAAGGAACTTTAGAGGTTAAATATTTGTAATCCTTCTTAAATATCTAAAATATTGCTTGATTTTGAAAACTTTTGCTTCTTTAATATTATATGATCTTTGTATAATTAAAGCTTAAATTTTCTTTTACTAGACTATCATATATATGAAGTATGCTTTTGTACAAGATTTAAGGAGAAATTAGAGTCAAACCATCCCCAAATTGAAATTATATATAATTATAAGGTTATCTATAGTTGTACTTTAATTATCATTTGTATTATTATAGTAATTTTTTTGAAGTATTGATTGTTGTTTTGCCTAAAGTTCTCATCATAAATAAAATAGTTGGAAAAATGAATTAATTCATTTGTAACTAGCTATTGGTTCTCCCTATATTTTGTTTTTATATATGAATATAACTGCAACAATTATCTATAATTATATTAATATCCTAAGAGAGTTGGCATTTGTAAAGAGCATATAAAAGGATCTATTTGGAGTGAATGATGTATATGGAAGAATGTTGAAAAAGAATTTTTTGTCAATTTTTCAATGATGTAGTTGCACTAGGTTATTCAAATAGTGTCCTTTGTAATTATAATAGCATTGCACAATATTTTTAGACTTAATAAATATATTATACATAATCTACACTATTTTTATACTATCTCAGGTAGAGTGATTGTCATTCAACTTTCAACTATATTCATTAAAATATTCACTCATTAGACTTTTTTTGTCCAATTTGATTTGTATTATTCAAATTCTATGAATTAGCTTAACAAATTGTCATCAAGCATATATAGAATAAAGTATTTTAATAAACACAAAAATTTTAATTCTTGCAATAGTTAGAGAATGATTCTTAACATCACCTTAATCAACTAGCTAGCTAAAAGGACTTGGCCCTATTACTAAGTTAGGTTGCCAAAATTACTTGTCTATGAATTATAAGTGCAATTTTTATTTCTATAGTTGAAAGTCATTCATAAATACCTTTAATCATCACCACCCTTATTTAAGTTAGCCTTTAACCCGTTAAAGATCGTGGTTGATTCTAAAAGTGGACAAGATGTTTTTCAATCTTAGACTAAACTTTTGTAAATGCTTGGGGCTCTATAATAAACTCTAGCTACCCATGGAAAAGTGTCGATTTCAACTAGAAAGTTGTCAATCAATCCTAATAGGTCAAAGGACATGGTCTCCATGATCAAAGTAGTCCCCAAAACTACTCTAATTATTGAACTAGCATCTTTCAAGGATAAACCTTGGAAAGACACAACCCTTGACCAAGCTAGTGCCCAAAATACTTCACTTATTAAACAACCTTTTTGGTCAACATTGTCCTTTAAGGATGCAACTCCCTATGACCCAAGTAGTCACCAAAATACTCTAATTATTGGACCAATCAATGCATTCTTTGTTTCCCTGATCAAAAGTCACCTCTCGGACATTTTTTGGTCACAACATCATTTAAAGGTTAAGACTTGTCAATACATAATTTTTTGATGTGATGAACGAATGATCATGTAGACAAATTGCCAATTTTCTGTTCTACTTCCAAATCGGTCTTCACTATCAAAGCTCACAGAAGTTCATTTCTCTGACCTAAAAAACTTGCATGTTGAATTACTAGCCACGAACAGAGGCATAATACTCTGCCTATTTCCTGTTACTCTTTGGAACAATCCGCCCCATTGAGATCCTGTCTGAAATGCCTACAGGCAACAACAATGTGATTCCATCAATACCGATATCCAGAAAACGTCATAATTATGGACATCAAAAAATACAAACACCCGTCAGATAGATTGGCCAGTTATAGCTCTAGTAATAACGTTAATGGTAACAGCTCTACAACAAGGTTGTATACCGATACATTTTCTCCCATTGAAGTCTCTTGCTTGGCAAATTCTCGGACTGATTCACTCTCAAGCAGGCATTAATCCCAGCTTGATGCTTACAAACACCTCGACGCAAGCCAAATCAGCACCCTCATCACCTGCTCTGCATGTTCCACTAACACCGAGTAATAGAACTGCATATTTAAAATTAAAAAAGAAAGGAGGTTCCCTCCAAAATACCATGCCAATATAGCCATATCGAGGGATCAAAACTTTGGCGGTGCTTGGTGATGTCAAGTTTTCTAAGAACAAAACATAACTCCGCTCCGGGAGCTTTTGTGCTTGCTTGTGTAGTAGATTTGCAGGCTCTTTCCTTCTCACTAGGAATGAGTTTCAGTGTAAAAAGCGAGCTCCCCTATCCAGAACCTTCTGGAGAGCCACAATGGCTTGGTCAATAGTCTCGACACCACCTATTTCATCGAATGAGATACGGCGCACATTGAACTGCCAAAATAATAGTTGTGAGTCAGAGAATTGAGGTAGACACAAGGAAACCTAAGTGGAGGCTACTAGAATCATAACGCCAATGCAAGCTTTTGAAATTAATGTGGCTAAATTTCAAGGGTTAAGAAGAGGATCAGATTTCAGAATGCTAGCCCTCAATAGTACTTGCAACCCACTACAGAGTCTGCTCTAGAAGATGTGCAACAATATAGAATCAGATATTGGTTTAAGCCATTACCCAGCCCATTAACTTTCAGATGCATCCCAGCAATAACATGACACAATCACTTGAGATCTGTGCAATAATCTCTTGACTCTCAACGCTGAAATGCGTAGAGGCGCCACAAACGCAAATAAAGCACCAGAAAAGCTCTGGTACCGTTTAAATATGCCAACAACAGATATCTCCTTGAAATTAATAGAAGTATGACACTGAGGCCGGCAACAACTGATTTAAAAGTCAACTGCCAATATGGAGAAAATAATTACCTGGGCGCCCTGCCTGACACGAATGTCAACACCTTTGCTGTCTATTGAAATCAGGGCAGCATCATCCACCTCAGATTCTGAGGCTAAAAGCTCTCTTAGCTTCTTTGAAAACCTTAAATTCAGTTCCTGCAGCTCCGGACAGAATTCAGAACACTTAATAACATTAAGATGTTATTAGACGGTTATTAGACGGTTATTAGACGCTAAGATACATGCATTGGTCTTTTACCATGTCATCAATGTTGTTGATGACAAATTTGATAATAATCATTTCCATCAGAAAACAAATAGCATACCCGCAATGTCTTCTCAGCCCCGTTGGCTGCAATAATATCAGGTCGGGCCAAGTCGTACTCTTTCACATCTACCCATTGCACGGTACCAAATCCTCCCACAAAATAGATATCGCTGCATTCCCACCAATATCAATCAATTCCTTTCACATCCTTTGCTCAGCAAAATTGAAACAAAGCAAGACACTAGACATCCTCCAAGCAAAGCACAATAGGAGTTTCTCAAAATATAACATTTGCTATTGATGTTCACGTACAATTAAGATGTCCTCAAAAAGACATTGCTCTATGCAAAGGACTGGACCGGTAATTTCCCACACGTGTAATTCTCCTCATCCATCTTGCTAGTGCCAGAACGAATCTCCGACAGTTCAAAATGCCTCATGTCATGACTACTGCACTCTCTTATGAACAAGGTAAATGCCACAAGCTTCATCAATTCTATAAGAGAGGGATCACCTTATGTTTTCCATGCGATAGAAAGTGAAGTTACTCCACTGCTGTGACGCCCCCTGCTGATGCTTTGCACGATAATATTGATGTGCAAGCTCCTACAATAAATAGGATAAATCATTCGAATCAGGCACACCTAATCCGAAGTAGTCCGAACTCTAAAACAACAGTAAGATACTGTAGAAAAGAGCATATGACAATCAAAAACTTGTCTTATTAACAAGTGCTTATCAATATAGCACGTCATCATACCTGCTGTTCAGGAGGAAGAGGATACACGTCTCCAAATAATGTAACCCTTGCATTGGCGAGTCCACTCCATCCTGGAATCTGCCAACATACGGGTCAAACCATGCCAATTAAGAATCAATAAGAAAAGGTAAGCTGTTAACTTTTGAACCAACAAGAAGAATATCCATTCAAATTTATAGCTTTTAATGCAGCGACTTCCAAGTATGAGAACGGAGGTCCATTAGCCATCTTCGAGTATATGCAATGTATATGTAGGAGACCCTTGACAAATTGAGACAATGAACGGTAGGAACGGAGGAAGGGAAATGTAGAATAGAATAAATCCATAAAGGATTCTTGAAATAGTACCTGAACCACAAGAGTGCACCGTGGATCTGCTAGAAGGTTCCTTGTGTGGATTGCTAACGGTGATAACGAAAAAATTGGATCTGTAAGGGTGGCAAGAAATTGTATAAATAGAGGAAAGATTGCTCTAAAAATCAATTAGACAACAGAGAGGAAGGAAAAGAACGAAAAAATATCACTAAAAATCAGAAGCGAAACCAGCGGTCGACAGAAATAAATTTAAATTTAGCAGTAAAACGAAAAAAAGTGAAATCTCAAATCAGAAACAGACTGTAGGGAATCACACAGATTGAAAGAAATTGCCAAGTAGAAAAGCAAATAAACGTATTGACTGATTTAAAGCATTGCTAATTTCTAGGGGAAAGGACACTAGACCATATTTCAACCCCTATACATCTAAAACTTAATCCAGTGAAGGTTTCGAACCATACGTCCACGATTATCAGTTGCAAAGTCCACAAGTGAACCGAAGGGGTAACCCCGCCGGCGATGATGCATACGAGACATGATTGTGCACAGATGTGCGAAACGAGCCTGCATCAATGCTCTCTTTCAATTACTCTTGCTAAAAACTGTGATATGACAAGCACAGTCTATCGTAATTTTGACACAGTCAATTCAGGCTCATTGAATCAAAGGAGATTTGGAATAAAGTTCTTGGTAAGTTTGATCGAAACCAATACCTGTTCAATGAGGTTGCGTACAGCAATGGCAGGGTGCGGTAACCCATGAGAAGATGTGGCACTTTGCACACCACCAGAGATAGGCGTTCGAAACAGACCTGCCCGACTGCCACTTGCATTATTGTTATGTGTCCCTGGGGTATTCACCGGCGTATTCACCACCCCCTTTATGCTTCCAGAATTGTCAGGAGGGCTAACATTCTTGGCCTGCTAAATAGAGGAAGCATTCCCAAGTTAGGAATAATACGACAAAACATTCAGGAGATCAGCTCCAGCCGCTGGGACAATGGCGCACTACACTGATTTGTCCTACTACATATTAGGTGTAACCACACTAATCGCTTTGGAAATGCTATAACTTTGTACTTCGGATGAAGATTTTTACCAAGAGCTCAAATAGTCTATCTATACAATTTAAAGAGATGATCTCTGTAAACATAGTTGGTTAAAATATTCATCACGAGTGAAAGCTTATAGCATCTATAAATGCATTAGGGTATTTACACTAAATATCATTATTAGTGTAGTGAGGGTGCAAAATTAATGTCACTACAAAATTTCGTTATTAGTACACTACAGTAATATTTCAACCTGCATAATTCGAAATACGTAGTGTGTCTTTGGTAAATTAGTGTCACATGCACTAATAGGATAAATAAGTGTACTGTAAAAGACGCAACTACTCACCATTCCACAGTTCTAAAACGGAAAAACGGAATAAAGAAATTATAGTTGGACTATGACGAAATTCTTGAACATCAAACCTGTACCTCATAGTTCAAGGATCCATTCATGTCCATTATGCCACTCACCTCAGCTATGTAGATAGCTTGATTATATTTTTTGATATCAGCAATTGTGACAAAATGCAGGTAGAGCTAGAATCTGCAAAAGCAAGGTGTGCTTTACCTCGGAGTGAAGAGAACTTCCATTCTTCTCAGGGCTGGACTTTGAGGGAAGTCCATCTCCCAGAGGTCCATCCTGATTCAAAGCAGCTCTCGCAATGCTAAGGGCGCCGTTTCGTTCCAAGAACCCATATCGACCATCTCTACTCCTCAGCAACCTCCTTCCTCTGAATCCAGCACAAGCATCTGTCAACTACAATTGCTTTTCAAAGTCTCCTAGCTCGAATTGTTCCATAATTTGCGAAGTAAAAAAAATTAATATTCTCCACATAAACAGCAAACAAGCGTACTTAACATACACATTAGAAAAAGAGAGCGTTACCTGCAATCACTCTTCAGCACCCTAACCTCCTCGAGTCCGGAATACGACGGCAGAGTTCGGGAAGAAAAGAATTCCGCATGCGCAAATTCTTTGCAGGGATTGAGTACAGCAGAAGAGCTCAGCGTGGCTGTCCGGGTTAAGTCCATGACAATATCCTGTCTTTCCCGAAAAACACAAACACTGTCACCGGAAAAGCAAATTCAACGACTCCAAACGTTCCTACAATTCGATTACTCACAAAACCCCTCGTTAAACCCTAAAACCTTAGAATGTCCTAATTCTCACAAACAGCAGAAAACTACTCGCAATGCTTCAACTTATGAGAGCTAAGATAATTACTGTAACCACCTGAGAGTGCGGTTCACAATTCAAACTAAGAACTCTCGAACTAGGACCTCAAGCACAAACTCCAGAGTTTCGACCAAAAATTCGACCTAATTGTGTTCGGATTCGCATCCCTAACTCTGTCTACGCAGCAGCAGCGACCAGACGGGCCCCACGGAGACCAACATATGTAACTATTTATGCCTGAACAAGGTGTATGCCTTAATAGAGCCCAGATATGCCGATGAAGCGCAGGAATCAGATAGAGAAGATACCGCACTTACGCTGACACACAAATACTCTTGCTGAGAGCAGAAACGGTCAACTGAGAGAGATGACGGAGAATTAAATCGTTCGTTAAGAAGTGAACGACGTTGGACGATGATGAGCTCGTTCGTCTGTGGAGGCGAACTTCAACTCTCGACGTGATACTTTCATAACTGGAAAGTGTTCTATCTGGATGAGGATGAAATTTCATCTAACTTTATTTTTATTTTTATTTTTATTTTTTTGAAACATACAAACTTCGAGGGTCACAACAAGGATAGGCCAGCCACCGCCATGGCAGACCATGGACCTAATCCCCATTAGAACAAGTGGAGGGACAAACGACAATTTCTCGTGTGCCAACACAAAGAGCCTTTATGTAAACAATGTCAACATGGGGAGTTGAATTGGGAACCTCGTCGGTTTTATCAGAAGTTCCTACCACCTATCCATCACTAAGGTGATTTAAGGGCATTTCAAGCCAATCTAACAAGAAAAATGGTTGCTCTATATAGTATTGTTAGGGATTACTTTCAATACCTTTGCAAAGACTTAACAATCTAGTATTGCTATAGTAATGAAACAATACAAAAAATTATACAAATGAATACTAATAATTAGTGTAGTATATAGTTTTGCAACAAAAATGTAAACTGAATACTTCCATGTTGCAAAAACTATGTTGTTTAAAATAAGAAGAAGAAGAAAATTAATTATGATTTTTGAAATAAAAAAGTTTTTTTTTCATCTACCATCTAAGCAGCTTATCAATTGAGCACCACCACCAATGAGGTCCAAACCTTGAACCTTGTTGGTGAGGTCCAATGGTTCTATTGCTAGTACACCATACAATAAGATATATATATATATATATATATATATATATATATATATATATATATTAGGTGCACAATTCTAATTAATTTGTTTTTTGAATTTTTTTTGTTTGCTTTATAAAATCATCATTGTGAGCCATCTTTTGGGTGGATAATGACTCACGTTTTTGGGTTCTAAAGATTTTAAAATTTTCATTTGCAACCCCCCCTCCTCTTCTCCCCTTTTGTAATTTTCAGAAATCAACATAGTAACAATCAATATGGGATAATTCTTCATGTATTTGTATCCGATATTGTATTCGTCTTTGGTATCCATATTCAATATTCATCATGTATCCATATCTAATACCATATTCATATTTGGTACCCATATTCAATATTTATTCTTTATTTTTATCCGGTCTTGTGTATATATCTAGTATTCATTTCGTATTTTATATTTGGATAGTTCAGATTAAATTTTGCAAGATCAACAACTTGTGATTTTTTGAGAAATCAACGACAATTTTGAGGGTAAGCATTTTTTCTTAAAAAAATCAATGACTTGTAAATTTTTTGAGAGAAGGGAGGCAACTAATGCAAACCAAAGGGAGCTATCTTTTGAGAGGATAGTAAAATCATCATATTTGGAAGGCCTTTTCGACATAGAAGAACAATTTTTTTCAAAAAGCTTCCAACTTAAAAGAACTGTAAAATAAAGCTAAATTTGATTTTCAAAAAATTCATTTGAGATTTTGAGATTCCACTTAAAAGTTATGGATAAAATTTAGAGAGGAAATTCAAAGAAAATGTCCAATAAATGTCATTTTCAACCCTTCTCTAAACTTTGTCCATAACTTTTGATTGGAGGCTTAAAATTTCAAATGGATTTTGGACATGAAAATTAGCTAAACTCTACAAATTTTTATAGTTTAAATTGTTTTGGAAAAAATTGTTGTATTATGCCAAAATGGCTGCCAAAGTTTGTTGTTTAAAAAACACCAAATTGTGAATGATTAAACAAAAAAAATTCATTGCTTAATATCCTCTAAGAAGTCTTGCAACCCCACTATGAAGTCTAATAAAAAAATTTGTACAAAAGAATTCTGAAAATTATAATAAGTTTTGGCAAACCAATTGAACCATCATGCTCAACTGTATAAAAACAATCACAAGACAAGGATTTATTAGTAAAATATAATTATGATTTAGAAATATCTATTTAATGAAATTTAGAAAGGTAGCACCTTGACATTGAATTCTTTTTAGTGTAAATTTTTTTAGGTAAATAAATGTAAATATTTTTTCACAAAGTGAGATGAATACATTCATGTTTTTAAAATGTTTCCACAATAAAATTTGAAAATCCATCATCCACATTTTTCAACAATTTATTATGTAATACATTGAAGAGCATACAAAATAATTTATCAAAAATGGAAATTTTGTTTTTTAAAATTAAAATTTGGTATGTTGATCAAGATTGCATAAAATAATAAATTTAATAGGATGGTTTTGACAAAATATTCTTAAAATGATACCATTTTTTTCATGCCAACCAACAACTTTTATAAGAAGATACAAAAGGAAAATGGTAATAGAAAAAATGAATAACTGAATCTTGAGATTTGGGCAATTGCAATATTTATGCAATATTGTTTCAATATAGATTTGTTATTTTTTAATTGTACAATTTTGATATATATTTAAAACAATTCTTAGTTAAGAATATTAATTGTTGCAATATGGAAACACTCAAATACTTCCAAATTCTTCAATATTATATAGGTATGTTTTTAATATTGTATCAATACTACAAAAAATTTGGATTATGTCAATACTACAATAATTTCAATTGTTGCAACATTTCAACAACAACTAATTTTTCATAACTGAATATCTATACAATTTGTATTGCATCTATTGTTGTGTTGTAAATAACTATATCATTTAAAAACATCAAAAGATTAACCTTGAGCCCTAGTTCAAGAAAAGGGTTGAGATAGAAAAGGTGGGGTCGTGGAGAAATCCACGGTCTTGGATTGTACTGCATCTTGTCACTTAGCTCAGGGGGACAGGGTGGCTGGTTAGTTGGCTAGTTATTTCCTGCTCTCACTAGCAGTGCCAAGTTGCAACTGCTCAGACTGAATCAACGAATCTGACAAGATTCGAACCCGGAACCAGTTGGCAGTTAATTGGGGACTTCTCCAACCAACCAAGTCCGCAACTTGGCGGCCGTTGTTGATCCCAAGGTGGTTTTATACCACTATTGATTGGCTGTTTGGTATATTGACTGACGGAACAGTGTTCCTAAGTCTATTTTTTTTATCACATAGGTTACCTTTTGATACAAAAAAAGAATATATGTTTGATTATTAGTATTTTGATTTTATTATAAAGATAGCTTGTATAGTGTGATTGGAGTATATAAAGCAAAAAATAAGCTTCTTAAAGAAGCTATTAGGTATAGAAATAAAGGAACTGAGTAGTATTGCTTCTGATGTTCTACTTTGAGTTGGTTATAGTTTGGGTTTTAGTATTCGTAGTTATAGATTCACAAGACCCTGACGATTGGCAATTGCCAATATCACAATTACCGGTTGATCCAAATCAACCATCTTCATCAAAACTGCGTATGCGAGATGATGCTGGACCTTCTGAACGTCATGTTCAACCATGAATAGATCTAGATAACCAGCAAACTTTATTGCCAATTTTGCAATTGGATAAAAAGTCTTTGGTGATCGTTTTGGAGTCTGAACTTATGCTTTCCGAGAATTATCAAATGGTGTTTGAAGGGTGTTTTGAAAACAACGGTGAAGAACAAATGGTCACATGTATTTCCGGTGAAGTAGGCCAACGCCTTTGGCTTTAAGGACCACTCAATCTATTGACCGCGGAACGGAGAGCTAACTACATTGCTGCTTTACTTTTGCGTGTTTTGGAGTTCTTAAGTGTGTAAAGCAAATGATTTTGAAATTAGATTTTGTGGTGTTAAGGTAATGGATTTTAGCCTTTGTTTTAGGATTTTTGGCTACCACCAATTAAATTTTATTCACATTAGATGAAAGTAGTTGATTGTTTACCTTCCTTTTGTTGACTTTGTAATTAGTGGACCCAAAGAGGCATTTGGAATTTAGAATAAGTAGGATTTTAGGGAGCCTATAGGAGATTAGATGCTCACATGGGCTGATGTGGCCCATGCGGAAGGAGAAGGGGGGGGGGGGGGGGGGGGAGATTCTCTCTTCTCTCGTTGTCGACGTGGGTGTGAGTGTGTGGTGTGCTGTAGTGCAAAGAACCAAAACTTTGTTCGGTTGCTGTGTGTTGCTAAAGACGAATTTGAATACAAAATTTGGTGGAATTATACATGGTGGTGTTGCGCTTTTTTTGGCGGTATTTTCACTTGATTTCAATGTTGTATGTGAATTTTATAGGCTTTTGAGTGAGGAATAGTCTGTTGCTACCCAAAGAGATGAGCAAAGACTTTGTGCCTCTCTTAGAGTTACAAAAATTGTTAGAACAAAGTGAAAATCAAGTAGAATATAGATCTTGTTGCTAGCTTTCTATCAAGCTATCAAACTTCTCATTACTATATTTTTATCTCAAGTTATGAAGAGAAAGGCGAAGTAGTGTACTATTGCTAGAATTGCATGTAGGTGATCTTTGAGAGCACATAACTCGTAGGCAGTAGCTTTGTTTCAGGTGAAATTTTGATGCATCAAAGCTTACTATATTAGCTTTCGAAAGAGCTATTTCTTACCTAAAGTGAAGCTTTAGAACATTTTAGGTGCCCATTTTAGTACTACTGATTTAGAAGAAGGTGAAAGAGACGATTGGAAAGTTAGAAGGTTGAAGATTGAAGTGAAGAATTGAAGAGTTAAGTGAAGACTTACCTTGCAAGGACCTAGCCTATATTGTGGCTTGTGGCTCTGTTATTCCAAGCCAAATTTGGAGGCTCGTTGTCAATTTGTGTGGTGGGCATGTGGCTTTGTAAATTTTTTGCATTTTAAACCTTGTTTGCGGGTTTGGCCTGACATTGCGTACATGGCCTTACTCCATTTTGTGTCGTGGGCAACGAAGTGGGATTGATGGCCCACATGGTTGAATCTTATGTCGTTCTCACGGTGAGACTGGATTGATCACCAGTAGACCGTGAATTTGAAAGTTTAGGAGCCATATTCACAGACGATTCAGCTCGTGGTCTGCCATCCGTTCTACCCGTCCCGTATCCTGTGGTTTCTTATCCCCTCCTTGACCCTTCAACCCCTAGAACCATAACAAGATAGGCCAACATGGAGTTGATTCAAGAAAGTTGAAGGTTCGAGGAGACAACGTGTTGAAGATTCGAGGTGCAAATGTACGAAAAGACATCCTATTGAAGATTCAAGGTTCGAGACAAGATCAAGCTAGAAACCCTGCCCTCAAGTCATTTCTAGCAGCAACCAGAATCCCTGTGATTTCCCAAAGCAAACTCCTCTCAATACGACACCGTATTGTAAGAATATTTAATTTTCTAGAATTGACTAGGTAGACAATGTCTACTACATTAATACTATATAGTAGGAAAATTGTGTCAATATTGATATAATACTGTTGCAATGGGGATATACTAGAAGAGACCCGTGTCTAAGTTAATGGATTTTTCTAAACATCTAATGTAACAAGTCGTGTTTTTATGCCAACAATTACATTCACTGTAATAGGAAAATTCAAAAACACACATGCTTCTTCTAGTAATACTTTATGTTGCATTTACCTATTTTTGAATTATTTGGTGAATTTTGGACTAAGATCATGGGATCTCCTTATCCCACAATGTGTATATCTTTGAATGTTTTTTTAAGAATTTTTTTTTTATTGATTTTCCAATGTTTTGCATTATTACATGATGATCATTTTCTTTCTTTTGATGACCATTATGAATTCTAGACTTTCCAAAGTTCAGAAGTATTTAAATATGGCATTTTTCCTAATGAAGTAGAGATATGTTTTTTGAATTCTAACTCTATTTTTCATGTTGTGTTTTTTCTCCCACCATTTATAAGAAGAGAAATATCTTCAACCATTTGGGGCTAGTGTAAATTAACCTTTGGTGGTCTCAAAAGCCTTTTCTAGTCAAATATACCTATATTCATATATTATATTAGGGAGTTTATTAGAGGGTATTAAGTTCAAGGTTTGAAGTAAATTTTGTACTTCCTCAATTCCACGTTCAAATATATTATTGCATTGGAGGATATTGGATATTTAATCTATGGATTTAAATACAATTTAAATTATGGTATGTTTTTGAATGTAGGGCATGACGCACAACATATAGCACGAATATTGGATTGGTTGTGGTGACATGGATAAGCTGTTGGATGTAAAGGGTGGGAATACAAACTTGTATAGTAAAAAACCTTCATGTTTTTAGAAAGGAAAATATGAGATTCTATTCTTTTTTGATCTGTTGTGAGAAGAGATTGAATAGGGTTTGCACACTTGGCATAGAAGACACTCGTTTCTTGGAGAGGCAACTGAATTGAGATTGTAGAAGTTGGCACCAAATTATATAGCCATCCTTACAATGTCGTCTATTGTGTAATTAAAATGCATTACAAGCACACTCTTAAAGACTAGATTTAAAATCTTAAACACTTCATGAAGGCAAGCTATCTCTCATTTTACTAATCTTGCACGTAAGAAAATCCAAGAGTGCAAGAAAAGTAGAGAAAGAGAATTTATAAATCTAAGTATAATTTCAAGCATTATAAGCATACTTTCAAGTACCCCTAGTTAATAATGCAACCCACTAAGTATCTAGGACTACATAATAAATGTAGTTGGCTCTTAATGTCATAATGAAAGAACTATATATACAATGAACTAGACAGTCTTCTATATTTTATTTGTAGAGAGAAGAAAGGTGTAGTTGCTATATTATTGTGTGACCAATGCCAACATGTTTGGCATTTGGTATACTTGACTCCGCTTTTATTGACTCTAGCTCTATAAGATTGGATTTGCCCTCATTGTTGAAAGTCTTCAAGTCATGTTTTATCTTCAAACAAATACTAAAGAAATCTAAGAGGACAAACCACTAAATATGTTTATAATATCATCATTGCCATTTGAGTTAACTAGGCACTAGATGCATGGTACAAATGATTAGAATTTGGCATGATATTAATACTAAGATTCAACATTAAAAACCATAATTAACTTGTTGAAGGCAATTAAGGATGGGGCTTATATTTGCACCCAACCTACAATTTCTTGTCATGCTATGGTAAACTCATTTTTGCACATGTTAATAGACCTATAATCTTGATTTAAATGTAGAGAGGTGTTGTATAGTTCTTTCATTATGACATTTAGATGCAATTTAGGGTAGACAATATCCTTAATAGGCAAGTGACAAAGAGTGCATTTCTTCAAAAACTCCCAATATCCTCTCATCTGTCCTTGCCTTTCAACAAGAGAATGCCACTAGGCAAAACATCCTTCACTTGAAAGATGGTATATCTTGCCTTGACATCTAGAGTTAAAGGTGCTTCACACTATAGATATACATAAAGGTAGTTTGGTATCTATTGGAAGGAACATTAGTACAACGACATTTATCATAGCACAACTAGTTGCCATGCAGACCTATGGATAGTAGTAGATGCTAAGCCGACGTGTTCATTGAGCTAGCAATTGCTAAGGTTGTTCTTGTGTAGCTGCAATAGCTACAAATAGTTTGAAGTCGAAGCTTATCAAGCATTAGTAATGTAGTACTGTAGCAGGTTAAAACGTTGATATTGGCATCGGAGGAGCGCTTGTATGTATTGGTTGCTTCATAGGGCAAGTAACAAAGAGCGAAATTTGAAGTCCTAAATCTCAAGACTAAATAGCTGTTCCATGTAGTGCATGTAGGGTGAATTGTCCTTGCATGCTATTGAATTTGGGTGGCTTTGTAGAGGCGTTGAACTCCTACAAATTGCAGTTCCTCTTTAGTGCTCACTGTGCATGAGCAATAATATTGCAAAGAGCTAGAAGACATCGTAGTTATAGCACTAGGCCAAAGTTTGAGGTTGCATCCTTGTTGACGAAGATGTTGTTCTCGGAAGCATGAGTACCTACAATACTAGACTAACGCAATTGTGTGTGCTAATGTATTAATCTTGAATTAGTCCATCGCATTTGTCCTATCAAATTAATTCTCAACAATATTCTCATGCTGTTTTTTTTGGTGTCGCAAGAGCAGAGGTATACATCATCAATATCATGGTAGGCCAACTACAATAGTTGGAGCGCTGAATACCTCAATGAGGTCAGATGAGCAATGATGAACTATAGACAACAATCTTCCAAGCCTGAATACACTAAGATATTGAATTGAGCACACTACTATTTTCCAAATCTTTTAGCACTTTATTGCAGGTTGCAAAATGTGCAAAAGAAGTCACTCACTTCATTCAAATTGTGGAAGCGTAACATAGAAATCTACGAGTATGCTTCGACTGTTGCAAGTGTTGGAACTTCCTTGGACAATATTTGCTCCTAGCAACTAATGCTATCGAGAAACTTTCCTTTCTGTGCAACCTCAAGATGACAACGATGTACTGGGGCTCTAGTGTGACCACTAAAGATTCTTAATGCTTAATGGCAGTACAAATTTTTCACTTAACACGCCTCGAGTGAACACTCTACTCCTCCAATAATGTAGCAAAACGCACGTTAGCCACGCAACAACCAATTCGCTACCTTGAATTTTCATCCACTACTAGTCCATGCGCTTTGACCACCTCCTTCGCTAAACAACACTCTCAACGCTATCCAAAGTGCAAAACTACTTTAATCTTCCTTAAAGAATTTAGTTAAAATATAGAGATATTTATTTTCCAAAGTTTAGTCATACAATTCCTCACATTGAACTCTTCATAGATCATATTTTTATTATTTAATAGAATGATTTTAACATTAAAGATGTGCATGTAGATATTTCCTACATATCTATGTAATTGAATTAAAAAATTTCATCACAAATGTTTTTCAATCAAATATCATGTATAATCATAAATTTTAAATGAAATGATTCCTCCAAATAAAGTTTGGTTTATCAAAGGTGAAAATTTCATTGGTATTTACTTGATTGGAATTGTGTAAGAATTGAATGTTAGTTATCCAAATCATAAAAATGCCAATTTGAATTCTATACTGTGCAAAATTCTTTGAATGACATAGTAGGTAGTAATTTGTTAGATCATTGTACTTTAAGTTAACCTGTTCTAAAAGCACTTTTTTAAATGTATCAATAGTGTACATTTTAGAAGGTAGACGCTTTTAGAGACCATTGCGTTTCAGCTTCAAAAATTAGAACTAATTCCATGAAGGTCCAAAAATATAAAATGACTTGGGTTAGATTCAGATTCCATTTTTCATCCTACTAAAATCTACTCAATTTTTTTAACCCCTAAATGTCCAAGGCTTGATTTTAGCTTCTTGGAATTTACTCTAAATTGAACAAAATGCTAACCTTTTGATAAGCTGTATCAATTTTTTTGGAATTATAATTGTACGGATTCAAACTAGACATGCTAGAGATCTCGTAGGAAAAGGAAACACAATAATATCACTTATGGAGTGAAAGGTTATAATGTTTGACCATGAGTTTGTTAAATATCCAAAAGTGATGTGAAATCTTTTAATCCTCTTTTCACAAGTCAAATCCAAAAAGTTGGTGACTAAAAAAATAAGAGGTTAAAGAGCTTAACATTATTAACCCCAATCAATTTGTGTCTTCTTAAAATCTACTCTATAATTTTTTTTAAGTGAATCTTGAATGTGATTTTTTTTTTAAGATCTAGTGTATTTGAGGTTCATTTCCAAAAGCTCTCAACACTATGGGAAGTCAAGATTGCAATGAGTATCCTTGTACAAAATCTTACATAGAAAAATCACTATCATTTATTTTCAAGATTGGATTTTTGATGCTAAAACTAGACTTCAAGAAGAACTTTCCAGAAATACAAGCTACAAAAAATAGCAACTTTATTTAGGTTTTATTTAACTTCAAAGTTTTGCAAACACCAAATTTTCGTGCCTTGGACATTTAGGGGTCAAGGAGTTCATCTTCCCCCAAATGCAATCAGCTCTTCAAAGGTCGCTTTATGAGCACACTACCTTGCTGGTACAGGTGCATGGAAGTTCGCTCCACAATAGAACCTATTGAACGCCAATACTTTTCCCGATGCACATGTCAAACTTTTCCACTGCTGTTCCTAAGTCAGTGCAATTAGAGAGGGTTGAGTGCATGTCAAATGAATGATGAGCCAATCACCGCCCCACTTCCCCCGGTGTCTGCAAAAGCGCCCACCACAGAACATGTCTGGAGGAGATTCTCCATACACCAAGATTCTGATACCCGGATTGACTCGGGCAAAAGACCCGGCATTTAGTGAATTGATATCCGAATCTTTCGACCGGGAAGAGGGTCCTAGAACTCCAATTCCCCAAATATTCCCTGCTTAGTGCGACTGGAAGGGATGGGTCACCTCGCGCGATTATAGGAGTTGAGACCGGAGGTAGCCGGTGAGGGTTTGCCGCCCTCAAAACGGTGCTGGAGCATTGCTCCTGAGGCACATCCCTTTGCCTCTCTCCGGTTTGCGCTCGCGTCGGCGTTGCTGCAGCTTTGCCTCCACCCGCAGTCGCAGCTGCAGCAGCAGCCGTCATGGGGGCGGATTTCCCTCCCCATGTCGACGCCTCAGCCGGAGAAGAGTCCCAGGGTGTGCCCACCCAGCTCGTGACTGCACCTGCCGCCAACGGAACCTCGCAATCGGGGCCCAGTAGCTCATCGGAGAACGGAGGCTGTGGTGGCGATGGCGGCGGCGGCAGCAGCGGCGTCGCTAAGAACTCTCACGCTAGCAACGGTGTTTCGGAGGTTGTGTCTTGTGTGCGCGAGAACGGCAACTGCGAGCCCGAATTCGGTAGCCCTAATTTTGGGAGGCGGGGCGGGGTTTTTGAGAATGGGCATGGGAATGGAGTTCTTGAGCGTGGGCGAGGTTCTCGCAAGCCTTGCCCTGCCGTTGTAGGTCTCCAGCCGGTGGCGTTGGTGGATCATGTCGCGAGGGTGGATTGGTCGCTTCTGGAAGCCGTTCCGGGCGAGCGTGGGGGGTCTATGCGAGTTTCGGAGGAGGAGCTCGATCACATTTTGCGTGAGGTGAAATCGCATTTTCTCATCGGCGCGAGTGGCGTGGCGGAGCAGGGGGTGAAAACCCTAGCCGGTGGGAGCGTGGCGAACACCATCCGAGGGTTGGGGCATGGCCTTGGGGTGGACACAGCCCTCGTTGGGGTTCGTGGCTCTGACGATCGAGGTCTTATGTTTGCCGAGAATATGGCGCATGCAGGAGTCGACTTATCCCGTCTCCGAGTTTTTCCAGGTCTGACAGCGCAGTGCGCTTGTCTTGTGGACGCGGAGGGGAACCGCACCATGCGACCGTGTTTCCTCAATGCTGTTCGCCTCGAAGCGAAGGAATTGACGAGAGAAGATTTCAGGGGTGCTCAGTGGGTCGTTATGAACGGGTATGGATTTTATGGGGAGGATCTTCTGGAGAGTGCAGTGGATCTTTGCAAGGAGGAAGGCGTCAAAGTGTCCATGGACCTTGCCAGCTTCGAGGTTGTTCGAAACTTTCGCCCGAGGCTAATGAGTCTGCTCGAGTCTGGAAAGGTGGACCTGGTCTTCGCTAATGAAGACGAAGCAGGGGAGCTCATCAAAGGCGCAGAGAATCCATGTCCCGAGACTTGTTTGAATTTCCTCTCGTTGTACTGTGAGAGAGCTGTCGTCATGTTGGGAGCCAAGGGCTGTATTGCGCGTCACAGGGGCGAGACCGTCCGTGTTCCAGCGATCAGGGAGACGACCACAGTGGATACCACTGGAGCAGGAGACTTATTTGCGAGCGGGTTTCTGTATGGCGTGTTGAATAACCTCTCTCTGGAGGATTGCTGTAAAGTGGGGTGCTGTACAGGTGCGGCAGTCGTCCGGGGTCTCGGAGGAGAGGTTGGGAAGGAAGGGTGGGAATGGATGCAACAGCAGCTGAAACTGAAGAACCTCCCTCCAATCAAGGGCGGCAGCAGCAGCTCCTCCTCTCGAAGAGTTTTGTGATGGCATGGCTTCTTACAGTTTACAATTCTTTCACTGAAATCAGTCCAGATTGGGCACGAACAATTCTGAGAACAATTCAGCTCTCTTCTCATGTGAATTATTGATAGGCAGGCCTTCCTCCTGCACTTTATATGATTCTGACGATTGGGTATCTTACCTGTTTTGGTTCTGCCATGGAGGCTATATGAAATAATGTCCTTCGCTTTGACATTGCTAATTATGACATTGTAATTCATTTCGCTTTGATATTCCTTTCGATTTGATATTCATCTCATTACTGCCTGAACCTTTTATGTCTCCAGAATGAGAGCATCGCATGAAATTTACACCACGAGCAATTGTCATTGTGAAATCCAACAGCCTCACGAGCTTTGCCCTACCTCCAGACAATCCTTCTGAGAGCAATCTTTTGAGAGCAATCTTTCTGTTTCTACTATCTAAACTACCTGCGTGTATTCAAAAAATTCAAAAAATATTATGCAATGAAAATAGTAAAAGTGAAAAGGTGAGGAAGAGTGAAAAGGTGAGTTAAAGTGAAATGTTGGAAGTGAGAGTGAGAGCAAAAGTGAAAAGGTGAGTAAGAGTGAAATCTACCTGTGTATATCAAAAAATAAATTATTAGGCAATGACAATAGTAAAAGTGAAAAGGTGATTGAAAGTGAAATGGTGAAAGTGAGAGCGAAAGCAAAAAATAAATTATTAGGCAATGACAATAGTAAAAGTGAAAAGGTGATTGAAAGTGAAATGGTGAAAGTGAGAATGAAAGCAAAAGTGAAAAGAAAAGAAGATAAGATTATTGGCTCAACAATCCTGTTCACTTGAGGCTTATATATGTGAGCACTCAAAATGGCATAGGGCTTACAAACATTGCCAATTTAGTCTTTTAGAATTTTTTTTAATGGGATTTTTATTTATGAGGAAAGATGAACAATAAAAAACTTAGCAATTTTTTCTTCTCTTCTATTTCCTTTGGTACAAAGCTTCTTCCTTCTCTTTCATGCAACAAAGCCTATGGTAAAGAACTTATTATAAAGGAAGGGCATTTTTTAAATTCTAATTGGTTGTTCCAAGGCCAAAGAAAGTGCCTTCAATGATTTCCATGAACTTGTCCACCTTTACAAATGACCATAGGATTAGCCCTCACCATACCAATAATGATGTGCAAAGTTCTAATATTGTAACCATCAAGGCATTTTCTAGCTCATTGACCTTTATCGTTGTTAGACCAATGGTACCTTGTAACCAATATATGTAATCTTTGAATTTTTTTAATTTTAAGGTCCATAACTAGTTTGAAATCCCATATCTTTTGTATCGTTTGGAATGTTGTAAAATTTTTTTTTTGTAAACACACACTTCTTATGGGTTGTTCGATGACACCTCCTTTCATTGTCTTGGAGGTTCAAATAAGAGATCATGATGTATATCACAAATAAAAATTCGTCTTACCAATATAGATTAGTTTTATTACATATCATTTTCATAATATCCTTTATACTATTCGATTAAAGTAAAGACTTCAAGGCAACCTTTACAAATTTCATTTACAAATTTTATAGTTTTAGGAAACTTCTTAACTTTTAGATTTAGTATTTTCCCCCAAATCAAAAAAACCTATTAACCTTAGAAGGATGTTAACCTATGACCAAGGTAGTCACTTAAAAATGATCTATAATTTGGACCAATAGGTACATTCTTCATTTCTAAAAGATGCTATAGAATTGAAAAATTCATATATTGGTTCAAAATACAAATCATTTTCAAGTGACTACTTTGGTCACAAGTTGGTGTCCTTTTAGGGTAAAAGAATACAAAAGTCTAAATTGGTATTGGTATTGAAGTCCTTGCATTGATATCAAGGTTGAAACAACTATTCTTATTCATTTAAGCTTGTATATATAGATGAAATCAAAATCACTATCCTTTGAAAAGATACAATTCCTTGCCTTTTTTTGAAAAAATTCAGAATTGTTGATCTCAATTCAAAAAAATTATCCCCTCTCCAATGTCATTGATCTCTAATTTAAAAAAGTAAACAATTGTTATTGATTGTTGTTGTGAGAGACAATCATCACCATTTGTGCTCTAGGATACAAAATATGATATAGAATATGGAATACATATGATATAAAGAATATACATAGAATACATATGGAAACATATGGGATATAGACAAATCCATATGAAATGTAGATACAAATTATACAAATATATACAAAATACATATGGTAAACAAATTTCTAATATTCCATATTGTTTGCAATTCAAACAAATTTCAGAAAAATACAAATATATGGGGGGTGAATGTTTCACAAGCACCTGTCTCATTTTCTCAACCAATGGCAGACATGTGTAACCCCTTTAGATTTTTTGGAAAATTTTAACTACCAATGGTTGAATGACATGTGTACTCTATCAATTTTTAATAAATAGTTTTTTTTGTTAACAATCAAAATTATTTGTTATTTTTGCTATAAAGATGTATGAAAATTATTTATAATGAATAAAAATTAAACGTAGAGAGTTTTCATATTTTTGTGAATTTTCAAAGTGTTTAATAAGTGCATGTTTGAAGTTCTTTGAAAAGATTCAAAACCATTTACTAGAAGCTTGTTAGTTGTTACTTTACAACTATGAAGTACCATTTGTAAAGTAAGAGCCATACAAAGTGAACAGTTTGAAATCATATCAATGACACTTTGGTAGACAACTATTTGAGATAAAATAATGGAAGTAAGTAAAATAAAATATTTCTACCTTGTGTATACCAAGAGAATGACCATGATGGTTATTATGGTATTGTCCCAAATGAATCAATATAGAAAAAATAGCATAAAGTAGTATAAATTCATCTTACTCTTGATCATGTAGTGAGTAATTTGTAAAATCCAAAGTGTCACTTGGCTTGCAATTTTTTTTTGTGCTTAAAATCAACAATTTGACAACAAAAGATATTCTTGCCCTACCAATTAGTATACTTTAACATTCTTAAATTGACTACTTGGAATATTGTTATATTACATATTGAATAGTTTGAATGTGAGGAATATGTATTATGTACAAACAATAATAGTTAGACAAGTATTCAATATATTCTATTCCCCTAAATTTGACTACTTGGGAGATTGTCATATTACTTATTAAATAGTTTGAATGTAAGAAATATGTATCATAAGAAATGATAGTCTAACAAGTTTATATGTTGTTCTGAGATGCCATTGAAGATAGGGTTAAATTAGAGAGGTTAAATATAAGATTTGTTATTGAAAAATCAACTACGACCCAATTCTATCAAAATCTAGTAGTATGTGTGTGTAGAATGTCAATCTAAGACCATTCAATATCTTTTGAAGGCAAACTTTCATATATTAAAAAATCCCATTACAAAAAATTTCAGGCTTTGGAAGGTTTGCTAGTTTGGAACTATCTGCAACTACCCTAGTGCAATTAAAGAGGAAATTCCTCAATTTTTTATTTTTTAATGAAACTTGCTAATATGGCACTACTTGTGCTATGTCAGCGCCATATTAAGTTTTCATACTTTTTTAATATTTTTTTCAAAAAGTCATTTTTTAAAATTTTCTTGTAATTGCACTGTGGAGCCCTGAAAACAGATTTCTTAATGGCCTTCCATAGGGCTGAGATTTTTCCTAATGAAAATTCCCAAAAGAAACAAAATATTTTCTAGAATTCTACATGGAAGTGTAAAACATTTGTAAGAAGAGAATTGGAATAGTTGATTGGCAAAATTATAGGAGAGGCTTATAAAAAATGAGATAAGCAAATTACTAAATTTTGAAAAAATAATATTACTTTAGGACTTCAACATTTTGTTGTTTTAATTTGACAATGAGACATAGCTACTTCTAAAATGTAGATTTTCTTTATTTGTATAAGAGTAAGCATCATGGAAATTGGTGAAAGCAATCCCAAAGAATTTGAAGAATTAGAAAATTAGTTTCCAATTTCAACAATGTATAGAAATTTGGCCTTATTTAAGAGAATTATTGATTAGTGTTCTTTAATAAATGTAATAAATTCAAAATTGAGTACATTGTTGGTTTTATGGTAGGTATATCCAAAATCACACCCTATCTACAATACAACCCAACCTTCATCACTATGTGCACATCTCCCTAATCAATATGTACTTATGTTGAAGAAGCAATTTTAGAACATTTACAAAGAAAATCTTTGACCCTTCACAACTTGTGCATATTATATACAAATGTTACAATTTTTTTTTGTGTTAGAACCTCCCTTCATTTGCCTTTAAGAAAATATGAAAATTTGAGCATTAGCTTGAGGTCACCTTTGACAAGAAATTAAAATTTTGAAGTCCAATAGTTTTGAAAATTAATAAGTCACTTTGCCAAATTTCAAGGAAAATAAATATAAAAAGAATCTTAATGTTGGAAAAGATATTTGTATAACTTGATCCTAAGACATATTCACTAAATAATCAAATTAATTTCAAAGTAGGGATACTAATAAAGTTATGAGTTCATTGAAAGCTATGACTAAAACCATTCAACTTTAAAGATTATATGAAGGCTTGATCAAAGTCATGATTTTTTTTAATAATTGCCAAATAACTAATTAATAACAAAATGATTTGTTGAATCAACCCTTTTAATTTTAAATAATGATTTGGCAAAAATGTGCCAAAAGCGACCTTAGGCTACAGTATTAACTATGTAGACTAAAAAAGTATCGGTTATGGGTGTCCCTGTCTTTATGGGGAACTCACTTTGTGGGGAACTTTTTGACTTGCATAATAACTGGATGATTACATCCGTCTCAGACCAGCAGGGAGCCGGAAAAGGAATGAAATTCCGAAGGATGGATGAAACCCCTCAGCCATTCGTATCCGCACGCTCCCCAACTCATCCACTCAGAGTTTTCCACTTCGACGCAACGTGGCGCCTCCGAAGGTGTCGTCCCAAATGCAGCTCGCCCCCGCCGTCTCTCTCTCTCTCCTGTCCGTCGTCCGCGCTTCCTTCGGAGTCCAGCCAGCAGCTTTCTTCCGAGGGCTTCCCGAGCCAGATCCTCACAACTGCAGCTAAGATAACTTATTAGTGTTTCCCTAATTTGGCGCTTGGCACCCTCACAATCTCTGGAGTTCAACATCTGCCAAAGTTGGTGCTCATTTTGGTGCCAGTTTGAGTCAGTTTGGGCCATTGTTGGATCCTGGAGAGTGAGAGACTCTTCTTGTGTAATTGATCGGTGGTTTTGGATCTCGGTGTTGATTGATTCCATGGAGGGGGAAGCGTTGGACCCCTCGCCGCAATCTTCCATGGAGCGAGAGGCGAAGAAGTCCGAGGACGGGACGACCACGGGGGATTCCGTCCCAGAGGAAGAAGTGCCAACGACGGATCCCAACGAGACGACTAGTGCGCAGTCGTGGAAAGAGAGGATTCCCAATGTGATGGAGCACCCGCATGTGGTGCAGGGGGCGGAAAGCGTGCGGCAGACGCTGGGGCAGACGACGGCGAGGTTACAGCCTCTGGTGAACCATCCTTACGTGCAGAAATCGACGGAGATTCTGAGTAAGGGCGCCGAACAGGTGAGCGCGAGCGCGGTGCAGGTTAAACCGCTGGTGAACAACACGCTGCAGCCGGTTGTGGCCAAAACGACGGAGACTGTGCAGCTGGGTCGGGAAACGGCGATGCGGATTTATAACAAAGAGGAGGGATATGAGCCGGCCACGGTTGCGCCGTACTTCGTTGGGAGCCTCGGGGTTTTGCTCTTGTGCATTCTCTTCGCTGGTTCGTGCTCACTTCTTGCGCTATCAATAGAAACCCTAAGCCATAAGAGACAGAGAGTTCGTGATTTTCAAAATGAAAAATTCGAGTGATCAGATTTCAAAATCAGTAACGCATATGCGGCCTAATTTCATATCAATGAAGCACGTTGCGTGTGTTGGTCACTGAGTAAGTAGATTTGGACGAAAGTTGGTCCCGGTATGACCTACTCTTTCCCAAACCCAAGAACTTGAGGCCTGAGCTGAACTTTAGAGACTAATTATCACTAATTGAAACCCTATTTTCTGGTCATCTTGATTTTGGAAAACTGAATTTGGATGTTCAAAGTCAAGGATTCATGGTTTTAAATTGACCTGTTCAATCATGTTGTGAAAACAATATAATCTGAATGAATTCAATTTTTGTATCACCAGAATCAGTGGAGAAAAGTGTATGTGCTGGTCAATTTTTTGAAGAAATGTGCCAAAAGGAGCCCTTGTATGACCTACGTAAGAGTGCTTCTAGAGCATGAGGTTCAATTTGTACTAATTGGTCTTTCAGGAGTGAGTGCAAACCCTAGTTCTGGTCACGGTGATTTTGGAGAAGAGTTGAATGTGGATGTTGAGTGTTTGGTTTCAGGCTGGTCTGGAAGTGATGGAAGCTCGAAGTACAATGTGGACGTGTCCAAGATCGTTGCAGAGAAGATTCAGTTGCCCAACGGGCGACACGTTGCCTATGTTGAACAAGGTGCCAGCAAAGAAGAGGCCAAGTACCACGTTCTTTTGATCCATGGCCTCTTGTCATGTAGGCTTCTAGGTACGTCCGTGTAAAGGCTAGTTGGCCTAGGAAATAACGTGAAATTACTTGCTGCATTTTTATTGTTGATTGCAATGGATGAAAGTGTTCTATGTTTCCAAATTGGACCTCATGTTTTTGTCAGCATTTGAGTAGGTTTGACAGGGATCATATTTTGGCCAGTTATGTTTAATTTTCTTACGAACATGTTGAATGTTCTTCACTCCGTATTTAGTGATTTAAAATATGGCTCCATCTGAATGATATTTTCCACAATATGATTAATCGACTTGGACATTTTGAGACCATGAATGGGTGGTCCTTTAGGGGTTAAAAGGTTCACGAATTTATCTTTTTTTTGAGTCCCCTTCCTATTCCTCCAGTGTGATGAATGCATTAACTCATCGTCCTGTGTCGGTGTGAATATGAACGGCAGGATTATCTGGCGTCAATGAGAATCTGCTCAAGAAATATTCTGTCCGTTTGGTGTCTTACGATCGGCCAGGGATTGGCCAAAGCGATCCTCACGTGAAGAGGACGTTAAACTCCTCCGCAGAAGACATGGCCGACATTGCTGATGCATTGGGAATGGGAAGAAAATTTTGGGTACTTTCCTTCTCCGGTGGTGCTACGTATGCATGGGCTGCTCTCCACTACATTCCTAATCGACTGGCTGGTAATTCTCCTCTTCTGTGGAAATTTTTAGTCTTATCCCCTAAGGGCCAATGCTACAAATTTTAAAGTTCAATTTTGAAGCTATTAGTAGGTTTCATTACATTGATCGTTCAAAATGTAAGTCTGTTTTATTCTTGCTATTGGTACATTTTGTTGTATATGTTTTAGCTTCCCAAATGATTAATTTCCCCTGCTGTAGACGTGGAAGTGACATTTGAGCTCGGAGGGGTGTGATCTATCATTTTGTGCAAATATTATTGGTTGCTTATGAAGCAAGAACAGGGTCGGTCGTTTTCTTCATTAGTTTCTTAATGTTCTGCTGGTGCCTATGATGTGCAGGAGTAGCGATGCTAGGTCCTTTGATGAACCCGTATGCCAAGAATATCACGAAGGAAGAGAGTAAAGCTATGTGGGCTGGTATCCCGGGGTTGAAGACAACGTTCCAGTATGCTCGGCACTGGCCTTCTTTTGTTCCTGGACAATTCAAAAGCAAGGCCACGAAGATCAATAAGTACATGAAGAGCTTTAAAAAGCGCGTCAATTCAAAGGTGACTAAATCCTAACCTTATATTTCCATTTAAAGTACAGAGGTTCTCGCTTGTCATTTTTTTATGAAGTTGAAAGGATGTTCATTTCAATTGGACCTCCTCTTACTTGCAATCTGCTTTGCAGGATCGAGCTCTGCTAGAGACAGATGCTTTCGGTGAAGTGTGGGAGCGATCAATCAGGGAGTCGGTGCGCTCGGGAGATCTTAAGCCACACGCTCATGACTTTATTCTCCAGGCTAAGGACTGGGGCTTCCAATTGTCGGATATTCGTCCCAAGGTAGCAAAGCCAAGTATCTTCAAGCGGATTCTCATTTTCTTTGGAGGCTCCGAGCTACCTGGCTTTTCTGGACCAATCCATATTTTTCATGTATGACAACATTTCCACCACCTCTTCAGTGCCATTTTATCTCGACAATTCATTGTTGGTGAATTCAATGGTTTATTCAGATAGCAGCAGAAGTGATTGGTGTCAAGATATCATTTTACTGCTGCAGGTGATGGTGCAATTGGATTCTTACACTCGCTTGAGGATACTTAGGCTGTATTGCGATTTGAGGTTGTATTCTCCATGTGTTTGCAGGGAACGGAGGACAAGGTGGTGCCTTTGGTTATGAGCGAGTATGTAAAACGAGTACTCCCGCAAGTAGATCTCCACAAGCTGGAGGGAGAGGGACATTATTCCTGGTTTTTCAACTGCGACCGTTGTCACCGCGAGTTGTTCAAAACCCTGTTTGGCGAAGTAGCAGGATTGGATGAGTTGGACAGTTCAGAAGACACTACCACGAAAGATCCAGAAAAAGTTGATGAACCAGTGAAACACCTGGAGCCTGGGAAGTCTGATGGCTACTTTGAACAAGGGCCAGAGAAGCCTGAGGACGGACCTCTCAATGACTTAACTATAGCTGAAATAGAAGCCGAAAAGATAGCTTTATTTAAAGAAGCTGGGAAGGTACCTCCAATAGAACCTCAAATAGGTATTAGTCCGGAACAGTATGAGGAATTACAGCATGACATTAAGGTGGCAAAGAATGAAGAGCTGTGAGAAGAGCTGTATATAGGTAAATCAGCGGGCGTGATTTTGTGCACCTTTAGGAAGGATTTTCAAGGTGAGTGCATTTGTGGTGGATATCACATTGACAATCATGTACAGATGTGGAAGTAGTATTGATTGTCATTCAACTTTGGTGTTCTCTTGTATCCACTCACTGACTTGCAATGTGTTTCACGATTGAATGTGTTTTGCACAGTACAGTAGGGTACAAGTGAAAATGGCGTTTTTGCATTCGCAGGGGAAAAAATTTCACTGCTGACAACTTTGACACTGTCATGAGGCTGAAAATTTGTGTATTTACCATTAATTTTTTTGCATGAGACCATCTCTACTTTTAAAAACATGTGTACCAAATTGGAGGTCAAAGGATATTCTAAATCTGTCAACACGCATAGATATGAGAATGGTTTTAAGGGCATACTAAGAATGTTGACATCTTAAATCTAGAAGTGTCCACTTGTTTCATCTACTGTAAAAGTTCACTTGGTTCATCTAAGAGAGTTCACTTGTTTCATCTAAAAGAATCCATATGATATATATATGAATAAACTTTTTTCATGCAAATATCAATGCTTGTATTTTGTGTTCAACATTAGAGAGAGTGGAATGAGCTTTGAACATGAGTGAGGGTGTTGAATTGGTGCTTGTTTCATTTAGGACTTCTATTGTTTGGTTTGCCTATTGGTTTGCTCAAACTTAAAAAATTTGAGTGGTTAATCTTTGAGTGATTTGTTCATCCATTATGGCTTGTCAAGAATTTGCTAAAAATTAGTGTTGAAAAGGTTGGCAAGAGTTGGAAAGAGTAGTTACATGATATCCCAATATTTGGTCTAATTAGCATTATAAGATGTGTAAACTATGGCAATTTCATTGTAGGTTTAAGTGAAGCAAGGGCTTCAAGAGTCAAGGTTGTAACCTTGTTGGAGTTCTTGATAGAACAATTCAAGAAGGTCATCTTTGGAAATTTTGGGACTTTCCTTTTCCTTAATATAAACTTGAAAAGAAATTCTTTCTAATAGCAATGTGATGAATGCACAATTGCAGTCCAATGACCAAAGGTAGGGCTAGTGGATAGTTGAGGTTCATGACTTATAGTTCACCGACACAAAGGATTGGTTCTATACCTTTAATCTCAAAGGTCAACCAATCTCATTCTTGAATCTAATTTCTAAAATATCAAGTCACTTGTATTTTTATTTTTCATAGTGCCATAGGCTAGTACAATTTAGGTCTAGTTCAATTTCTTGAAGTATACATTATTCTAATCTAATTTATATACTCCATAGTAATTTATGGATACATATTGTATTAGTGCAAACAAGATGTTAGAGAATGATATGGTAATGATGGGTTCATTATTAGGACCTAGTTGTTAAGACTACCTTTGCGTCATCTTTGGGGTCTTCAAATAGGTCATCAACAAGTCATAAACATATCTTGTTTAGCAAACTTTATTTTATTTTATTTATAAGATGAAAAGAATGTCTTTCCAATGGCAAAGTGATGAGTGAACTTTTGCATTCACTTGTGAACTATTGCCTGCCTTTGAGATTACAAGTTAGGAGTTTAGTGAGTATGAAGAATTAGTTCTTTGCCTTTCTTCCCAAGGGTGGACCAATCTCATTCTTAAATCTAATTTTTAAAATAGAATTCACATATTTTTTTGTACATTCATAGTGCCATTGGCTAATACAATTTTAGTTTACTTCAAAAACTTGTGGTAAACATTATTCTAATGTAATTTGTATATTACCCCTTAAATGCCCAAGGCACCAAATTTGGGTGTCCACAATACTTATAAGTTAAATAAAGACCAATCAAGTTTTTATTTTTAGTATATTATATTTTTATAAAATTCTTTTTGAAGTCTGGTTTTCGCATCAAAAATATGATTTTGAAAATGATTGGCATTATGATTTTTCTATTCAAGATTCTTTGCAAGGGTATCAATTGCAATTTTGACTTTCTATAGTATTGAGAGCTCTTAGAAATGAGCCTCAAATACACTAGATCTTGGAGAAAAATTCACATTAGAAACTCATTGTAAAAAATTGTAGAAGAGATTTTGAAAAGTTGTAAATTGATTGAAGTTATGCATGTTATGTCCTTTAACCTCATATTTTTTTATGACCAATTTTTTAGATTAAACATGTGAAAAGAGGATTGAAAGATTTCAAAAATTGTAACACACACACAATCAAACATTGTAAACTTTCAAACTATAAGTGACATTGTTGTGTTTTCTTTTGTATTTGATCTTTAACATATTTAGTTTGAATTTGTACAAGTTACAATAAATAAAAATTGATACAATTTATCAAAATGTTGACTTTTTGTTCAACTTAGAGCTTATTCCAAGAAGTTCAAAAAAAGCCTTGTGTATTCAGAGGTTAATTGAACTACATTATTGCAAATGAGATATTAGAGATTTATATAGTAATTATGGGTTCATTGTTAAGACCTAGCTCTTAGGACCACCTTTTGTTCATCTTTGGAGTCTTTGAATAGGTCATTAAGGAGATATGAACCTACATTGTTTGTTGAACTTTTTTTTTTTGTTTATAAGCTAAAAAGATTGTCTTTTTAATTGTAATGCACATGACAATTGGACTATTACATTTTATTAATTTTTTTTATAAGGCTAGTGGGTGCTTGAGATTGATGGTTTGGAATTCACCAAATACAAAGGGTTAGCTCTTTACCTTTATCTCAAGGGGAAATTGATCTCATTCTTGAATCTAGTTTTTAATAATTATAGGAAGTAATACAATTTTTTATTTACTCTAGTGCCAGAGGCTAGTACAATTTTACTCTAGTTCAATGTATACTTTGGCATACGTTATTCTAATGTAATTTATATTTTAATTCTAGAATTGATAGTGCATTAGTACAAATAAGATATTAAAAAATGATATGGTAATGATCGGTTCAATATTAAGAGCTAGCTATTAAGAACACCTTTGGGTTATCTTTGGGGTCTTTGAATAGGTCATCGAGGAGACAAAAACCCATACAGTTTAGCAAACTTTCCCTTCTTTTATTTATAAGAAAAAAAATCGTCTTTCTAACAACAAAGTGATGGATGGACTATTGCTTTCCAATGTCCAAAGGTGAGGTTAATTGGCCTTTGAGGATAAAACATAGGGGTTCACCAAGTACCAAGGGTTAGTTTTTTTATCTTTCTTTCAAAGAATGGACCAATCATGTTCTAGAATTTAACTTTTTATATAGCAAGAGTCACATTTTCATTTGTTTATTCATAGTGTCATGGGCTAACATGTGCAATTTAAGTCTAGTTCCATAACCTCTTGTATACATTTTCCTAATTTAATTTATATATTAATTCAAAGATTGATATTGTATTAGTGCATATAAGATATTAGAGATTAGTATAGTAATTTTTTATTTACTATTAAGACTATTCGCTTAAGATCACCTTTGGGTTTTCCTTGGGGTCTTGAATAGGTCATTAAGGAGACATAAATCTATATGGTTTGGCAAACTTTCCTTTCCTTTATTTATAAGATGAAAGGAATGATTTTTGAGAGTGATGTGACTAGTGGGCTATTGCATTCTAGTGTCCAAAGGTTAGGGTAGTGGGCCTTTGAGACTAGAGATTAGGAGTTCACTGAGTACAATATAATTGTTGGTCTTGTATATTAGCATTACATTTTTACACAATTTCAATTAAGTATTTCAAGTTTCAATTTAAAAATAACCAAATTTTTATTTTTGGTGAATGTTAAGTTCAAGTTCATTTGTTGGTATTGAATTTTCAAAATTCAATTATTTAGGTATCTAGGGAACATCCTTAGGCACATTTTTCATATAAAAAATGTCATTAACCTTGTTAAAATGTTGAAGATTTAGGAGGTGTAATGGACAATTTAATAATTGTTAATTGTAGAAACAAAGAATTTTCCTATTGGTCTAGTAATTAGGGTATTTTGATAATTACTTAGGTCATGAGAGGCTATGTCTCATTAGAAAAATCTTTTTTTTTTTTACTTTCTATGGACGTTCAAATCCAAAGGTATTTTTTTAGAAACAAAATGAAAAATTATTTTTTTGGCCCTAGTTTGGAATGGCAGAATTTGTGACCTATGATCATGTGGGCCAAATAAAAAAATAAAAAAATAAAAAAATTTGTAAATACACATTATCATGCAATCAAACGGTCCTAAGTACGATCCATATTTCTTCTAATGTTCCAAGGTAAATAACAAAAATTTAATCTATTGAAAGTTCAATGTTGGTTTGTCACATGAAATTTTTTGATGTTAGATATTTTGATATTATAACTAGATTCTTTTGTCATGTTGATATCCATCTATTAATTTTTTAGAGCATTGCTACTTGCTTGCCAAATAATCCAAACATCTATAAATTTTGGATGAAAAGTGCTCAACTAACACTTGAATTTTTCCTTACATTTTTTTTTCTACATGAAATTAATTTTTTCTAGGTTAGGCACATCCTATAAATCCAACATTTTTCTACAAATAATTTGTTGGTATAATAAGTATTCAAGGTTCTTTATATTTTGGCACCCTAGACTTGCACTTCCAACAAGTAGAAGTAATAGTGAGTTGTATAGATGGGGGTACTAAAATTTCATCTTCCCAAAACACTAGGCCATTGTTTTGGAAAGTAAATCACTTATCTATCTACCTACACAATTTGTTAAATTAACTTATGATGAATTTCTAGACTTTTGTTGTGCAAAAGTAAGAAGAATTTCATAATCCATTGTACTATTTGAAGAAGAAAAAATACTTTGATGGAGTTCCCAACCCCAACAAATAAGCAATTATTGTCATACTAAAAAAAATCTTTTGATGGATTCAAATATCTATTGCAAACTTTTCATCCCAAAGTTACTATTGCCCCACCACTAAAGATGTTCAAAGGAATTGATCCATCTTTTTAATAAGTGATGAATTTTTTTGAGGAAATCATTTTGATCCTATCACAAATCGTTTTTTCATTGATATTTTATTTTTATTTATTGAAAAAAAATAGAATTTCTCCTAAAATATAGTATAGACAACAATCTCCCTTGGTGTTTTGATTTCAAACTAGCAATATGGAAAAAAAAATAGACTCATAATCCTCTAGATGACAATTCCTTATATACAAGAATACAAGTGATCCTGCATGCAAATCATTCTTAATAACCAAGTCGGTGCACCTCAAAAACATTAATGAAGGCCAAGTTTACATGCTCAAAGCTAGTAATCATTCTTTGCGCAAGACACATAAAAAGCATTTGTTCCTAAATACCTAATTTTCCTTCAACACCATCCTAATTTGACTTTTATTTATTTATAAGCTAAAAAGAATGTCTTCCTCACAACAAAATGACAAATGATAAATTATTCCATTCTAGCACCCAAAAGTTGGGACATTCTGAAAGGTTAGGAGTTCACTAATTAGGTTAGAAAGGTCAGCTTCTAGCCTTGTTCTTTGGTATTGGATTGATTTCATTCTTAGATCTAATTTTTGAAATTGGAGTCACATCACTTTTTGTTTATCAAAAGTTCCAAAGGAGAACACCATTTTTATTTTTGTTGAGTATTTTGTGGTATACAACATTTTTATGTTACCAATATATATATTTGAGGATTAATATTTTTTTAGTCCAAGGCAAATAAAATATTAGAAATTGATATTGTAATGATGGATACAAGAATATAAAGACCTATTTATTAAGACCAACCTCCTTTAAGTCATCTTTAGGATTGAGGAATAGGTTGTTCCACAGAGAATAACCCATAAGGATTGACAAACTTGACTTTCCTTCATTTATAAGCTAAAAAGAACGTTGACATAACAACAATGTGACAAATGAATTGTTGATTTCCTACTTCAAAGAGTGGGGACAATGAGCCCCTCAAATGAAAATGTTAGGGGCTCACCAAATTTAAAGGGATAGTTCATAGCCTCGTTCTTGGATCTAATTTTGAAATAGGTGTTACATGTCTTTTTGTTTATTGAAAATTCTAAAGAATAATACAATCTCCAAACTAGTATATTTCTTCAAGGATTGATATTTTTTTAGTACAGTGCGAGTAAGGTATTCGAAATTGATATCCTAGTACTGAATGCAATAGTAAGACCTACTTATTAAGACTTCCTTTAGGTCATCTTTGGGCTTTGGGAATAGATTGTCATGAAGACATAAATCTATAAGGATTGGCAAACTTGACTTTCCTTCCTTTATAATCTAAAAAGAATATTGACCTGACAACAATATGACAAATGGATTGTTGATTTCCTACTTCAAAAGGTAGGGCCAGTGAGCCTCTTAGATGAAGATGTTAGGAGTTCATCGAATTTGAAGGTTAGCTCCTAGCTTCATCCTCTGGTGTCAAATTACTCTCATTGTTGGATTTAATTTTTGAAATAGTTGTCACATGTCTTTTTGTTTATTGAAAGTTCCAAAGGGTAGCCCATTTTTTAGTTTAGTTGAATATCTTGCCGTATACATCATTCTTATGTTATTAAAATATTTATTTTTGTTTATTGAAAGTTCCAAAGGGTAGCCCATTTTTTAGTTTAGTTGAATATCTTGCCGTATACATCATTCTTATGTTATTAAAATATTTATTTTTGTTTATTGAAAATTCCAAGGGGAGCATAGATTTGACTTTAGTGAATATCTTGTAGTATACATCATTCTTATGTTATTTACATATTATTGCTCGGATTGATATCTTTTTAATACAATGCAAACAAGTTATTAGAGATTGATATTGTAATGATGGATACAAGAATATAAAGACCTACTTATTAAGACCAACCTCCTTTAAGTCATCTTTAGGATTGAGGAATAGGTTGTTCCAGAGAGAATAACCCATAAGGATTGACAAACTTGACTTTCCTTCATTCATAAGCTAAAAAGAACATTGATGTAATAAGAATGTGGCAAATGGATTGTTGATTTTCTACTTTCAAGGGTGGGGCCAGTGAGCCTCTTAGATGAAAATATTAGGAGTTCACCAAATTTGAAGGGTAAGTTCCTAGCTTCTTTCTTTGATGTCTCGTTGATCTCATTCTTGGACCTAATTTTTGAAATAGGTGTCGCATTTGTTTTTGTTTATTGAAAGTTCCAAAGGGTAGCACAATCTTCAAGTTTAGTTGAATATCTTATGGTATACATCATTCCTATGTTAATAAAATATTTATTCTTTGTTTATTTAAAGTTCCAAAGAGTAGCACAATTTTCATTTTTATTAGTGAAATATCTTGAGATATAAATCTTTCTACTGTTATCTACTCCCCCCACCCCCCCATCTTGCACTACAGTCCCTCTAGAACTAACAAGGAGTATCTTCTTCTCTTCGATGCTTCCGACCCATCACCCACGATGTCATTGCATCCAACATCCAACGTGCAACAGATCAAATCCCTTCCGATTTTACAAATAGTTTGAAACGATTGTTGAAGCGATTTCCATACCAAGATTTCTGTCTGAATTCCTACTCTTCTTGAGTTTCTGCAGCTCTGGAGTGGTCATCCATGGCTAGCTAGGGTTTGATAAGTTCAACTAGTTTGTTTGCGGATCATGGAACACCTTGCCATGTAGATTGATACGCAAGGATCGAATGCGTTTGAACTAATTTCGGAGTCTGAAGGACCGAGCCCTGAATCGATGGGTTGTTGCCACGCCAAGCCTGGCGGAGTACACAAAGCGGACAACAGGGCAGCTGTGAGCAAAGCGGACAGGGGAATTCGATGGCGCAGTACTGGCATTGTCGCCCTTCGAGATTCTAATCTAAAGGTTTGTGTGTTTTTCTCTCTGGAATCTAGGGGTAAGGGGATTTTTCTAGTACACGCAATCCTCTTTTAATCTTGGGTTCCAGAGTTTTCAATGTAATTTGGTTCGAATGTGTGTGACAAGTGTGCTAATGTCAATGAGAGTGGCGAGTTTGCAAGATATTCTAGATTTTTGAGAAGGGGATTTTGAAGAGGTTTGAGTGCACGTTTGCGGAATTATGCACAATAAAAGAGTTATTGAAATCTTGGGTTGGAAGATTCTGCTAGTACACACAATCCTCGTTTAGTCTAAGGTTCCAGGTTTTTCAATATGATTTTGTTTGAATTTGTGACAAGTGTGCTACTGTCAATGAGAGGGTGACGAGTTTGCAAGATATTCTAGATTCTTAAGAAGGGGACTATAAAGAGGCTTGAGTGTGCTTTTGCAGAATTATGCACAATAAAGAGGTTATGCAGAGGTTATGCAGAATTTTGTATATTTATTTTAAGTATGTTTCAGGTTTGTTTTTTGTATTGCAGGTTCTGCCCATTGATGTGGTGAATATAAGTGCTTCGGTGCGAACCTTGGATGCCACTCACAATAAATTAGGTCTGTGGCCATGTGATGCCTAGAACTGTCGTTATTTTAATTTCTGATCGGACAACAAGAAAATAAGTTCCTTGTTCTTTCCTATTAAGGCGAGAATGTAACATTCTTGAGGAGCTGCCTGAGCACCGTCGGGATTTGATGAACATTGAGCCAAGGAAAGGAATTCAGATTCTTGTTGTGCACAATCTTGAGCTCAATTTATGATTCAAAGTCGATGTGGCTCACATTTGAATTATTTTTTCCATTTTGTTATTTCCTTGGTCAGCATTGTACGTAGGCTTGTCTAACAATGGAATAAATTTTCACAAACGTGGGCTAATTCCTCAATATTTTAGTGCTCTAGATTCCTTTACAAGGGCTGCAAAGTTTATGTTGCACTACAATGTTATGAATAGCCTTGTACTGCATTTCGTAATTCACGTATGATGCTTGTATCTCAGATCCTGTCTTTTTTCTGTTCCTAATTGCAGGAGTAATCCCAGAAGAGATTGGGAATTTTGTCAACCTTCAAAGATTGGTAAGAATTTTCTTTCTGTCAAATAGTTATGCAGGGCGGGGATAATCGAACGGGCATTTGTTTTTGGAGTTGATATTTCTGAGTTTGCTTGTGTGCTTCCGTGTTTTGACCGTTACGTCCAGAACAATGGCTTAAGTTTGCTCACATATGAAGAGGGTGAATCTATATAGATCCTAGGGGAGAATTTGTTGGAGAGACTGCCATCGACAATCGGCAAACTTCGATCGCTTAAGATTCTTACGCTTGATTCGAACCGCCTCAGTCTGCTTCCAGAAGAAGGTTACTTACAAAAACATCCGCAACTCTGCGATTGCTCTTGCTTTTACTGAAAGTTTATAGATGCCGTTCGTACTATTCTTGATATCTCAAGGCCATGACTAGTCCATTTATTTTTGGCTATCTTTTGTTGCATTAGAAATATGTTTCAGAAGTTTTTCTCTAACTTATCTTTTGTTATTTACTCAAGGAAAACCCTCACTTAAAGGATATTTCGTTCTGTAACTTATGGGAATGAACTCACGCATGATTCATTCTTCGTTTGCAGTCGGACAACTGCAGCGGCTTGAGCGCTTGTCAATATCTCGCAACAACCTGAAGTCATTGCCCTCCACTCTTGGAAACCTCCCCAATGTACAGTATGAGCATCTCATTTAATTTCTTAAGGCGTGTATGACCATTGACATGTTTGGCATGGTCTCAGTTGCTACGTTATATAGTAGCAAGAGTATTTCATGGTAGGGATTAGTATACTTGTTTTCATCATTATTACTTTGGTATCTGAAATCTTCTTTGACTGCAGCTGATACAGTTGGATGTGAGTGAAAATTGTCTTGAAACACTTCCTGAGTCAATTGGCAACTGCAAGTCTTTAGAAGAACTGATTGGAAATGGTAAATCACAAATCCCTTCTAGCAATTTGTTATCACTTTTTGTCCTGCAGTGCTGTATCATTCCGCTCTCTAAATGTACAGTCATGTTAGTGTAATTGTGTAAGAAAGCAAGGAACTAACAATGGTCGACTTTGCCAGACAACCTGATCCAGGAACTCCCCGAGTCCGTCTCCAGCTTGTCGCACTTGAAAACCCTCATCTTGAGTAATCAGAAATTGAAGCAGGTGATTTTCTTGTCTGACCTTTGTTGGTCTCTCTGGCTTTCATCAATATTATCTCAGGCTTCCAGTTTCAGGTGGATTGGACAATTGTTACCTCAAATGCATCATAAGGTGTCACAAAATGCAAGATTTTAAGTTTGTTCTGTCCTCCGCAGTTGCAAGTGATGTTGGTTTAAAGTTGAAGCTTGTTATCTCAAGACTTTTGCTTTGACTTGTTCAATCTAATCTGGCTCTTACTCTATTTTTCATATTTTCTCACCAACCTTGAAACTAACATGAATCTGTTCATGATAATCAGCTCCCCTCACGGCTACTACGTGACTGTACTGTATTACAAACCCTTATGCTGCATGGGACACTTATTGCTGCTGAGCAATTGCATCAGGTCAGTAACCTCCTAAAACTTTCCTCTCAGATTAGGATTACTTTTAGTCGTGTGATGTATCTCTGGGGCATTGTGTTGTCCATTGTGTTGAGGCCTGTGTTTTTGGTGGGATTGTCTCTTTGAAGATGGAAGGCTTTGAAGGGTATGAAAATCGAAGGAAACGAAAACATGACAAGCAACTGGATGCCAATGTAATCATAAACTCCCGTGGTTTTGACGAGGGCGTGGATCTTCATCTCGCTGCCAAGTGACAATTCCACTTCTTCGCAATTTCCTACATTCTTTATTCTGGAAGGGGGAAGGACTGTAATGAAGAGGAAGCAGCTAGGTTTTCTTTTTGTAAATACATTGTTACGGTGCCTTCGGTCATGCCTTGCTTTATGCTTCGGATGTCCACCCTTAATTATGCGATAGGTGAGTAGGATACGGACTCTTGTAACAAGGTGTAAGGTAGAGTATTTTATGTGCATTACTTCATGCATTTCGATGTACGGAGAAGTGTTGACTTTTGGGACATGTATAAGTAGTACCACTGAGAACCACTCTCATTTTTTTAATTTTACAAAGACATATTGCAACTAAAGAGGTCGAGGTTGAATTGACAGTTTTTCTAATTTCAACGTCCTCATGTTGCACATTGTGCAACAAAACATCTTATTATGTGGATTTTGAAGGGCATGCTTTGGGAAACATGCTCGGTTTTGAGTGATCCTATCTTGAGAGTTGTGATGTGGAGAGATCTTTGGGCACATGAGGCATTTATGTTTATATCAAATTGTATCACTGTAAATTTCTTATGTAATTTTTTGTGCGCTTAATGCGAGTTTGTAGACTACTGTAGATGACATTACATAACCCCTTTTCATTCAAGATCAATTTTTTTAGACAACTAGCCAAGTTGTGCTTACACCACTCGTTAATAAGTGAAAGAATTCAGTATATGAGTTGTGGTTTTCTGTTCATTAAAACTACCAAGCTCTCCTTTGTTTTCTTCTTCTTTTATGAATTCAATTGAACCTTTACATCACTTTGACTGCAATTATTTTAAGTCTTCCATTTCCTCAGTAATTCAAATGTTAGTTGCAATGCAATTGACTTCAAGAGCATCCCTGAGTATTTCTTTCTCTATCTTTGATGTTTTTGGCATTCCAATGCCCAAAGGTGGGGTTGGTTGGCCTTTTAGATGAAAGGTTAGGGTTTCATTGAGTAAGAAGGGTTAGCTCTTTACCTTCTCTCTGAAAGGTGGACCAATCTCATTCTTGAATCTAATTTTTAGAATAGTATTTACATGTTTTTTTTGTTTATTCATAGTTCCAAAGGCTAACACATTTTCAATTTTGTTGAATATCTTGTAGTATACATTTTTTTTACTTGTAGTTTATATCTTAATTTAAAGTTTGTTACTACATTAGTGCAAATATGATATTACAAATGATTTCATATGATATGATGGGTGCAATATTAAGTCCTAGATGTTAATACTACCTTTGGGTCATCTTTGGGGTTTTTGAATAGGTCATCAAGGAGATATAAAGCCATATGGTTTGGCAAAAAAAATTTCCTTCATTTAGAAGTTAGAAAAATGTCTTTTAAATAGTAATGTGACGAATGAACTATTGTGTTCCAATGTTCAAAGATAAAGCAAGTGGGGCTTTGAAACTAAAGGTTAGGAGTTCAACAAGTATATTGTCATTTGGGTGGATAGTGACACTGAGGTCTCAATTTGTTGTGTTCTTAGTTTCATTGAGATTTTAATTTTTAATTTTTAATTTTTTCATCCACCCCTCCTTCTTGTAATTTTCAAAAACCAACTTATTGACAATCAATATGGGACAATTCATCTTGTATCTGTATCCAATTCTATATTTGTATCCGATTTTGTACTGTATTCATATCCGGTATTATATTTGTATGCGGTACTATATCCATATCTAGTATTCATTTTAATGGCTCAGATCAAATCTCATAAGATCAACAGCTTGTGATTTAATGAAAAATCAACAGCAATTTAGAAGGTAAGCATTCGAAAAAAAATCAAAGATCTGTAAATTTTTTGAAAGGGGGGAGCCAACTAATACAAACCAAGAGGTGATACCTCTCTTTTTAGTAGATAGTCATTTTGGTCTTAGCAATAAATTTTTGTGCAATTTCAATTAAGTTTTCCAAATTTGAACTTTGAATTATCAAAAATTCATTTTAGATGAAGTCTTTCAAGTTCAATTTCATATATTTAACCCAAATGCATTTATAATTTTTGGTGTTGAATTTTCAAAATCCAATTATTTAGAGACATATCTAGAAAACATCTTCATGCGTAGCTTTCATATAAGGAAAATTTCATTAACCTTGTAAGAATGATGTGGACTTAGAAGGTTTGATGGATGATTTCATTGTTAGCTATAGAAACAAATAATGTACCTATTGGTCTGATAACCAAGAATATTTTGGTAAATATTGAGGTCACAGAAGGCTATGTCTTTCCAAGATAAGTGACAAAAGTTTAATCTATTGAAAGTTCAATGTTGGTTTGTCACATGAATTTTTTTTTAAATTAAATATTTTATACTATAAGCCTATAACTAGATTCTTAAACATCTTTTGACATATTGATAGTCATCCACATCCATTAATTTATTAGAACATTGCCACTTGCTTGCCACATTATCCGGACATTAGTAAATTTTGGATGAAAAGTGCTCAATTAACACTTGGATTTTTCCTTATATTCTCTTTTCCACATAGAATACATTTTTTTTTTAGGTTAGACACTTCCTACAAATCCAAAAATTCTCTGAAAATATTTTTTTGGTATAATAAGTATTGAAAGTTGTTTTGAGCCTCCTAGACTTGCACTTACAATAGGTGGAAGTAATAGCAAGTTGTATAGATGGGGGTAAGAACATCTATTTTTATACACTAGAAGTTCATCTTGCCAAAACACTAAGCTATTGTTCTGGAAAATAAATCACTTACCTATCCGATTACACAATTTACTAAATTAACTTCCAATTTGTACAATTATTTGATAATAAGGCAATTGACAAATGAATAAGAGTATTTAAAAAATGTAACTTTTCTATAACCTCAAACACTATTGTAATGCTAAAAGAGTATACTAATTTGGAAAAAATAAAGCCTATGACGAAGGTAGTTAGCTAAAAATTATGAAATTATTGGATGAATAGGTGCAATTTTTAGTTTGATAGTTTCTTGTAAAGTAACTAGGACTTGGTGCTTCTAGTGATGCCCAACTAAAGGTTTCAAGGCCCTATTTTTGAGTTGGAAGACATTGAAAATGGGAATTATTACATATATTTTGGAGCTTGAAAAATATTAGATTTCAATTGATAATCAGTTTTTCATTGATCCCCTTTGCTTGTTCATTTATAATGCTACTTAAAAATATAAAATCTTTTGAAATATTGACTAACAATTTGGAAAAATGAATTTGCAACAGTGGTCTATTGATTTTCTAATTTGAGAATGAGACAATCAAATTATCAAAATGCACCATGACTTATGGTGTTCTTTACTACGTGATGTTCTTCACTCATGTCTTCACTATAGTATAAACATATAGAGAGATTTTTTAATTTTTTGAGCATATAATGCATTTGATATGAATTATTTCATTTTTTATTAAAAAATTCAAGATAATTTCAAATTTCTCTTAAAAAATTAAAAATTTGACAACTAAAAAAACAACTAATGACATTACATAAAAAAATTATCAAAAATAACATTTATAGATACTTGCACAATGAGGTTTGAAAAAATAATTATAGGCTTGGCTTTGAAAGGTTAAAAGTTTCTAGACTTTAGTTGATATAAAAGTCTTGGCAACTATGAATTTATTATGGTAGACTTTGGAGGTGCATACTGACCAATAGCTTATGATAAATTCTATATTTTTCAATACAAAATTCAAAATATCTATACCCTATGGTTACACAACAAATCCTTTCAATAATTATATTTTTCCAAATCAAAATTGAATCCAAATTATTATTATCATTGTTTTGGAAATTAATTATATCCCAAATCTTTCCATTGGTTCCTTCAAAAAACTTTTCAACTCCCTTAATTGTAAAGAAATTGAATTTTCTATATATGAACCCCAAAATTTATAATGATAGTAAATCCTTTCAACTCTTGTGTTTGTTCTATTATTTCTTCAAAAAAAATTCATATCCCTCATTTGAAAAGAAAATTTATCTCATGGCTTCAATTCTTGGTTTCAATTTCAATTGTATAACTTTGAAATTCCATTACTTTCAATGTCATTTAAAAAATTCTATTGTTTTCATTTTAGCTTCATTATACCATTTTTTAGTTGTGACTTCAAGTAGAACCTAAGGTCACAAAGTGAACCCTATATTTGTCAATACAAAACCTCCAAAAGTCACTTTATAAATTAGCTATATCAATTTAAAGGTTTTTAGTAGAATTTTATAACAATTTGAACTTTGGATCTATAACCAAGGAGTGTTTATTTATTATTTTATGAATGACATAATAAAAAATTTGCACTATAATGTTCTATACTATATTATAAATTTGTGATAAACCTATTAGATTTTTTTTTTATCATCACTTTCATTTGATATAAATTATTTTACTATTTACTCAAAAATTCAAGGTTATTTCAAATTTGCAAATAAAAGAAAAAAAATTTACAACTAATAGAAGACATGTAATCACATTTGTAAAAAAAAATACAAAAAATCAAATTTATAGATACTTATTATAAAGACAATTTAAAAAAGTAGTAATAGGTTTATCTTTTGATTCTTTTGAGGTTATAAATCTACAGAATTTAGTTGACTTGGAAGTCTTGGTAACTATAAACTTGTTATATTAAGCTTTGAATGTATATGTTGACCAATAGCTAGCATTGGACCCTATATTTGTCAATATGGAAACCTCAAACCCCATTGGTTGGTTTAAAAATCTTTCAACTTTCATATTTTATTTTGTTTTAATTTCAAACTCTTCAAGTCTTGTTTAGTAAATAAATTGAACTTTAAAGGTTCTCATTGGTTCCCTCAAAATCTTTTGAACTCCCTCAATTGAAAAGACATTATAGGCTTCAGATTTAGTCTTATGACTTTGAAATGCCATTATTTTTGGCTTAATTAGCTTCATTCAACCATTTTGTTAATTTGTTACGGCTTCATTCCACTAAGTTCATCCTTGCTTCATTGAGTTCATTTTACCATTTTTGTACTAACTTCATTCTACAATTTTCACATGGACTTCATTCAATTTTACTCATGGAGTCATGGAGCCCTAATAGCATCTTGTTGTTGCAAAGTAGATCCTATATATGCCAATACAGAAATCCTAGAGATCACTTCAATAATCAGCTAAACTAATTACAACCTAAAAGTCATCACTCGAATTTATAAACTATTTTTTGGTTGCTAACCACATTGCAATGGATAAATGGATTGAATGGGATTAAGGCTAAAAATAATGTTATTTCAACCGATTATTTTTTGAAACATAAATGATCAATTTTGAGCACTTAAAAGATGATTTGGGGACATAGGGATTACATTTTTCAATTTAATTTAATTATTTTGGTTCAATGTTTTGAAAATAGAAAATGTTGCCATTTCCATAGCTCAATATGATATTTCTCACAAAGAGGTTTCCTTTTCACATTAGTAAATCTTGGAGGTGAGATCTTAAAATGCCATCCAAGCTTAGAAGTGGTTGATGTATGATCAAACTCACTTTGTTCATATTGAAAAAAGAATGATTTTCATCCAATTTTTTCAATAGGCTCTTAACCACTAAAGTTCTATGACTATGTATTCACCAAAAATGCTCAAAAACTGTCTTTTTTAATACAAGTAACAAATTTTTGAAAAAAAAAAATTTGGACACTTGTAACCAGAGGATCTTGTAGTATGATAATTTGGGAACATGTGGTAGAAATTTCAGAAATTTCCATCTCATGGATTGCAAGATATAAGCATTCAAATTTTCCAAAATCATTTTTTTGGTCCTACAAAAAATAGGGCAACTACACTTCATAAACTCACTTTTCTACGAAAAAATGTCTGAAATGTCAGTACATCCTTGAATTCTTTTTCCTACATAAGTTGGTCGGAAGCTTGAAAAATTTCAAATCATTTGGAATTGTATAACATATAGGAAAAAAATATATTAAGTAGACAAGAGTAGAGAATGATTCAAAAATACTAAATTGTTAAGAATTAAATTATGGAATTGAAAAATGACAATTCTAATTGTTGGAATTTTAGAATAAAAAATATACATCCAATAGTTTTATTTTAATTTTTAAATATTGAAAACTGGATAAGATAAAGAGCTTCAAAATTTATTTTAGAGTAGAAAATCCACTATTACCTATAAACAAAAAATCCTCATAAGTTTTGACTCATTGATCAAAATGGAATGATTCAAAGCTTTTCATGTATATATAACTCTAGAAAACCAATTTCAAATTTTTTTTTTTGAGAATAGTGATTTTTTTTATTTGCTCAAAGTGCTCATTTACAAAAGAAAAACCCACATATTAGCCTATTAGGCTATAATTTTTTATTCCTATTTCCAAATGTCATAAAAATCAATGCATATAAAAGATACTCCTTATTCTCACCTTCTACTAAAGTTTGGATCAAAAATATGAAAATCTCTAGTCACATGCACTTGCCTCAAATTTTTATGTAGCCAAAAAACAAAGCTTGGTTCTTTAGGGGTTAAGTGTGTATTAAATAGACAATCAATTTTAAAAAGTTAAATTTTTTATCATAAGTGTACATTATGATGTAGAATATCATGGTATAAACTAAATTATTGTGTCATTCTATAATAAAAAAAATACTATAAACTATGATAATTGATTCCTAATTTAATTGACATTAAAATATTAAATTAAAAAAAAATTTAATATCAAATTCAAATAGAGATTAGAATAATTAAATCTCATTTTAGTAGTTGGAATAAAAAAATAAAAAACAAAATTTTTAAGTCTAAAATTCATATCAGAAGAGAAATTGCTAAATAAACAAAAGGCATCCTTGTGATCTATAGGTCTTGCATCTTTTGTTGAAATTATTTTACAAATCTTCAACACTAGGCTTTCCACAACCTAGAGCTCTTTTTCCTTGATGATTTTATTTTTTATAACTTCATTCAAATTTACTTGTAAATTTAATTATACATTTTGAAGTTTGACTATAATTACGGTCATTAGCTTTGTCCTTTAAGAAGTGTTATTGTTGATTCTAGAAACATCTTAACCTTTGAAGGACTAAAGAGTCCACTTTGGATTTTTTTCAAAAACTCAAATAGGCTCTATAGACTTCATAATTTAGATTTCTTGTACAAAATCTTTAAGATGGGTGCTAATCATCCTAATCAACTATCAAGTAAAGCTTTACTACATGTCATTCCAATAAATATTACAACAAGTTATAAGTTTTTTTCAATCTAAACCCTAAATTGAGAAACTAAACAAATTTTTTAAATTTTTTAAAAATTAATTTGATTGCTTAGATTGATATCTACCCAAAAATCATTTGAACCACTCAAATCCAAATATGTAGTTGAAATTTATGAAAAGTTTTATTATACAAGACAATAGAAATAGAAAAAATATTTAAAGTTATATTCAAAACTTGATTTTGAGAATTTCAAAATAAAATAAAATAAATATTTTACATGTTATTTACTAGAAGATTTTCATTCTTGAGATTTTAAATTTTTAAATTTTCAACAAAGTTATTAGCAATAATTATAGGCTTTTCATCCATTTGTACCATCTTTTATTTCATTGTTTTTTTCAAGATGAATATGATAGTTTTAGAGGTTAAATTTTTCCTCTATCTTTTCAATCCATTCCTCAACTTAATAGCTAAAAACCTTAAGTTCTAGGCCATACATATATATTTTTTTAAATGTTGAAAGACAAACCTTCAATACAAGATTGAGATTTGGTAGGAGACATTAGAAGTTTTGGAGAATTTATTTTAGGTACAAGAATCAAAATCTGTTGAAGTCCTATTTATTTCACTATGACTATCAATGAATGAATTTAAGACATCATTTGAAAAGAGAGGTGTGTACACCATTACCAAAGGAACAAAATAGGGAAGACAACCCCATTCCCATTCAATTTACAACTTCTTACTTTCTATTACCACTTCAAGAATTATATCAAAGTTGATTGATTTCATCGTACTATTCTCTTCAAGCTTTGTCAATTATTCAATTTTCTATTAATTAAAATAGTGAAGTTTATTTTACATTCAAACAATGATATCATAACTTTGATTTTCAATTTTGGAAAAGACACAATGATTGTCACTACTATTTTCTATTTTTTGCCACCACAAACAATGTCTATTAAAAGATATAGTTAGCTATATGTGATGTGTACTAACTACTTATGACATTGTAATATATATCTACGGATTGGGATTTGGAGGGAGATGTTAGAATCATGAAGAGATTGCTTTAGGTACAAGAGTTAGATCTTGTTGATGTTACTTTAGATATAAGAGTCAAATTTGTTGATGATTGTCCAATTTATATTTATAAGTGAATGAATTTCTTAAACCATCATTTGAAATGGGAGGGTATTGTGGATTGTTATTGAAGTGAAAAATCTCTTCATAGACTTGACAACCAGATGTCCATTCAAAAATCAATTGCTATAGACATTTTATTAACCAAGGTATCAATTTACTTCACTTGATATTGACACTTGGTAAGAAAATCCAATAAAATGCAAGAATGCGGATTGATATCAAGGTCAAAAATTGGATATGAGGTTAGATTTGATCAAGGTTTTATTTAGGCAATTAAATGTCCAATTTCTTCAAAAAAAAAATGGGTAGCTTCAAGCCTATAGAAAAAAGGTGGTAAATATGTTAAAAAATGCCAAACTATACGAATAGCCCTACACATTGTTGCCACAATGTTTCCAAAACCTCATTTCATCCATTGTGCAAAGCCAACACATACAAAAATTGCATACTCAAAATTAGCCTCCTTCAATTCAAACCCTTAGAATAAAAGAACCAAGAACTTAAAACCTTCTTGAAAAAAGGTCACATAACCATTTGTTTGAATATAAGAAACAAAAACCTCAATATGATGGTTTCATATTTTCTACCAAGCTCATAAATAAGTTCAATTTCTAGAATATAATGTGCTCTAAAATTATGACATGACATTGTGGCTAGGGTATATACCAAAGTTGTGTTGGCATCACACTTTCACAATCAATACATGTACTAGTAAAAGAGGAAAAAATCCAAATAAAGATATGGATACAAGCTAATTTTTGTATTATTTTTTATAGATATATAGGGTTTGATGGTATGTAGTCTAAGTATCATGGATGGTTATCCAAACTTATACCATAAATGGTAGGCTATCATCCACGTAATTGTCCAAACTGATACCATAAATATTAGAATATGATGGAAATAGTTGCCCAAACCAATTTCAAGGATGTTGGGTACCCACAATTGATACTATTTATTGGTAATGATACTAGCGTCCAACCCTCTACAAAGGTTGCACAACTCTTGTTTATACCTTTAGCTAGTATGTACATAGTCAGTTTTGTTAAATTGATAATATTTGTACAACCCAAAAAATAAAATAAAATAAAATAAAAATAAATAAATGAATAAATAAATAAATCATACATACATATAGGTCTAATTCAAATTAAAAAAACTAAATTTGATGTATATTGTTGATATTCCATGACTTTGACATTGTTCAAGACAAAAACTAGGATTGGATGAAAAAACGTATTTTTTCCTTAGGTGAAGTCATCCAAAGCACATTTTGCGTCCTCAGCAGCGTTTGGCAGGGTTACCGAAATTCATTCGACGTTAGTACGTCCCCCGATTGCCTTAATCTTGCGTCTGCATGGCCTGCATGCATGCCATTTCCTGGACCAACCCTAACCTTTCGGTTCCAGTAAACCAAAGCTTCGACATCCACAGAGCGATGGCCATGGCCATGGCGATGGCGACGGCGAGGTCTCGCAACACTTGCTCCCGTCTCGCATCACTCCGCCGCGTGCTGGACTGGCCCAGCAGTGCAAGTGCAACCATCCCAGCAGCTGCGCCATGGCCGGGGGAGAGGCTGCTGGTGTTGCAGCAGCTGCAGACGCAGCAGACGCGTTTTGCGTCCAACCAGGCCACGCGCAATCGCATGAGGTCCGTGAGCAACATCAAGAAGATCACCATGGCCATGAAGATGGTGGCGGCCTCCAAGCTCAGAACCATGCAAGTCCTGGCGGAGATTTCCAGGGGGCTGTGGCAGCCTTTCATTGCGCTCCTCGGGGACGCTCCCGCCATCCAAGCCAACAAGAAGCTATTCGTAGTAAGGAAGAGACTCGATTTCCATTCTTCTTCTGAATACCATGCCAATCCGTATTTGATTGTTGTCCTTGTTGTTTGATTTGGTTGCGAACAGGAGAGGAACGCGTGCAAATGGACTGATGACTGCACTGATCCGTTATGATTAATGGATGTAACAGAGGTGTTTATAGAGTTTTAGTGATCTGTTTTAAACAAATGAATGGGCCAACTCATTCCGGCGAGAGAATCACAAGAACGAAACCAAGGAATTACTCAAAGAGGCCAGTTTGAGGGCGGTCAATTGACCATGCCACTCTCGGAGAGGTGTTTTGAAGAATTCAAGTTTCAACTTGTTTCTGTTGTATCTCTCCTACTTGTTAGATACGGAAACAGTTTTGAATTGATTGCTGTTTGGCTTGATCAGACCCGGCTAAATCTTGCTTCGGCTTGGCACATGGGGAGATACTATATTTCTGGTTCCCGATTGCTATGATTCCTGTGACGGAAACCTGGGAACCTTTTGATAATACCGTAAGGGGAACAAGGATAATATTCCTGTGACGGAATTGACTTTGCTAGTCCTGTTGTTGTCATGTCCTCAAAGTTTTTGTAGTGGTGAATGTTTCATGATCGCTTGGCCACTCACAAGCTCGTCCTTCAGCGTCCATGCATTTATCTCCCAAGGTCTGAAACCCACTAAGGAAGCTTAATCTGCAATTGTTGGAAACATAAAGTTTGACTTCAGCATTACAAAGTTACTAAGTTAGCGCCTTTGGAATGTGTATATATTGTGTGGTTGGACTGGCATATTTGCAGGTGCTGTCCTCGGACAAGGGCCTTTGCGGCGGCATCAACTCGACCTCGGTGAAGTACGCTCGCTCGCTGCAGCGAATGCAGACGGCCGGCGGCGACGGCAAGGACTCTAAGTTCGCACTGATTGGCGACAAGGGCAAGTCGCAGCTGCAACGAGAATTCTCTAAGTCGTTCACGACGTCCTTCACTGAGACGCAGAAGGAAGGCATCAACTTCACGCAGTGCGCCAGGATCGCCGACGAAATCATCAAAAACAACACATACGACGTGATGCACTTGGTGTACAACAAGTTCGGGTCCGCCGTCTCCTTCCTGCCCACCGTCGCCACCATCCTCTCCCCAGCCATGTTCGAAACCGAGGAAGGTCAAAAGGTAAGACAGTGTACACAAGAATCTCCATGTGTGAAATTGCATGCCCGCATTTCTTTTCTATTGTTGTTATGGATCTCTTTGTCCCTCGATCTCAAGTGTTCTATTGTTGTCTGAAGTAGATTTTTCTCTTTCTCCTGTTTCCAATTCTTATAGTAAGTTCTTTGACGTTCATCCTCTCCCCAGCCATATTCGAGACCGAGGAAGGTAACAATTAACAAGGTAAGGACAAGAATTTCCATTTAAGCTCTTTGACGACACAGGTGAAGGTTCAATACATACGCCACTGCTATAGTGACTCCAATTTGAAGCACATCCAACCAAAACTATATAATTGTCAAGTTTTGTGTCAAACTACTTAAATCTACACCTACCTGTCCTGGTAAGTTTTCAGAGGACACATCAATTGCATGTTAGTTTCAAAGCATCAAAATTATTGTGACACAGCAGAGGAATCCAAAACATCCATGGATGGATGCACGATGGAACTAGATACGGAAATAATCTCACGAACTTGAGTAAGAAATTCTGGGCTCTGTTCCATACTTAAGAGTGAAAATCAATACTTAGTTGCACGATGGAATTGACTGGGTCTATGGAAAGTTTAGTATTTCTCTGGCCCGTCATATTTGTATGGTCAGAGCTTACACGGGAAATTGGACCGAAATGTCGTGTTGTATCCGAATTCCTTTCTTAGCGTATCCAAGTGTATCCTATTCTATCGTTACTGGCCATGGACTACGAAATTCTTCAGAAATTCAATAGATAGACATTTTGGTTTCCTCCTGAATTTGGTCAATTTCTCGATTGAAAACGATGTTTGAATTTGTGCATCGATCTTAATATATTTGTCTGGCTATTGAATTGAACACGGTGCTCTTGGCTTACTACTGACACAGGTTTGCAAGATCAACAACTATGAGATTGAGGGGGACGACAATATGAGCGACGTGTTGACGAACTTGTTGGAGTTTCAGCTGGCAAGTGTGTTGTACAATGCCATGTTGGAGAATGCCACCAGCGAAATGGGAACCCGGATGTCGGCCATGGAAAACTCCTCAAAAAATGCCGGAGAGGTGCTGGACAAGCTGAAGTTGAGCTACAATCGGTCGCGGCAGGCGGCCATTACCACGGAGCTTATTGAGATTATCTCGGGTGCCGCGGCTCTGGAAGGCTAAGTTGGGAATCATTTACTCCCTCTTTCCCACTAATAACCTCCAAAAAAGCTTCCCCACGAGGGATGAACTACAATTTTAGTCTTTGTGCTAGTGATAACCAATAACCCATCCTTTAGATCTATGCAAAAGTTTCAACTTAGGCATCATCATCTAGGCACCCAAAATCCATGCAAAAAGTATCATTTTTGAGCATAATTTGTAAATGTTGTCAGCTCCATCATTCTTGATAATTTAAAGGTTGGTGGGTAACAATGGGATACTAAATATGCGCCCCAACCTAAATATCCACAACCAAGAAACCTAGACCACTTCATGAACAAATCTTCATACTTAGAGCCTAAGTGGTCACCAAATACATTGTCAATACTACTGTCTCAGGAAGCATAGCAAGTACAAGGTGCCTCATATGAGCTAGGCCAAGATTTTTAGGAGAAAAATGCTCCTCGATCGCTCACTTGACTTGCCCCCACGAAGTTGTCCAACCTGGCCAAAACTTACTCAACAATCAAAATTAGGAAACAGAGCTTTTTAGTGGGACAGAGGGAGTATAACATTCACTTACTGACCGTGTCTTCCTTTTCTTCCTTAATTTCGGATTCACTGCTCATCATTTCTACGTACAATTATTCTCAGAAAGTCTAATTAATTCTATCGTTGCTATACATGTAGAGATCGATGATGCATGTTAGTTTCGATCTTCAGTTTATCACAGTTTGTGGACTTAATTTATCACAGTAATGGGTCAGCGCTGTCAATGAACTTCTGTTTGAGTACGTAAACAGCATGCTTATGGAGCTGATTGATGAATCCTATTTCAACCCTAAACCAAGACTTCTCTCGGGTGCTGCTGCTCTGGAGGACTGAGCTAGTGATCATCAGTATACTTACCTGTGTCTTCATTTGGGACTCGTTTTAACGTAAAATTATTCTCAGGAAGTTTACTTCTATTGTTGTTGCTATGTGGAGGTCGATGATGCATGTTCCGACCTCCAGTTTATTTCAATTTGTGGACTTAATGGGCGGTCATGTTGATTCTCGTTGCACTTAATTTACAGCATGCTGCGTCTGTTTGCTGATCAATGTTGTGCAATTTAAGAGGTTCACGTGGAAAATAGATTTCTAATAGGGTCTCTTGTTTTGAATTGCCTGACGTTTTGCATACGGGTATACGGGCATTGAGGAGTTGAACCTCTTTTGGGATTTCATTCTGACTGTTCCAAGGATCAGTCTGTTTTCTTCACCATTACATCACCTCAGATCCTAACGTTTTCATTGAGATTATCGGCTTTGTAGCTAGAGTGTCAGTGTGAGAAGAGACTGGATTTGCCTAAAACGGCCATGTAATTTAATTCTTGGTAAAAATAGTAGGTCCTAACTTCACGAATGATGTTTCAAAAATTTGGAAATCCTAGAGAACGATGAAAACTACACAAGAACGCTACATTATTTAGTTCACCATACTATGCAAAATGCCCTAGTACTGCAAAGTCCAAAATTTTGCACTACTTCATTTGACCATTCTGTATCAGCAGTGGAGGACATTTCAAAACTTAGAAACGTACAGCGCTAAAACAGAGTGTCTGTCGCAAATAGGATGGCTTTTGAATTGTGGCACAAATTGGGTCTCCTCTCTTACAATAGTGTGAACGAGTAGGAGTCAATTCAAGCAAGAGAAGCAGAGAGGTGCACCGTATCCAAGCTCACCGCCACCTCACACTCTAGAGCTAGACTTCTACTGTAGCTCTTCAATCTTTCTATTGCTCTACATTGGCATTTCCCTTCACCTCTCCAAATACTCTCAATTACCACCCCCACTCTAATTAATGAGTCCATAAACCGACTTCCGACTTCAGCCGCACCCTACTTTCCGAGAGTGTTTGAATCATTCCTTCTATGTCAGCTAACTTCAAACGTGAAATTCGCTGCCAAAAAAAATGGAGTCCAGAGTAGTGGTTTTAAGAAAAAATGGAGTCTACTTTTTGTGAATTTTGCGTTTCGGCGTCCCTGCTGATCCATCAATTTGTTCACCAAGTAGGTGATATATTGCCGGCCTTTGTTCAGGATGCCTTCACATTGCTTGCTTCAACAATTACAAGACAATTACTTCATGATGGTGAGTTCATTTGACTTTGCATTGACCACGCGCGCACACAAGTGAATTCATCAGTGAAATCGCTTGTTTATTATGCTTGCACGAGGTCTTGCAGACTTGTGTTTGGAGTTTCGTTGATCATCTGATATAGGAAGTCAATTTTTCTTGGTTATTTCCATTTGTTGAGTTTGTGTTTTATATCTTGGATCTTGGATGGCAATAGATTGATTCTGCGGCATGGGTTGGGATGTGGTGTTCTATGGCTGTGTTAATAACTTTTCATCAATTGTTGGTGTTTGGTGTATGTGCCAATTTAATGTACTCTTGAGAGAGTGATTTGTTTGGGTGTAAGAAGCTTCTTTTCTATCTATTAAATGCTTGTATTTGGAGTCACAAAACTTCATTAGGTCAAGACAGTGGAGATGGGTCAAACGAGAGCTTCTTTGTCGAGTGAATATCATATAAAATAATGCGTGTTGTGGTGGTGGTGGTTGGAGTGTTTTTCCTCAAATTCACAAAGCAGAGCGTGGTCAGAAGCACGCCTGGCAACAAGAAGCCAGTATCAGCATTGCTTGTTAACAGGGTTTTATTAAAATTAGATTGTTTCCGCAACATACATAACCTCTGTATAGAGAACCTCCCAATAATCACTGTGACCATAAGGAAACCTCGGCTAATGAATCATGAAGATGATTCTATTTCGTGATATTGTTCAAAGTTACAGAAACAATTGATTTTACTTATAAACCCTCCGTTTGCTGTATGCCAATTCAATATCATGCAGCAGTATTGATTTTAGTGTTGTCCCTTCAGTTGGTTGTATTATCATTCAGAATTCATGAATTTACATTTTTTCTTCCTGATGCAATAGATTGCGTACAAGTTTTGGCTTTAATAATAGTGCTGTGGGTTTTGCAAAGTTGGAAACCATTCAAGAGACTATTTCTCTTTCTGACATTCTGCTTGTATTTCGTCTCGATTACTTTCAGAATGCATCAGTGGCTGACTTCGTATGTTCCATTTGCTTACATTTTGGTGCTTAGTCTTACGCAGAGCTGAGAGTTTTTCTGAGCTAGATTTACATTTATAGTCCACTATCATGGCGAGAATACATGCACAAGACTTGATTGAAAGCAGGGCGTAACCAAAGACTGAGGTTGCCAGCAGAATGGGTCCCAAAAAGAAAGGCAAAGGAAAGAAAGGCAAGGGAAAGAAAGGCAAGGGAAAGAAAAAGAAACCTGACCCAGGTTGGGCGAAGGTAACCATGGTTGAATTCCTATTCTCCAGCAATCACTTCCTATCAAAATCTTCATGCCAAGATTTATACATTTTTATATCAGAGGATTCATTATTTTTGGAGCTTAATTAGGTGAGAACCATCTGTGGTGTGGTCAGCAGTTGAATAATATCTTTAAGACGGAACACATTAACGGATTGACATGAATTAATTTGATGTAATAAGCATTTTTCACTTAACTTTAAGTACTCAGATGTGTTCATGTTGTTAGTGATTGCAACAGACTATACGATATGGAACTTGGAGTCGGCCGTATGAATCGATGCCAAGTGCTGCAGTCAGTCCTGCTTTTGGCCCAATTCGAGCAGAGTTTCTTGCAGCTGTCAAAGAGGTTAGTTAATGAGCTCATCATGCTGTTTTGTAGAAACTGGGCTTTGCAAAAAATATTCTCTCCGACTGGCAGGAGGCATGGAAACCGAGTAATTTTGTTTTGCAGCAAATAATGTTTAACATTCATCAATTGTTTTCAGAAACTAAACTGATGCTCAAATATAGATCTGTGCAGTTAGATATGATATGGAGCAAGACTCTAGCGGAGGACTTCTTGGTCGAGCTTTTCAGTATCCCACGACCCAACCTGGTCAGTGTCCGTCACGGTATGCTCACGTGTATTTACTTGTACTTTTTGTGTACATAATTTTTTCCTTGACAAATTCTGTTTAGAGTTCAACTGTAAAAAAAAACTAATCTAAACCTGTTGTTGAATGTGTTGTAAAGCCAGAACGTTGATCTTACTAATGTTCCTTCTTTGATGACTAACTTGTCAGGATTTCAAATGAAAGCTAAACTTGCACTGTAATTCTTTTGATTAATTTGACAATTCAAAATTGAACCAAAGTTCTGCCTTGCGGTTTTCAGGAATTCTTGTGTATTCGGGGGGCGTATACCTTGAGGAGGTTTGTATTATCCCCGTATGAGGTTCTGACCGGATTGAAACGTCTGGACATTGGATGCATGGATGAGCTTGAATTTGTGCTCATACAGGTTTGCTCACGCACAACCATAATTGCTTGCATTTGGTTTTTCTATGTTCCCTGGCCTGAGGCCAACATCATCCGACTCCATAACGATAAATTCTGCAGGTCAATAGGTTGCGGAAGTAGTTACGCCTTCAATGGTATATTTCTGTGTGGTTGATCACAGTTTATTGTCCATAGTTGCAATGAAACACAATAAAGTGTTTCGATCTGTACATTTCAAAAACAGTGTGTACTCAGAAAAATTTGCCTGTTTTATAGAGATTTCATACCACAAAAAGAGAAGGATCTTCTCCACGATTCATGCGGACGTCTCCCCTTTCTCACACAACGATCTTTTGAGGTCTCTACAGGATCGTTAGAACCCGTCGAGAGACCTACCCATGAATCCTGGAGAATTTTTTTGTATGATCAGTCTCTAAATTTTTTTTATGTAACAATCTAATCGGCTTTTTGAAACTACGTTTTGTCATTGATGGTGAGCAAGTCTGGAGAACTCCCTGTCTGGTAGTCATTCCGACTGCCAGTCATTTCAGTCCATCTTTGTTTTGTACAATCCATTTCAACCTGTTTCAAAACGTTTTTGAAACTCAGCAAAGTTAGTTTGTGGAACTCTATCTCTTGCAACTGTATACATGCTCATGTGAATCTCATCAGATGTGCGACGTACATCTGTGCGACAGTGCAAATCGCTGGAGTGGCTGTCTCTCGCTCGCTCCAAGTCCCTGAAAAAGGCGTTGGTGGAAACCCAGAGTCTGCAGGAGCTTGTGATTGACAATTGCCTGAAGCTGGAAAGCCTGATGGTGTGGAGTAGCCAGTTGACGACTCTGACCGGCCTGCACGACTCCAAGCCGCTCCAAGTGCTCTTCCTGGATTGCCCCACCCTCGTCAACTTCGAGCGACCTCCACTCTATGTAAGCTTGCTTTTACAGCTTCTTCCTTCCGATTACCCACTTCAGGTTTTGTGAGTTAGTTACTGAAGTTGCCATTGATCTCTTTGGTAACAATCTCTCCGGGCTCTGTCAGTCGTTCAATTTTCTGATACAACTCAATTTTTAAGAATGAAATTTGTTGTGCAAACAACGACATTGTAACTCTGATTCTCAATTTGGGGGAAGGGATAGCGACTGTCACTACGTACTTTCTCTTGCAGAGAATGTCTATTACAAGAGACTAACTACTAACTCCTTGTGATGCTTAGTAACTACTTGTGACATTCAAGCTTAGTAACTACTTGTGACATTCAAACATATGTAGGATTGGGATTTGGGGGGATGTTAGAGGTACAGAGAGATTACTTAGATTACAAGAATCAAACCTTTTGGAGTCCAATTTATTTCACTGTGAATGAATTTCTTAAGCCATCATTTGAAGTGGGAGGGGGTCATCTGTTATTGAAGGGACAAAATAGACAAGACAAACCCATTTCCATTCAATTTACAGCTTTTCACTTTAAATTACCACTTGAGGCATTGTACTCAAGTTGATTGATCCCTTTGTTTATGTTTTCTTCATGCTATGTCAATCGTTTCATTTTTATTAATTAAAATAATGAAATTTGTTGTAAAAACAACAATATCATAACTCTAGTTTTTAATTTGCAAGAATGAACAAAGATTGCCTTTACTTTCTCTAATTTTTCCATTGTTGTACAAACAACATATCATAATTCTAATTTCAATTCTAGGAAAGGGCCAACAATTGCCACTATTTTTCTCTAGTTTCCACCAATGCACACAATATCTATTAAAACTATCACTTACTAACTACTTGTGACATTTGAACATATGTTGTACATTCAAACTTACAACCATTGCCACTAACTTTCAATTCTAGGGAAGGGACTACCACTACCTATCTCTAGTTTTTACCATTGGAAGGAGTCAATGTCTATTAAAGTTTACTAAAACTACTTGTGATATGTACTAACTAACTACTTGTGACATTTGAGATGTAAGAGTATGAAAAGATTACTTTAGGTATTATACAAAAGTCAAATCTTGTTGACATTACTTTGAATACAAGAGTTAAAATCTGTTGATATTCAATTTATATCTATGTGAGTGAATTTCTTTTAAGCCATCATTTGAAATGAAAGAGTGTTGTAGACCGTTATAGAAGGAAGAAACCAATTGGCTTGACAACCCCATGTCCATTCAAAGATCACTTGCCATAAACATTTTATTAGCCAAGTCATTAACTTACTCCACTTGGTAACACTTGGTAAACAATTCAACAAAATGCGAGAAATGATTAGTATCAAGGTCAATATTGGAGATGAAATTAGGTCTAATGGTTTTATATTTTCTACCAAGATCATAATTAAGTTCAAGCTCTTAAATAACTTCAATTTTTGTTGTGGATCAATTGGTATGTAGGTGGCTGAAAAGCCCAAAGTAGTACATCCCACTTTGTTGCAATTGCGTAAGTGGGAAGACAAGCAATTGCCCATTCCTGAACCGGAGTTTGGACTTTTGCCTAAGGATCTTGTTGAAGATGATGATAGTTTGCGTGATGATATTGTTTACCCGAATAAACCACTTTTCCCTCGAACTCACCTCCAAGGATTCTAAGCATGGGTTGTTTTTGAGCAAATTTTTGGCTAGAAAGTGATGTAAAATATTTTTTAGGGAATTATTTTGGATGTCACATTTAAATACTCTTAGACTATTTAGTGAACTTTGAATAAAACATTCATAGATCTCCAAATAAAGCATTTAAAAATCTCTGAATGTTTGTATAGAACTTTTGATGTTTATATAGATCTCTAGATGTTTTGTATTGATCTCCCAATATTTTACATGGATCTCCCAATTTTTGCATTATCTCTTGATGATCATTTTATTTCTCCCGATAACCATTATCAATTATCAATTTTCAAAAGTCCAAAAAAAGTTGAATGTGGCATTTGGGAGATATTCTTCCTTTTTCAATGGATGGAATTACAAAATGCTACCAAATGTTGGGATAATATCATTTTATTTTGGATGAATGTACAATATTTTGGATGAATAAATAAATTTTCATCCATGTATTGCATGTTTTGTCCATTTTTATGTATGTAAATAACTTTGTCACTCTAGTGAAGATTGCTTTCTACACTACCTAGAATAATTTTTCTTAAACTTGATTCTAAACCTATCAATGCACTTTTCATGCACAATTTTTTGCCATTCAACTACAACCACAAGACCTTAGTTATTTTCTATAAAAGAAATTTTCATTTTAATATAGCCATATTATTGTTGCATTTTAAGACCAATAGCCAAATTTTATCTAAGTATCACCTAGCTTTTATATTGAAAGAGAGATAGAGAGGCGAAGACAAAGAGAGAGATAGCACCAAGTATCATTCAAGTACTACATGAGTATTGAAGAAATAGTTGCCTACTTCTCCAAAATGATAAAAGAAACCAAAAAAAACATTGAAGCCTACAGCTTACCAAAGAGTCTTGTCTACATTGGTTTGCCTCCAAATAATATGTTTGGGAAAAATAAGTGGTATATTTCATTACCTAATTTGTTGGATCCCTTGATTTTGAAATGTAGACTTACAAATTTAGTAGTTATGTGTACAAAGGCACAAACCTACAAATGTAGATATTGTATAGCTGGAGGATGAATGTTTTAAATTAAAGTTGTGCTACATTTGATTTCTAATCATCTAGGATGCTTCAAATGAAGCCAAAAAGATCATCTACAATAAAATAATGGGAAAAAGGAAATTAAAGATATCTTCAATTGGTAAAAATATTTAGGAGGAATGTCTATTATATAATGCTCCCTCCTTCCCAAAATGATCTTCTATTTGGACAAACTATGTTAGGAATGAAGGCTGAAAAATAATGTTGTTTCAATCCATTTCTAAATATTTTAAGGACGGTATCTATTCATTGAATCTTCAAGACCAAAAATGATCAATTTTGAAAAATTAGAAGATTGTTTGGAGATGGAGGGAGTACATTTTTTCAATTTAATTTTACTATTTTAGTCCAATCTCCTTGAAAATAGAACATGTTGCCATTTCCATAGCCCAACATGAGATTTTTCACAAAGAGGTTTCATTTTCATGTTACTCAATTGGAGGTAAGATCTTGGAATGCTTGCCAAGCCAAAAAGTGATCAATGAATGACTAAACACCATTTATTTATATTAAAAAAACTGAATTTTATCCAATTTCTTTTTATAGGTTCTTGAATGTGTATATAGTACTTGGTTGAAGAAAAGTCTCTTATTGAGGAATTGCAAAAATTTCTACAAAAGAAAGGTGTCACATTTAACTATTTTTGGACTATTTAGTGAATTTTGGATAAAACTTTTGAAGATCTTCAAATATTTATATAGATCTTTGGATGTTTTGTATTGATCTCCCAATGTTTTGCATAGATTTCTTGATGTTTTGTATTATCTCCTTATGACCATTTTTTTCTATCATTAATTCTAAACCCTTCAAAAGTTCAAAAGTAATTAAATGTGGTAGAAGGTGTTAAATCTACAAACCACAAAAGATGCATTTTCATTGTATTTGACAATTCTTCTCTTAAAATGATATTTTTAAATTTTTGATTCCAACTACTGAAATGAAACTTAATTAGTCAACTTTCTATTCAAATGTGATATTTTCATATTTTCATATTTTCATATATTTTAATGTCAATTGAACTAGGGTCTATTGCCACAATCTATAGGGATTCTAAGCACAAAATGATATGGTAATTTGGTTTACACTCTAAAGTCCTACATCATAATATACACTTATGGTGAAATAATAAATTTTTTAAAACTTAATTTGTATTTTGATATGAACTTTTTCAACCTTTGTTTAAAAACTCAAGGTAATTTCATATTTTCATAAAAATAAATGAGATTTTGTTACTTGTAGAAGACATGAAATTTTGTCTATGAAAATTTAATTAAAAATGTGAATATTCAAATTTAGTTGCAAAATCGACTATATATATCTTGAAGTTAATTTTGACCATATAGACATTATTTTTGTCTTGTAAAGAATGTCATCATCAATTTTAGAAACTTGTTAATTTCTTAAGGGCTAAAAAATCTACTTTATATTTTTTGAGAATTCAAAGAGGCTCTATTGACCTCATAATTTGGATGTTTGAATAAAATCTTTAAAATGTTTGGGTGGTAAGTATTCCAATCAACTAAAAAATAAAGTTCTATTTCATATAATTCCCATAAATATTGCAATAGTTTTAATTTTTCTAATCTCAATGCCAAACTAAGCAAGCTAAACAAATATTCTAAATTATTTTAATTAATTTGATTTGATTGTTTAGATTGATACCTATTCAAAAATTACATAAACCACTCAATTCCAAATAATTAGATGAAATTTATAAGAAGTTTTATTATACATGCAATGGAGGTAGAAAAAGCATATAAAGTTTGTTGAAAAAAAATTGGTTAACTTTTTTTCCTTTTTTCTCAAACCATTTTTCAACACATTAATTAAAACCTGCAACTTATGGGTATTAGTATTTTTTTCTATAAATGGTGAAAGACAAACCTTCAACTTTGTGTAGGAATAGAAAATCCTACTTTTTGAAGTTTAGGCATAATGGAACATTGAATGTGCAATGAGTGGGAATTTTCACTCTAAAATTTTGAGAAGATATAGGTGAACAAGTTAACTAAAGGATATTCTAGTTGGATTTGTTAAAAAGTAAATATAGATATTGATTTTAGCCTTGCTTTAGATACAAGTGTTTTGAAGCAATTTTGCGCCTTGAAACACTTTAATAAGTCCTTTAGGGGTTAAAATCCAAAGTCTATGTATATTTTTTTGTTCTTGCTATAAATTATCTTAGTGCAAGAAATGGAGAATAGGATGTCAAGTTTTAATATATTCTAAATACAAAATCCATTGTTTCTTATATCTCATTTCATTTATTGAAATACATGTTGAAATGTCAAATAGGAGGCTTTAATCCTTGTACACACATCAAGACTCTTGAGTTGATTTTATAGTGTCTTTTCAAAATTTGTGATGTTTAATTCCTTAAAGACTTAGGAATAGTCCAAATTTCCAAAATTGTAAAGATGTATTATAAATAACAAATTAGAATAATAATTTGAGGATGAATCTCAAAAAAATTGTAAAATATGATTTATAATTTATATCCATGTGGTTAAATCAACTAAAATACAATCCAATATTTTTTAATAAAATCTAGAGTCAAAAATTAAACATTTGTTCAAAAATTGATTGTAGATTGAATATTTGCCATTTTTCTTAAAGATTTTTGTTCTTTTAGATTCAAAATGTTAGTTCTAATTATGGTGATTTTTGAAAAAATTTATTTCATTTTTTATTCAAGATATTTATGACCTCTAAAGGACCAAACTTCAAATTTAGAACAATAAATGAATACAAACACATCCCAAATACACAAAAATGCATTTTTTCATCCATTGATTAATATTTGTACAAAATATATTCTAAAGACTTTGCTTTGCAATAATTCTATAACTCAAAGTGTAATGCTATCAAGATTTGGCTTTAAAAAATAGTTTCTTCAATTGAAAAAATGACCCTTTACAAAAACTTGAATAAAAAATGAAAATGAAAATCATCAAATATCACTATGACTATAATTCAAATTTAACCCCAAGTGCCCTAGTGCCTCAAATATGGCCTTTTCAATTTGAAAGATTTTCTTGAACATTTAATTATTATAATCTTTTCAAAGGTACGGTCACAAGACGTGTCCTTTTTCCTCTAGCACCATCTTGTCTCCACTACCAATTGGTATGATTAGTTTATGTGTATCTTTTCTTAGGTAATAGTTTGATTAAAATGAATTGAAAAGGATATAGATTTTAATAAACATGAGTTGGGCGCTTAGGAGTTAATATCTTAAAATTCAAAGAATTTCTTTTGAAGAAATCACAATTATTCATTCTATAATCAATTTTAGAACAAATTTTCAATTTTTGGCTCCAAATTTTATAAAATAATATTGGTTTGTGAACTAGTTGATCTAACCATCTGAATACAATCTATCAAGTGATATTTTACAAACTCTTGTTTGAAAATCATCATTAAATTATTATTATGAATTGCACTTTATATTACAACTTTACAATTTGGAAAATTTGGACTATCCCCTAGTCATGAAGGGATAAGAGGGCAAGGATAAATGGAGGAGATTTACCAAGTCATTGAAATGGTGAAATCAAATAATTTTGTTGAAATCAAATGTGACTCTTTCAATGACTCCAACACATAGTTTACAAAAGACCTTTTTACAAATTCAACGTTCAATTTGCTCTACCAAGCAACCAACAATTATTTGACTTAATCCCTAAACAATTGAGGTGTTTTTAGTCCAAAACTATTTCAAAATATTCATATCCAAAGCAAGGCTAGAATGTTCATATGTATTTATTCATTAACAAATCCAACCATAGGATTCTTTAGTTAACTTGTTAAAGGACATCTTCCTAAAATTTCAGAATAAAAAACTTTACAAATTGCAAGATCAAATTGCTTGAATTTCAAAAAGAAGTATCAATTTTAACTTTTGACAAATGGTTAGATTTCATCTGAGGGTTGCTATTATGTGAGCATAGGAGTGTGAGTTCATGAGCCCAGAATACTACACACCTATGTTGTAGCTATATATAATATAGAAACCATTGATGATTATAGGATATATATATTATAAATACCCATATTATAGGTGTTCATGATACATACACCTTTTATAGTGTATAGTATCTATATAATAGGTACCTATATTGTAGGCTCAATGTTCACAAGCTTGCATTTTGGGGCTCACATACTAGCACCGTTGGATTTCATCTTTCAAACTTTTTATACAAAAATGTGTAGATCTTACAATTTGTTACTCTCTATAATATGTTGAAAAATACATAGAAAAATAAGTTAAGAATACCAACAAATAAAATTTTAAAAAATAAAATTTCATATTTTTGCTTTAAAAAAATAGTTTGTAGAAATAAATAAAGTATGATTTAGAATACTATATTGTTAAGAATTTAGTTATAGAATTAAAAAAAAATGCCAATCCTAGTGGTTGTAATATTATAATAAATAATCTTCAACCAATATTTTTTAATATTAAAAATTGAAATAAATAAAGAACTTCAAAGTTTATCTTAGAGTAAAGATTCCATTATTATCCACAAGCTAAAACTTGTCATAATTTTCATCTCACTAATAAAAATGGAATGATTCAAAGCTTTCCATGTTTATATATAGAGAGAATAATACCAATTTCAAATTTCTAACTCTTAAAAAGTGATTTTTAAAGGATTTTTTTGAGCTACTTGGTTGTCGCTAAACAATGAAAATTATATATCTTACAATAACTTCTTAACCATGTAGTCAAAAGTTATAAAAATTGTTGGACCTTAAAGCTATTTCTTGGGAGGTGTTGTTTAAAAATTTCAAAAAAATAAAAATAAAAAATTCAATTTTAGCAAGCTGCCTAAAATTACTATACTGCCAAAAAAACCCACCAATTTGTCATTTAGGGATAAAAATGCTAGTTCAATAGAGCCTAGGACCTAATTTCAAAAAAATTTTAAAATTGAGAATTGATTTATACAATGCCTAAATAATACATCCTAAGAGAATTTGCAATAGGATTTCTCAAAAGACCTCCAAAGCTTAGATATTGTAATAACAGGATCAATTATTAAATAATTATTTGGATAATTCTAAGATTTAGGATCTTTATGAGCACCCATTGACTTGTGACATTTTTTTCTCAATTGGCGGTTTGTGTTGAGCCAATCCTTTATGCCATAGGAAGTCTATAGTGCACCTATTTAAGTGTTGATTACATTTGGGGGAGCTAAGTTTGAAATAATTTTTTTTAGTTAATTTTCACCAACTCAAAATTTAAATGTAATCCAAGTTATCTCATATTTTTTGGACCTCTATAGAATTAATTACAAATTTTGAAGTTAAAACTCAATGGTCTCTAAAAGCATCCACCTCTTCAATTGTACACTACTTGTACATTGATCATGCAATGAATAAAGCAAAACGTACCTTTAAATTAATGAACACTTTTAGAGATTGGTATGTTTTAGTACCTTCTACCAATGTCTAGGGAAAATCATTGATTAGTTCATTATTAGTTGGTGCCTTTGGAAAAATAACTAATTGAAGTATGAAACTTTTGATGATCAAGGATTCAAAACTAGATAAAAAAATTGGTAGAAGTAACAATCAACTAGTGTGCAAAAATGAAAGATGAATATGTAGCTATTGCTTTCATTAAATTGTATGTCATATTTTAGTCACTTACCATTTCAAATTTAAGGTACTCAAAGAAGGTATGTTTTTGGACAAGGCATGTATTACTTTAAAGTTGGCCATTGAGGGGCTCAGAGTGCTTGGACAAAGCAAGGGCAGGTATTGCTTTAGAGTTGCTCATAGTGGCCAACCCCTACTCTACCGTCCATATTTGCTTGATGTAATGAAGTTTGAAATTAAGTTTCAGAACCGGCATATCTTTGAAAGAGGAGGGTTGTAGCCTTTGTAAATTTGAAGTTGAAAGAAGTCTATGGCCAACTAGTGAGAATTTTGATACTAGAGGAGATGAACCACGAGATTTTGATAAGGAAAGAATGCAATTGGTGCCCTTGGAAAAAAGAACCTAGCTCTTTCTACAAAGAAGAGGCAAACTACCAATGAAACTTTGGAAGTTTCCAAACCCCTACCTCCTTCCTTAACTCCTAAAAGACTAAGGCCTTTTTTAGCCAAAAAACTCAAAACTGCCATATCTACTACAAAGAGTAAAAACATTTAAGAAAATTCTACACATCTTACTATAAGCTCTTACACTTCAATATTATAAGAATGTGTGGAAAAATTTTCAAAATTTTTGACCACACAGATTGTAAGATATACACATTTAAAGTGAAGAAAACAAGTTTCTTTGCACATTGTGGAATTGGATTATTTGACTTTGAACCTTCTTAACTTAAATTTTTTGCACTACTAACAAAGTTTTGAGGTTTGAATTTTTATGGTGAGGAATTGAGTTGAAAGTATAGGAAATTAAATTAAATTAAAAAAAAATTTTAAGTATAAATAGATACAAGCCAAAAAGAAAATCTAAATTATTAATATTTCTAATGTGAAAATAAAAAGCACTAATCACAATTGTCATATTTTTTAAGGAAAAAAACTAAACCATGTGAATTTTTTTTTTAATTTTTTTTTCAAAAACTAATTATGCAAGTTATTTTTTCAAAGAACATGCTCTAATTACTTGAAAAAACAAGATTGTCCCCCCATAACTTTCACATCACTTATCCAAATGAAATGAATCAAAGCTTTCCATATAGGAAAAAATATAATATATGAAAAAAAATTCAAAATTCAAAATTTTTTGTTGCCCGGTATCCCTTGTCTTGAACTTATTTGGGCATAACTTTTGTTTATAGTAACCGGTTGAAAAAAGTCATATTTCCACAAAGCTAATAAATTTTTGTATCTATATAAAAAAAATTCAAAAAATTATGGCAAAAATTGAGATCAGAGGATAAATTGAACTACCCTTAAGAACTTTCAATAAACAAAAGACATGTGACACCTATTTCAAAAATTAAATCTACAAATGAGATCAGCCCAACAGTCAATGAACAAGTTAAGAACTGACCTTCCTCACTAGGTGAACTCTTAACCTTTCATCCAAAAGGTGGAAAGGCTCCACCCTTGGAGGTAGGAATGCAATAGTCCATATGTCACATTGTTGTTAGGAAGAGGTTTTTATTAGCTTGTAAATAAAAAGAAGTCACATTTACCAAACCTTATAGGTTAATGTCCCCCTAGTAAACTATTCTTCAATCCTAAAGATGACCTAAAAGAGGCTAGTCTTAACAAGTAGGTCTTAATATTGTTGCACCCATCATTACAATATCAATCTCTAGTAACATGTTTGCACTGTACTAAGGAAATATCAATCCTTGAAGAAATATATTAATAATATAAGAATGATGTATATCCCAAGATACTCAACTAAACTAAAAATTTTGCTACCCTTTGGAAATTTCAATAAACAAAAAGACATGTGACACCTATTTCAAAAATTAAATCTAAGAATGAGATCAACCTAACAATTGGTGAACACATTAAGAACTAACCCTTCTCACTGGGTGAACTCTTAACCTTCCATCTGAGAGGTAGACTAGCCCCACCTTGACGTGCAAGATTGGAAGTATTTAATTATCATTTTTTTGTGAGGAAGACGGTTGTTTTAGCTTATAAATAACTGAAAGTCATTTTTAGGATGGTGTTGAAGGAAAATTAGGTATTTAGGAAAAAATGCTTTTTCAAGAATTGAAGTGATCTAAGCTTTGTGGCTTACACAAAGAACTATTACTGGCTATAAGCATGTATACTTGGCCTTCAACAATGTTTTGTGGTCCACTGACTTCGTTATTAAGAATGATTTGCATGTGGAATCACTAGGTTGCATTGTTGTATACAAGGAATTGTCATCTAGAGGAAGATGAACCTATTCCTCTTTCCCTATTGCTAGTTTGAAATCAAAACATGAAGGGATTGTTGTCTATTTATATTCTAGAAAAAAATCTATTTTTCTTTAAATAAAAATAAAAGATTAACAAAAAAACAATTTGTGATAGAAAACTATGAATATCTATTGGTTTTGATTAAAAAAATCTTCAAAAATTTGTCACTTATTAAAAAGATGAATCTATTCCTTTGAAAATCTTTAGTAGTGGGTCAATGGTAAGCTTGGGATGAAGAGTTTGCAATTGATGTTTGAATCCATCAAAAGATTTTCTTTAATATGACAATAATTGCTTATTTGTTGGAGTTGGAAACTCCATCAAAGACTATTTTTTCTTCTTCAAATAATACAACGGATTATGAAATTCTTCTTGCTTTTGCACAACCAAAGTCTAGAAAGTCACTATAAGTTAATTTAGCAATTTGTGTATGTGGATAGATAAATGATCTACTTTCCAAATCTATAGCACTTGCTTGAAATCCAATTTTCCCCCCTAAGGAATAATGATCCTTTAAGAAGTAATTATCATATGTGAAGGTCTAATTTAGCATTTAAGTGCCAAAATTGAATGTCTATGTTAGATACTTTGGGTTCCACGTCACTTCACACCATTCACACGATAACATGTGCCTCTTTTATTTTTTACAAAAATGACTTAATTTATGCTGAATTTGACCTTCACATAGGGTAAAGTTAACCCACTTGTAGTCGTTCATTTAAACCATTTTGGAGCAAATGGTGAATAATATGAAGTGGTGGAAATTTCTTCCATGTAGCAAGATAGGAAATATGGGGATAGTGAATTTTTTAGAATTTCATTCCCAAAATTATGATTACTATGAATTTCAGGAGTCATAATTGCATTTCACTAGTAGCCAATGTCTAGAATCTTCTAATTCCAATCATAGCTGAATTATTTTTTTATTCACTACTTTTTGCTTTCTTGTTCACTACTTTGGGACATCTATCATAGTATTATTAGTTCCAACATGGTAAGAGATTGAAAAAAACCATTCCAAGCTTTGTTTGAAAATCTATTTCCGTATTATGGTAGAAGAACCTATTTTTGACAGGGCCCCCCATGATGGTCATATAGGGTGCCCTATTGTGGACAATAATTGAATGCACTATTTATTGAAGAAGATTCATTGTTTGCACCTTCTCATCCATTCATCTCTCTTCCTTTTGGGCTTCGGGAAAAGTGCCAAAGGTAACCACAATAGGTGAGTTTATGAAAGTGAAATGGATCCATATGAAAAATTCACAATTATATTGAATAAAATATTCATTTTTGGATTTATTTTTATTTTTATTTTTATTTATTATTTTTGCATTCTTTTTCATCTTTTTTTTTGCACACATTGAATTTAGTTTCTTCACACTTTCCCACATCATGTAGGCTGAAATACTTTAAGTTATCTGAAATAGGTTCTTCTACCCTTTAGTTAGAAATAGTGCTACCTACATGTTGGGAACTGGGTGTGGTTGACAATTGGTACTTTTAAGGATACCTTAGTGTGAGACTGTGAGTACCATATCTTTTTTTTTTAACAAATGGAAGAACCATTGCATTGTGAGTACCATATCAGGAACAAGGCCACACAGGTGTAACTTAGTGTCCGCCACACATCAAAGGATCACCTCCCTTTGGCGCAAAAGTTGTGGAACAAGCCACCAATTGAAAAAAGCAACAGGACATGATGCTCTTTGCCAGGTCAGCTTGCCAGGTCAACATTGACATGGCTGAAAAAGTAAAAGTTCATGGGAGCAGCAAGCCATTCCAACCGTTCAGCCCCTGGACTGACTGACGGCGGTACAGTGGAATAAGCCTTTTAAAAGCCATAAATAATTATTTTGAAAAAAAATGTTTTATTAGAAAAAAAAAAGAGAGGTCCAATGACCAGCAGCAGTGATCTCAGAATGGGTTCAGAGTATTTACCCAAATGTTCATTTTTAGGAATATTTTTTTGAATTTACATTGAGGGCATGAAACCAAGCAAAATTTAGTGAGTTTTGAGATTGTTGACTAGCTTTGTAATTAGTTTGTGTGACAAATATGGTAATAACTACATCTAAAACCAATGTAAGAGATTCTTCTCTAAAATTGAATGTTTTTCCACTATTCATAAGAGTCTCTGATTGGTTTTTTAAAACCTATTTTTAGCGCTTTTAAAATTTGTAGTAGTTTGGTTATACATTCCAAAAAAATGCATTTTAAGATAATATAGAATCCCCTTTTGACTACCAAGAAGATCCCACAAAAAAATTCAATATAATGATGGGAATCATATCGAATTCCTTATTTGTGTGATTTGAAGTGAAGTTAGCTTATTGGAGGGGACAATGAATAATGTAGTAATGAAGTTTAAATTGGATCATAAATATACAATCAATAGAAAAAATAAAAAATAATTTGTTTGGATTCTTGCATTTAGGCAAAAGTCATATATAAGAACTTGAACAATTTTGTTGGTCAAGTGATGTTTGAAAATTTTAGATCTTTTTTGTGGCTTAGTAAGTGCAAGAGTGAGACCAAAACCTCAATTTTGAAAGTGACAAGTGTAGGATATTCTACTCAAGCCATTCATTATGGAGAAGAACATTACCTTGTGTAGGGCATCTTCAATGCACAAAATCAAACAATAAAGAAAGGTAATTTTTATGTGATTGGTGTGGAACTCAAATTTGAAATTTTTCTAATTGGAAGTGCATTCTAGAAAACTTTAAATAAATGTCATGATATCCGGATATAATTTGGGATGACTAAAATGAATCCAACTGAAAACAAGACAAAATTTACAGAGGTCCTAAGAAATCTTGCCTGAAAAAAGAAAATCATACTAATTACAAAGGTTAAGAATAAAAGAACAAAATTCACAAAAGAAATCTCATTTAATTTGGAAATTTATTTGTGTTTGCCATATATTGTATGTAGGGAAGTAAAGGACAAAATAATTAAAGTATTAATTTGATTTAGGGCAAAATAACAATAATTACCTTTTTAAAGAATAAGCTTCATTTTTAAGCTTTCCATTGTCATATTGTACAATTTTCTTGAAGCTTCTACAATTAAAATTATTTGGATGATGTGCACTTTCAAAACATTCATCTTACACTCAATAAATTGTCAAATAATTATTGGTGTTTGCTCTATTATATAAGTGGAGAGAAGGAATACAAGATTGAATTTTGTTATCTATATTTTCTAAGCAAGATTCTTGACTTGAATTTTAAATAATTGTTTGTTTCGTAGGATTCATCTAAAACTAATGCATTATAGCAAGATAAACAAAAAACTATTTTATGAGTGACTATCTTTATAGTAGTGGTTCACATTTAAGAGTGAGGTTTTACTCAAACTTTCTCTCATATAAGTTGGTTGTTGTAAAGCCAATTATGACCCAATTTTGTCAAAGTCTAGTAGAGCATGTCATTGTAGATTGCCAATCTAAAACTAGCTAAAATCTCTTATTTTAAGATAGTTGAATAAGACATTTATGACAATCCTAGATTGGTATTCTATAATGAATGCATTCAATAAATTTTGAAGAAATTGGGTCCCAATTAGTTGCAAATTAAAATCTCTATACCCTTCAATTCAAATCCAATAAATCCATAACCAACAAAATCACACCCAATAGTTAATGGTAGTATAATTTTTTTTTAAATAGATATTGAAATCCATGAAAAAAAATTTCAAAAAAATTGAATAAGGAAAAAACAAATCTTATTGGTTATTCTATTTTAAGCATACATTGAATCCTATTTTTTGATAAAAATAAATAAATATTCAACATGAGATTCTAATTTTGACCATCAAGTACAATGCATATTGTAAAGATACATTTTAATGACTCTAAATGTAGGATTCCAATATATGAAGTAAGTATCTCTAAAATTGATATAATAAACAATTCAACATGATTATGTTATAATTACATTGAATTTTTCTTTGTAGGATTTTGTTGGTAGTCTAAAAGGGAGATTTTAGATTCTCTTAGAACACCTTTTTTCAAAGACACCATCCAAATAAACTATGAATTTTCTAAATGGATGTGTTTAAAACTAACACTACACTTTTATAAATAAAATAGCCCTCTCTAAATTTACCGTTGACCCTAAACCACCATCTTGACTCTATGTACATCTCCAAAATCAATTATGTATACCTATTGGAGTAAAAAATTGTTTTAAAACCAAATTGTGTTCCAAAATAACTTTTGCATAAGGTATCCAAATGTCGCATTCTTTGGACTGTTGGAACCTTTTTTCAAGTACCAACCAGTAAGGTATGTTCACACTTGATATTGAAGAGATGTTTGCAATGTGCATCCCATCTTAATTGTAGATCTGAATTCATTTAAGACCTTGAATAGCATTAATCTATAACATGAAGTGTAAATATATGATTAATAGTAATTAGGCAAAAAAACAAAAAGTGGCAATTTTGAGGGTACCCACCTTAGTAGGAGTATACTCTAGATACGAATCTATAGATGTCCATTTTTAGGAAAGTGTTGATTTTAAGTATTGTTTCCTTTTTCGTATCACCTTTTTCTTTCTCTTCTTGGTCTTTTTGGGAATACTACTTCCCCCCTTAACACCGTGGAGAAAAGGGGATGAAGATGTGATGATTGTGAAGCTCATGGCTCCGTCGTCGCGAGCCAAGCTTTTGAGCGAAGCTTATTCCTCTGTCAGTTTCTGGCTCTCCTCCATCGCCCCTCGTGGCGACTACGACCCGACTACGACCCGATTTCGCATTCTCTCGGTCACTCCTTTCCCATCTTCGCGCAACCCATCTCCTCCGCTTCTGCCTTCTCATTATTATCAGAAGTTTACTGAAGTGCTTGCTACTTCCTTGGGTTGCCAACTTAACTTGCAACTGAGTTATCTTTTCCCACTTCGAATCTCGCAAATTTCCCTCGCATTTTCACAATCTGCATAGTCATCTCCTCTCACATTGCGCTTTCATTGCATCCTCGCCTCATTGACGAAGAGTCTGCTCACAGATTTCGCATCTTTGGGGGGGGATTCTTTGGGTGGAGATTCGGTAGAGATTTGGTGGAGATTTGGTGGAGAAGGGGAGCTTTGGGGTGAGAATTGAGCGAGGGCGTGCACGATGACGGAGGCGGTGGTGAAGGATTTGACGGCGGGGACGTTCGCCGGCGTGGCGCAACTGCTTGTTGGCCACCCGTTCGACACGATCAAAGTGAAGCTGCAGTCGCAGCCGGCACCCTTACCTGGCCAACCGCCCAAGTTCAAGGGCGCCGTGGACGCCGTGAAGCAGACGCTCGCGGCGGAGGGGCCGAAAGGGCTGTACAAAGGGATGGGCGCCCCATTGGCGACCGTGGCGGTGTTTAATGCCGTTCTGTTCACGGCCCGAGGACAGATGGAGGCGTTGTTGAGGGAGGCTCCTGGGGCGCATCTTACGGTCGGTCAGCAAATGATCGCAGGTACCGTGCTTTTGCGCACTTTCTTTCGTTCGCTCTTTCTTTCGTGTGTTTTGTGTTTTAGGTTCTGTTTTTCGGGACATGTGTAGAATCGGGAATCTCTGCTGGAGAATGTAATTAGTAGAAATATCCTCCATGGGGGTGCTTGTGTATACTGCTGGGATTGCCCCCGATTCTGCATTCTTACCTGTTTTTCTTTCCATGAGATCTTACTGTGAGATTGCTTGAGGTAATGGAGCTTCGAATTGAAAGAATTGTGAGTGTATCGTTACTTGTTTTGTCTTTTCGTTTGAGCACTGTAGCAACCCTGATTTCTTTTCGGTTCTTTCAATTGAAAAGTGTGGGGAACTGCGCTTAAGGTAGTGTCACCTCGAATCGTCAATGTAAGCGTTTTATTGTTCTTCCGTGGGGGAAAATTTTGTTCAACGAGATTAGCAAATTGTAGTGAAGATGTTGCTAGTAGAATCGGAGTTTTCTGTTGATTATGTTATAAATTTTCAAAAGAAACACGTTGTAAACTCTGCAATCGGTCACATAGTCAGTGCGAAACAACACATTTTGAACTCAATTTGAACCTTGATTGCGTGAATAGCGGCACCCTCGAATCTTCAATAGCCACTTCGATAATCTGCTCAAGGACATTGGCAGTTCTACATGCAGATTTTCACATGCAGATTTGGTTTGTTATTAGGCAATAAGTGGAGTTTGTTTTAGGTACCTGGTAGTTTAAGGTGCCTCTACCTTAACAAATTTCGACGTTTCTGATCGTTTGTATCCGGTATTGTGGCATTGACCGCAAATCCCAGGTTCCAAATGGGTTAGCAGGTTACAATTGATTTGAAACTTCGTACAGTTATTGATAATTCAGTCTTGAACTATTCACACGAAAAATGGTTCAAGAATAATGGTTGAAGAATCATGTACCTTTATGAATCACTTATGAATCATTCAGTGATGAATGTCCAGAATGTTATTACGACAAGGGCTTCGCTTTCACTGCACATCCACGACACATTTCTATTCGCACTTACGTAAACAGTAACAGTTGTCATACCGTGACGTTTTTTGCAATTTGACAACCGATGACTATGTGAATAGAAGTCACAAGGGAACCAACTTTCTTACAATGCGAAGGATTTTAACTTCCTTGCAATTCCTCCACATTGTTGGTGTGTGATTATTGCATGGAGAAGGGATACTGTGCGATCAATGACATGTTTACCCTAGATTTACCAATTTTATCACTGTTAAAAGCATTATGAAGTTTGTTATTGGATGCTTGGCATTTTTCTAACCTGTTGTTGTGAAAACTGGGGATAGGAGCTGGAGCTGGAGTGGCATGCTCAATGGTTGCGTGCCCTACTGAGCTCGTCAAGTGTCGACTTCAAGCTCAAAGTGCACTTGCTTCCTCCATCGAGGCTCCTGTTCTGGCCGGAGTAGGGGCTGCCAGTGGGGGTACAGCGGCAGCAGTCAAGGGAGCTGTCCAGTACAGCGGCCCTTTTGATGTCGCACGCCATGTTTTGAGGTCCGAAGGGGGCGTGCTGGGCTTGTACAAGGGTCTCACTCCCACTCTCATGCGTGAGGTCCCGGGCAATGCCGCCATGTTCGGTGCTTACGAAGCTACCAAACAATACCTTGCTGGAGGTATCCCTCTTCTTCTATCTGTAACCCTTGAATTTTGTATCGGAATTTGCTCTCTTTGTTTGAACGTGGTTGAGGATCACTATCAGTCATTCAAACCAGTACCTAGGAGTGATTTTTGTGATACCACCGTAGAGCTGCGAAGCGATCACGGTGGGTTCAGTAGCCAAATCTTTTGAGATAAATTTTTTATCACTATGTAAGAATTTCTTATGCAATTTTAAAGTGGGAGGATGCTGACCTCTGTAAGTGACAATAGACAACACCATTTTCATTCAAAAGTCATGCTTACACAGCTTACTATTTGGAGACAACCAAGTTTAGGAATTGATTGATTGTTGTAAGCAGCAGAAGTCAGTATAACAGACAGGACCAACGGTTTTAGTAATATCGACTTGAATGTTCGCTGATCTTTTCTTACCTGGAACCAAAAGATTACAATCATCAATTCTTTCTTGGAGGACATCAAACGTTGAGCAAGTAGTTGCTCTTGAATTCTACAGCGCTGTCGTGTATGTTGAGCTTAATACGTTGCAAAGATTAGGAAAGAAGTTGTGTGTTTTGGGTATGTTGAGCTTAGTATATATTGCAAAGATTAGGGAGTAAGTAGTCTATTTCGGGTTTTGCAGGCAAGGATACCTCCAGCCTGGGTCGAGGATCCCAGCTATTTGCCGGAGGCGTGGCGGGCGCTTTTTTCTGGGCGTCGGTCTACCCCACGGACGTGATCAAGAGTGTGATTCAGGTGGACGACCATCGGAACCCCAAGTACAAGGGCACCATCGATGCGTTCCGGAAGGTGTTTGCGAGCGAAGGAGTGAAGGGACTCTACCGAGGCTTCGGGCCTGCCATGGGACGAAGTGTGCCTGCCAATGCTGCTTGTTTCCTGGCCTATGAGTTGGTGAGGGAAAGCCTTGGTTAGATCAATTGATTTCTCTCGAAGCTGATCGATGCCTCGAGCTTCATCCTTATCAGACAATCAGCTCATTCGATTCTTTGCTGGCAGTTGAGGTGCATTCGTTGTGTGTCTCCCATGACCAGCGCAAATGCTCTTTGTACCTTAGGAATTCCCTATCGCAATCTGATTGTTTATATGCAAAGGTTGAAAAACAAGTCTCGATTTTATTTGTCGTTGTAAACTATCAACGTGAAGCTCAGAACAGTCTATTCTACCGTATTCTATTCTATGAAAATTTAAACCTTCCCTAGAATTCTATATTTATATTGCAGTTCTAAAATATGGGAGCATAACCTCTTGTTTAAGTACGAAAATGACGCAAACGTTTGGTTTATATAGTGATCTTACTTCACAATCTCTACTTCATGATATTTGTTGGGTGAGAAATTTGTCAAGATCATTTTGAATGGTTACCATCAATAACTTATGGCTCATGGGAAAATATGACTTCATTTGTGAAAAAATAGATTTTAGAGCATATATAGTAAAGTGTAGTGTGCATTGTGATTTGACATTCAACCTAAATGCCCAAGGCTTGTTTTGAGCTTCTAGAAATTTGCTCTAAATTGAACAAAAAGCCAACATTTTGCTAAGTTGTATCAACTTTTTTTGAATTGTAATTGTACAAATTCAAACTAGACATGTTAGAGATCACATAGGAAGAAAAAACACAACAATATCACTTATAAGATGGAAGATTATAATGTTTGACCATGAGGGTGTTAAAACTATGAAAAATTTTCAATTCACAATTCACAAGTCAATCTTAAAAAGTTGGTGACCAAAAAAATATGAGGTTTAAGGGCCTAACATGAGTAATCCCAATCAATTTATAGCTTCTCAAAATCTACTCTACAATTTTTTTAAATGAGTATTGAATGTGATTTTTTCTTCAAGTCCTAGTGTATTTGAGGCTCATTTACAAGAGCTCTCAATACTACGGGAAGTCAAGATTGTAATGGATACCCTTGCACAAAATCTTAAATAGAAAAATCACTATCATTTATTTTCAAGATCAGATTTTTGATGCTAAAACTAGACTTCAAGAATAATCTTACAAAAATATAAATTACTAAAAAAAGCAACTGGTTAGGTTTTATTTAACTTCAAAGTTTTGCAAACAGTAGATTTTGGTGCCTTGGGTATTTAGGGGTTAAACGCGCAAGCATCCCCCAAGTGGAAGCACCTTGGTCAACTTCGATTACAACTTTTAAAATAACTATTTTTGGAATTTGATTTCAACTAAGAAAATGAAGCTTGACAAGTTTTGTTTCTATTCCATTTTAAAGTTTTGAGAAATGTCAAAAATTGAAAGAATTATTGCAATTGAAAGCTCCCTATGTTAAAATCCAAATAACACAATATGGTGTGCATTTCATTCATATTTTTTTTAATGTATTTTGAATTTAAATTATAAAATTGTGTTTTTCATTTTTCTCTTCATTTACAGTGAAAATTATAGATTATTCTAATATATATTGTAATAGATATAATTTTATTTCTACCATTAGCTTTGAAAAATCACAATAATTTTATTTTTTCTTCAAAATTATTGAAAAAATAAAAAATAAATAGAAAAATTATTTTTCTACTAGCAAAAAATATACAAAATTTGTACATAAATTAAATAAAAGGATAAATTTGGTTTGATAGTCAAAATTTGACTTTAAGGTATTTGATGTGGCTATTTTGGGTGTAAAAATAAAATAACCAATTGAATAATCTTCATGCTAATCTCCATTTCTACTTTTACCTTCTAAGAAAAATTTTAATTATTTGGATTGTTTTTTCTATTTTTACTCATTTATGTTCATTTTTTGCAACAAAAATGATAATAATTAGAAATTTTCACGAAACAAATTGCAATTTTTATAAGCGATATAGAATTCAGAGTTTTAAGTACTAAAAATATCAGATTGTTGTTTGAACACAATTAAAAAGGCTAAAATTAGCTAAAATTAGAAGATTGACCATTTTAGAATAGATCAAATCCTTAAGGGGTTAAATCAATACCATTTGCAACTAGAAGTGAGACAATAAGCTTCAAATAATCTATCATATATGTGGCACCTCTTGATGCATTGAAAAATATAATGTCCAATCCACCTTGTTTATCTCAAATATTTTTAGCAAGCCACTTGCAATGGGAACCATGTAAGCACTCATTCTTTTGTACTTTTACTATTGTTAATTCAAAATTTTAAGGAAACAAGGTGAGATACTAGTAGTACATGGATTTAGCACTAATCAAAGTGGAAAGTTACTTTCTATCTCATTCAACCTATGCAAATTTAAGCGATTGTACCTTAGGAATTCTCTATCTCAATCTGATTGTTTATATGCAAAGGCTGAAAAATAAGTCTAGATTTTATTTGTTGTTATAAGCTATCAACATGAAGCTCACAACAATCTATTCTATACTATTCTTTTCAATGAAAATTTAATACACTCCCAAGAATTTTATATTTTATTGCAATTTTAAAATATGGGAGTATAACCACCTATTTGATATCTAAACAACTAGATCCTTATCTAGGATTGACAATTTGGAAAAAAATCATTATAAGGTACTATTTTGAAGAATATTTTGGAATTGATATAGATAAAATTTGAGATTTTGAGTTTTAAATTCCATCTACAAAGGTTAGATTCACCAACACTACTTTGACTATTGTTAAGTCAAAATTTAAGGAAACAAGGTGAAATACAAATAGAACATGATTTTTGTACAAATCAATCAAAGTGGTGGATTGCTTTCTATCTCATTCAACTTGTGCAATTCTAAGCTAATTGGCTAATCTTTGTTACTAGGGAAGGACAAGATATTTTTTCAAATTGACAACTTGAAAAAAGAAGTTTGGCACACAATTTGCTAGTTTCATCATAAATTGATAATCTCATCTATCTCAGATGTCAACTTGTTGAAAATTTTGTTTTCTTCTTCATTGCTCCCTTCACTTCCAATTGTTAAATTAGCAAAGTAGGATGCACCACTTGGTGCTTCTTTGCCAAAAATTCAAATTAATCCACAATACCAAAACGTAATTGAATTATGAGCTCAATAGAAAATACAAAACTTAATCTCATCTCCAATTTTTCACCCTGATACCAATTCTCATTTCTTGCATTTCATTAGACTTGTTTACCAAATGAAGCAAGTTGATGATTTGGCTAATAAAATGTTTAAGGCAATTGCCTTGTTTATTAATTTGTCCCTTCATTAATGGTCACCAACACCCTCCCATTTCAAATGATGGCTTAAGAAATTCATTCACAATGAAATAAATTGGATGTCAACAGATTTGACTCTTGTACTAACTCAAAGTGACATTACCAAGATTTAACACTCTTGTATATACCTAAAGTAACCTCTTCATAATTCTAGAATCTTCCCCCAATTCCAATCTATATATGTTCAAATGTTACAAGTAGTTCTAACTAAGTGTCATGGGTAGTTAGTATCTTTTAATAGACATTGTCTGTCGTAGCAAAAACTAGAGAAAAGTAGTGGTAGTTGTTGTTGGTACAACAATTTTTATTTTTTTTAAATAATAGAAAATTGAACAATTGACAAAGTTTGAAGAGAACATTACCAAAGAGATAAATCAACTTTAGTACAACACCTCAAGTGGTAATAGAAAGTAAAAAGTTGAAAATTAAATGGACATGGGGTTGTCTTGTCTATTATGTCCTTTCACTAATATTGTAAGCATACACCCCTCTCACTTCAAATGATTGCTTAAGAAATCAATTCATAGTGATATAAATTGACATCAATAGATTTGATTCTTGTACTCAAGGTAATCTCTATAACTCTAACACACACACACACACACACACACACAATCACAATCCTACATATGTTCAAATGTTGCAAGTAGTTAGGGGTGATTGCAAGAAACACTTGTCCTATTTTGCACCACACATTGCATGTAGAAGTGACCTTTTCCCATAACTATTACAAAAATGATTGAATAGGCATGAAATTTGAAAGCAATCTTCCTATATTAGTCACAGAGGTACTCAAATTATTTCAATTTTTTTCTAAATTAGTTTAGTTGGTAAAAGAGATTTTTCATAATATATTACACTTGCGATTTTGGGGGGGTTTTAGTACTATTGAGTACCTTTTTCATGAAGAGTGACATTGAAAAAATGGATATTCTAGGTCTTCAAATAGAAATACACGCTCTCCAAAGAGAATTTCACAAAGCATGTTCCAAATGTATTTGGAAATGCTTCAAACAATGCTACAATTATCACAAATTTATGAACAATTAGAGAAGTTTTTCTAGCGGCTCCTTTTGGTGCTAGAAAGAGCTCTAAGTTGTCAAGAATGGCCACTTTTATTTTATTAATGTTTCACTCACCTTTACTATTTCTCAAAAATGGAAATGTGGAAACCTCATTTTCTGCTGAAAATAGAGGACTCTAGCTACCGGTAGTACTCAAGGGTATACATTAGGACTCTTTAGTACTTGTAGAATGGCCCACAATGTTTCATCTTCAGTAAATCTTATAGTACTCCAACATAATCGTAGGACTCATAGTACAGATACCACGAAAACTAGAGATGCAACAAATTGGACAAGTGTTTCTTGCAAGCACCCTTAGTAAAAGTCACATATAGTTAGTATCCTTAAATGTAATGTACATTGTCTCCATTGACAAAACTAGAAAAATTGTAGTGGTAGTAATTGCCCCTTCCCCATAATTGAAAATCAAAGCCATGATATCTTTATTTCTACAACAAATTTCATTTTGATTATTAATAGAAAATTGAACAATTAACAAAGTGCTTAAAGAGAACACTACCAAAGAGATCAATCAACTTGAATTTAAGGCCTCAAGTGATAATAGAAAGTAAGAAGTTGTAAATGGAATGGATATAGGATTGTCTTGTCTATTTTGTCCCTTTAGTGACACCCTCTCACTTCAAATGATGGCTTAAGAAATACATTCATAGTGATACAAATTTGGTATAAGTCAACAAATTTGACTCTTGCACCAAACCAAAGTAACTTCATTTAAGAGATTTGACTCTTGTATCCAAAGTAATCTCTCTATAATTCTAAAATCTCCTCCAAATCCCAATCTTACATATATCACAAGTAGTTAGTAAGTATTATAGCTTGATAGTAAATGAAAGTAGGAAATGACACAAAGGTTTGGTTTATATAGTGATCTTTGCTTTATAATCTCCACTTTAGGCATTAAAAGGGATTTAAGGGCAACAGAAGTGTGTCTTAGGCTTGTTCCCTTTGTTGTTTCCCTACAGTGAAGGAACGACTACATTACAAGAAAAATGGGGTGAAAAAAGGGCCCTTTAGAATCCTAGAAACATGCTTATGAACTTGCTTAAATGGTCATGATAGCTCCTTAAAAAGCACGCACTACTTGTGTAAGGAAGCTAGTGATGGCTTCTTGGCCCATCATTGTCACCCACAAATGACATGAAAAGATGAAGTGGTTGTGTTGAATTTGGGCACCAAGCTGAAGTAGCTGGGTCCAAATGGCCAGTAAGCAAGAGGTAGGTAAAAGTATGAGGTAAACTAGATTTTGTGAGCATTTGTGGTTGTGTTGGTTTTGGTGCATAGCTTATTGCAAGGATTCAATTGTTGCTTATGGTTGGAGTGTTTTGAACATGGCTAGTTTTGTAGGATCAAACCAATAATGTGAGAACGGTTAGAAAGTTGTATGATCCATATGTATCATTGGATGTAGAGTATTCTTCGTTGATGAAAAAGGATGTTGTGGTACATTTACAATGTAGCCCAATTGAATTTGCTACCAAATGTGCTCAAGGTTGCAGAAATGTAGACTTGTAGACCAATGGAAAAATTCATCCTCCAAATCCATTGATAGGTGAGTTACTGTGGTTTATACAAAGCTAAGGCTTTGACTCTTTGCCTAGTGATGATGTATGGAATGTGGAGAAAAGAGACTTTGTGGAACAGGTATTTCATTTGAAAGTAGAGATAACTAATTTGCTAGATGCAATCATTAGGATATAAGCTGAATTCAAAATGCAACTAACAACAAAGTTGGAGTAGCTAAGAACGATACATGAGAGCTAAGAATGATACATGAGAGCTAAAAATGGTACATGATTGTGGTACTGTAGATTATTATATGTGTATTAACCATTCACCATTAACTATGAGTTAATGTATATGGGTTAATGACTATTTTTCTCTAATGTATGTGTATTTTAAATACTTATTGTTTTAATTATAGTATGACTGTAGGATTATAGGACTATAGAATTGTCGGATATTTTCAGATTGGTGTCACAGTCCTTTATTGTTAAAAGATGAAGACAATGCCATTTTATTTTGCAAGTATCCCAACTCAAGAGTACTTTTGCTATGGAAAAGCAAGCCCTTTTTGCAGCTAGGAATGTACTTTGTCATTACAACACCGACTTAGAGTTGTTACTCAAGTCCAAGTATGATACAGAAGTAAATAGGGACACATAATTTGTCAAATTTGCATTTGACCAAATCAATGCCATTGCCAAGACTATTACAGATGGTGTTGAGGCCAACAAACCAATGGAGAAGTAAGTGGAATCTACCAAGGCCAATGTGGAGTTTGCAAAGTTCAAGATGCTTCCACATTTGAGGTCAATATTGAAAACAAGAAAGTGCACATTGCTGGATGCCATTACCAAAGTTGGTGTGTTTCTATAGTATGCCCTTCCCAAATTGCCGAAGAGTGGTGCCATAGAGAGTCTATGCCCATATTGTTGTAGGATACATGTTTGCAATGCCTTTGTTCCTCTCTCACGTGGATGCCACTATTACCCCCTTGCATGCGAGCAATGATTCTAACGGGACAAGTCAATTGTCTAGCTTGTGGTGCAAGACCACATGGAACTTGAATGGCTTATTGGGAATTTCCCTTAAATTGAAAAATGACCTCAAAGTTAAAAGAACATAGAACATGGAGTGTGGCAAATCAAAAGTAGGTGGGGGCTACCCTTGATCAAGTGGAGTCAATGGTTTCATTTGGGCAAGAAACAAATAGTACTATGACTCTCATTCCATATTCCAAGAATGTGAATTAGAGTTCTAGCCCATTCCTAGAAAAGAGATCTCTAGACTATATCTTGTATATAAAGACTTTTATGTTGCATTTCTAAACATAAAGACAACATAGAGATAGCATGGGGTGGATGTACTATGCATAAGTGACATGATATTTTGTTGTAGTTTTACATACATGTTAAAAAAATTCAAACTATCTATGTTTTATATGATATTTGTGGAAATTTGCTTACTTTGTCAATGTCTAGTATTGACATGATGTAGTTTAGTAGAATGGAATACTAGTCCAATTTCCACATAGTGATTTTACTCTGGTTCACTAAATTTTTAAATTATGTGAATTTGCTAAGTTATGTGAATTTACTAAAAAAATAAGTTCTCTAAATTGGCAAGCTAATAAGTCATGTGAATTTGCAAAAAAAAATAAGTTTTGTGAATTGACATGTTAATAAGTTCTGTGAGAATAGGCTAATAAGTTTTGTTAATTGGCAAGTAAATAAATTCTGTGAGATCAAGCTAGTTTTGTGAATTGGTAGGCTAATAAGTTATGTGGCAATAATTTATTTTTATTTTTTTATTTGAAACAAATGGATTTTATTGCAAAATAATAAACACACAACAATAGCTAAGCAAAAGGTTGGACAAAATAAAAACAAACAAGACAAGAGAAAGTCCTCCTAAAGAAAGAGTAAGAATCAAGCAGACAACAATGGGTTTGGTAGCATAGGCTTGTATGAAAAATTGCTAATTGAACATGTTGCAAATTCATACATTTTCATATGCTGGATCCACTACCTAAATCCAAATTCACTACCTCAATTCTAAAACCCTGAAATCTTGATTCATTGCCTCATTCAATTCTAATTCACTTGTTTGTACAGGGAGCCACTCATGGCCAGGCCAGCATATCTTCAAATTATCCTTCCTATCAAGGTCAGATGGGATCAGGTAAGTTTGCTAAAAATGAGTGCTTTGAGTTCATTGGCTCGTAGAGGTACCAAAACTAGACAAAAGGTCAAGTCAGAGTGGCCTATGCCAGCTCAAAACAACTTCTTGAACTTGCTTTGGACTAATGCACATTTACAAAAAATAGGCCCTTTTCTCACCCTAATTTCTCTCTAATGGCTGTCAAAAAGAAAATGAAAAAATGAAAAAAGAAAAATTTTAAAATGAAAAAAAAGTTGATTTTTTTCAAAGAATTAGAATTTTACATGATGTGGTAGGGTCTTGGCCACGTCATACTAATGCAATGGTGCAATTCTCTTGTTTCCCGCAACTTGGGAACTCACTAGCTTCTATTGCCTTTGAATTCCTTGTAATGATCTTACTATAGGATATATATATTGAGTGAGAAATTTGCAAAGATCATTTTGAATGGTTAAAATGGAAGCACCAATAACCAACCACACCTAGTACCTAATTTAGAGGGTGTGCTATTTCCAACCTTAGTTAGATCTCAAGCTTGAAATTTAATTCTTTTGTCTTTTTAAAGGTTGGAACTAATAAGATTATGACACGTTATCTAAAGTAGTGAACAAGAAAGTATTGTCTTCATTCTTCAATGATTAGAATTGGAAGACTCTTGACATTACGTATGGGTCAAGAGTTCTTTTGCCTCCTGAAATGCATTGTAATTTCAATATTCTAGAATATAAATCTAAAAATTTAGCAATCCCCATATTTTCTATCTTCTTGTATGGAAAAAAAATATCCACCAATTCATACTACGTAGAATTTGCTCCCAAATTGCTTAAGTGATCAATTATTGGTGCCTCCACCTTAGCATCAATAGCTCAGAAATAATTCTGATTCATATGAAGTCTATGTCTTCATCTTGGAAATAATTATGACTCGTATAGATATATGACTTCATTTGTGAAAAAGTAAATTTTTAGAGCATATATACTAAAGTATAGCATATGTTGTAAATCAACATTTAAATCAACGTCATTTGGAATTAGAAAGGACCAAGACAAACACCTTCAAATAATCTATTGTATATATGGCTTCTCTTGATGCATTGAAGAATGAAACGTTGAATCCACCTTGTTCATCATTCTCAAATATTTTCAGCAAACCACTTGCAATGGGAACCATGTAAGCACTCATCAATCTTCTGTGCTTCACCTACTGTTCAGTTGAGATTCAAGGAAACAAATAGAACATGATTTTTAACACCACTCAATCAAAGTGCAGGATTACTTTCTATCTCATTCAACCTGTGCAGTTTTAAGCGACTCAGCTAGTCTTTGCTACCAGAGAAGGACAAGATATTTTTACAAAATTGATGCACAGTTTGAAAGATTGAAGAAGTTTGGCACACAATTTGCCTGACAAAGTCTCGTCATAAACTGATAATCTCATCTATCTCAGATGTCAACTCCATCTCAGATGTCAACTCCTTGAAAATTTTGTTTTCTTCCACATCACTCCCACTGCACCCATTGCTCCCCTCGTCACTCCCATCAGTTGCATCAGTCTGGTTGTTCTCCACCAGAGTCCCCTCGTCAGTTGCTCTGGAACCCCTGCTGTTAAGGCCATCCAACATCACATGACTGTACCTTCAATCAGGATTGATGTGAACCAATGTTAAAATAATTGCTTAAAAAAAAAATTTTAAAAAAAATTCTCTTAATATCATCTTCACATGAGATACAACAATTAATGATATAGCAAAGCCTCTGTACATTTGTTGATGCTAATAGTATTAGTGCTCTTGTTTGTGTCAAGCCCTAGTGTTAAAATTAGGAGAAATTATCAAACTTTTTGTGGAAAGAACTGTACATAACTTAACTAACTTACATGGAAGCTTCGTTTCCAAGCTTTGTTTCGTCCTTCTCGGGAAGAAGAGCTGGTTTGTCATGAATTGTTTTCTGGAAGTTAGCACGACACGTATTTTCTGCACTTGTGGTTGCAGTTGATGACTTTGGACTGCTTGGTGGTGGTGGGATTGGTTTGTATGAAGTAGAAGCCATGCTGGACTTTAATTGCTGCAAATCCAGCAACTCCTTGGGAGGCGACAAGTCTCGAATTGGAGAATCTAAGTAAGATATTTGGAATCCAAATGGCAACAATTAGTGTCAGACAAAGCAATGGGAAGAGCTCAAAACAAGCACAAGCCCTTTGATCTAGAGCCAAAAAAAAACCTCACATGTCACACATTCACACATGGTCTAATACAGAAGTTGTACAACTTGTATAATTAGTGTACATTTATCAAAAGTGGTGATGGTTACCTTGTGATACTGAAACAGCCTGGCGGTCATCAATTTGTACCCTTCTGCAAAAAAGCAACATACCACAAAACTTTCATATTACAGTCCTTTGAAATAAGTATTTGAAAAGTTGATTGGCATACTTCTTCTTTTCTACTTTGCTAAGAGCATCTCCACTCTTGCCCAGGATATTTGGCACTGAATACAACATGTGGCAGGCTCAAAATCCAGAAAAGTGGCCGTAATCCATAACTCCCCCAGCCATACCCACCCTCAGCCATTGGGTTGTATCAGTGTTCATCTTATTATAATTGCTTGGCCACCTTGGGAATTGCGAGCTTGGTGTCTGCTTGTGTAATTAGGGTGTGGCTGCCACTTGGAAAGTGCACAAAGGAAGTGAAGACAAGGGTCCTCTGACAACAATGAAGGTTACAAGAGACAAAGCGGGCTCTGGATGCTTCTAGCCAAGCCACTTGTTTTTTTCCGTGGCCGGGGTCCCAAGGCTCTAGATCGTGTTAGCGGTGGGGGAAGGAAAACTGCCCGGGCTCAGCATACGCTGGCCCAAGACTTGGCCCAGGGCATGGGTGGCAATGCTCTATCAATGAAAAGAGCAATCAATCAGCTAAAGTTGACTTCTCTCACATACTAATGTCATACACTGCAATATTTATGACTTAAATGTGTATAACTTATCTATCTTGGAACCCTTTATGATGTAACAAGTAGTAACATCATGAATGGAAGGTATGACCTTGAATGTGTGGAAATATTGAATTTGCCACAATGCAAATAAATTGTAGTGTTGCCTATGATTACATTATTTGGGATATTGTGTGAGATTGTTTTCTATTTAAAAAGAAGAAGATTCAATTTTCAATATTTGAAATGCATAAGAAGACCTCTTTATATTCATCTACTCGTATTCATCTTGTCAAATGATATATTAGTCTTACAAAAACAAGTAAATCCAAATAGAGTGCTTTCCTAATTGAGAGGTCTATCTAGAATTCATTTCTTCTATCTCTTTAGTGTTGGTCTTGAAAGTAGGTGAAATTGTAACTTTCATTAAAGCATAGTAGTATGAATAGCATTGTCATTGGGCTATTAGATTCTAAATGAACATATTCTAAATGGTTAACACGATAAGAAAATCGTTCAAGTAAAAGGGCCTACACATGATACTCTAAAAGTGTAGCTTGTCACTACACTATGTGACCATTGTAAAACTATTGGAATCTCAATTTGTTCCAAATGCATTGCACATTGTTGTACTCAACCATTGCGAAATGGTTATTAGATTTGTAGAGGTCATTGCAGATTCATTGCAAAAACTATTGCAATCTCAACCTTTTGTACAGTACTAAGGTAGAAGGTCCATGAACTGGCCATTTAAGAGTTGTAACTGAATTTTGGGGAGATGAAACTTCTTCAAATATTTATCAGTAAATTTTCCTTGAAAGATGAGTAGAGTTAGCATGTAACCTAAGTTGTTTCATATTTTTTGGAGCTTTGTAGAATTAGTTATGAAATTTTGAAGCTGAAGTGGCATTTTGAAGCTCTAATAGCATCCATCTCCTAAAGTGTACACTGTTTGTACATAACTAAAGACTACAAAAAAGTAACCTGTACATGCAGAGTACATTTAAGGAGGTGGGCGCTTTTAGAACCTCCTATCTTAGTTGCGCCATTCCCTTCTCTTCACTTCAACTGAAATTGCCTAACAAATGATGCATTGCTTAGTTGTATACTTAGTCTTACCTCTGTTTTCCCCTGGACGGAACTGCTTCCTCGTTGCTGTCCCAGTCGCCCAATCCCAGCTCCTCTTCCACTTCTTCGCCTTGATCGGACTGCCGAGCATTTGCATTCGGTCTTCCTCGTTCTCGTGATGAAAATTCTTGGATGTGGAGTCGAGTGGTCGACTCTTGCTTCTGCTTCCAGGAGAACGCTCTGAGCATTGAATTTCAATGGGAGTCAGAAGTTAGGCACCAAGCCTCTGGAACTGAGTATCTGTGAAGTATATATAGAGGGTCAAAAAGGCACGCAGCGTAGAGTTGAGTGCTCTTGATCACAGGAGAGAAATTATCCAAAATGTCCATCCAATCCACGGAATTTTTGAAGAATTCGTGAGTCAAGGTACACTAGGATACAGTAGGAATGGAATTTGAGACAAAACAACCGATTGTTCAATATTTCATTTTGAATTTCGCCATTGAGACTTCCTTTCCTGGGTAAACAACGCCTCGATTTTCTTAAATTGGATCCCTATCAGAAGGTGCGTCTCAAAACAAAACAAAAGATTGCCTGTCCTCGATTGTAGACTGTCCTTCACAACAATTTTGGGTCCGGAATGAATTGCGCCACTTCACAGTCTAAATCGATGTTCAATTGTTTTCCATTTCAGAGAATTCTGCGAGATTTACGTACCTGGTGTGCAAACGTCCATCAGGTGGAGACCTTGGACTCGAATACTCTTTCATGTCCGCTTTCGATGAACTTGAATTATGCGTAGCCCTGTTAAGAACTCCCTCGTTCTTGTGTACTACAGCTTCCTCAGACTCTTGCAAATCGTCATTGCTCCCGTCCATTTCACTGCTTCCGGGACTACATGATTGTTTGCTGCTCTTCACTGGAATTGGAATCGGAATTGCACTTGCACTTCCACTTCCAGCAGGTTTCAAGGCCTCTTCCTCTGACTCAGAGTCGGAGTCGTCGCTTTTGTGAGATTGGTGACTTCGGCTGGAATTGTAGTTGCTTTTACCAGACTGCTCAACAAAAACGAGGGCACCCTCGTATAATGTAAACAGTTAGAAATAATGTCACTATGCTACTAATTATGTTGAGGATTTGGCATTGACACGAGGTGGGTACCTTGAAAACTGCCGCTTTTTGTTACTGTGCCTAGTTATTATTATTATTAGACTGGTCCAAGTTTCATATTTTCTTGTTGGCAAGTGAAAGGAGGTTTCAACACATCAAAGAACGTGACATTGGGATATTCTATGCAAAAGTTATGATGGGTCAATTTTTTTTTAATAGAGGTTCAGTATTTGTTTCTTCAACATACATACATGTTGATTTTGAAGATGTAACTAGAATGATGATGGAGGTTTTAGGGGTAGGGTGTGATTTTGGGTGTACTAGCACCTTAATGACTTTGTACTATGAATCCATGAATTCCCGGAATCATTGAATAGGGACATTTGTAAGGAGTCCACATATGTAGACATATGTCTTGTAATAATATTGCATGAGTATTGGAGTAAATTTGGGTTATAGATGACCAAACCTCGTCTCCACTATCGTTAGATGCATTGGCTTCGTGTTCAGATCCTAAATCTGAGGTGATGTCAAATTGTGACTCAATTATTTCCATGTCGCGATCGTGGATAGCCCTCTGTAACCACACCATCATGGAAGGTAGAAAGAGATTTCATTTGCAAAAGTGGATTATATTTAAAACTCCTCCAGTTAGGGACTACAACAACATTTTCATTGTATTTAAGGTTTAAAATGTAGTTGATCTAGATAACATATGTATCTAAGTAGAGAGGGTACTCTGTTGAAGATTGTAAAACTAGGAGTGTTGAAAGGATTTTTTAAAAGTATATTACAAGTAGGATGTTTGAAATAGAAAAAATTATTAAATAGTCTCTCATATGAATTTTAATATCTCTATACTAATTATTTATAGCAATTTTGAAGGCAAGCCTTATTTTAAGAATCTTCATTTAATCCATATTAATTTTGAAGCTTGTCATTTTTGTGCCAAGTATTAAATGGTATTCTATATTTGGATACTCCTAATTTTTTAAGTTTTGTGCCAATGCTCCCTTGATATATGTATTTTATGCTAGGTTACTTGTAATGTTGTCTCCAAAAAACTTATAAGACCTTAATGTACGCCAATCACAACACATGATTGGAGTTAATCTTTCTTTGATTCTATCATATGCATGACTTGTGACTGATGCTTGGCTAGTTCACAAGTTTATTCAAGTAAAGATCTTGATGCTCAAGAATAACATTTAGCAAGTGCTTACTTGAGTATGCCAAACAATTGCGCCTCTTTCATATTCCACAAGTTTTTGTTCATTCCCATGAATTTGAGACATACGCAGTGATCGTTGCTTTTCTAATGAGATAGAGATTGTGTTGTATGTATTATCACTGAAGACATGTTGTACCAAAGTAAAATTTCAATTGATACTTAACTCTCCATACTACTCCTTCTTAATGTGGATTTATGACCTTTCATCCACATATACCAATGCTACCAATGAAGATATAGCAATCCCTATTAAATAGGAAAACAAGTAACACATGGAAGAAAGTCTTGAAAAAGTTTCATGTTGTTTGTGTACCTTATGCCATTTGTACTTGATGTAATTCCAAATTTCTTCAATTCTTCTCGAAGTTGGCCATTGAATTCCTTCAAAATTAATTAATAAAGAAGATCAAAAATAGAAAGAGCCTTGTAATTCAATATGAAGGTATGCACAACATAGAAAAAAGAAGAAAGTGATAGAAGGATATAAAAGTTGGTAGTAAAATATGCATAATATTGAATGTTCTATTGAATAGAAATTTGTGTTGTGGCATCTAAGATATATTATTCAAGAACCATTGATTGAAGTAGTGAATAGTGTAAAACTTAGAACCGATACATACATTTTCAATCTTTTTGTGCACTTTTTCAAAATCTGACTTAGGATGTAGATACTTAGCAACCACATGTGGCCTGAAAAATGGCAATGTTCATGGGACACTATCATCTTGGATGAACAAAGGATTCTCACATATAGTAGGATTATTATAAATTAAGGTGATTAGCAAAATTATTGTCTATTAAAATACAAAACAAAAAGTGAAAAATTGGAATTAAGAGAGATTAGACTAGTAGTGTGAAGCAACTCACAAGGTTGGGATGGGCACAAAAGGGTGTTCACTCAACCATTTTTGCTTTTCTTGAATTGATATTGTAGGTGCTTCTTCACCAACATCCATTGCAGCAACTTTAGCAATTTCTTGGATCTTGTGAGCCTATAAGAATCAAACATGTTGTGCTTCTTAGGATGAGATCCATGTGTAGATGTGTCTAAACTTTCAACTGTTGGAATGAGAAAAACACTCACTTTTTCATTGTCGTGTGGTGTGGTGTGTTTCTCAACTTCATCCTCCTGTAATCCAAATACAAAATAGGAGTGAAATATAAAACAATGACAAGTTGCAAGAGATTGGATCTTCTTACAAATGAAAATGTAGAAGTTTCTTAGTTAATCAGTTTTAAATATATAAATTTAAGGAGTCTTAATGTGTTTTTTTTAAGTTAGAACCAACCTTCCATTCTTTAGCTTCATATATAAAAGACTTCATAAATAACTCATTTGACAATTTTGTTTGCCAAAAAAAATTATGATACCAACTTTGCTTAAACTAAAGCATTATGTAGTTTTCTAAGTGGATGCTTGGAGCATGATCATAATAGACTACCATCTCCTAAATAGATATAAGATCAAAGCAAAGACTTTGGTCACAAATAATTATTTATGGTTAATATCATCATTACTTAGCAAACAAATTATTATCATCTTTTTAATGAGGATGAACATGACCAATTTCAATTTTTCATGACCTCACATTAAACTTCCAAAATAAAATAAAAATAAAATTTTGATAAAAAGTCATATAAAGATGAATTCCTCCAAGTCATTGGCATTCAGTATAGGTCAAAGATGAAAGAGGCTTAAAACTTGGGCTTCACCTTTAAGTTCACTTTCACAATTTTTAATGTATAAAATTTTTTCCTTCAAAGTGATATTTTTAGGTGGAAAGTAATTTCTAAATTCACATATGTGATCAACTTGGCATTGAAGATGTTTTCATTGGAGAATGGTTTTAGATTTTTTTAAACTTGAAATGAAATGGCCTTGGGATCAAAATTGCCATTGAAGACATTTATATGAAGAGGAATTCATGTTTGAACATTGAGACTTCCCAATTGATTTTGAGGAATTTTCATGCCATTCCTTACAAAGGAATAAAGTATTGTAGCTAGTTGGGATCTCTTGTAACCTAATTTAGGCTTGCTTGATGGCAAGGAATGAAATAATGAAGTGCCTTGAAGCAATTCAAGATTTGATTGAATGACTTGTATCTTCTTAACTTCTCCTAAGTTGGTACAAGTTTCTACACAACGTGATTTGTTGATGGCATAGGACTTGTAGCTTCCTCCTTTTTGCATTAAGCAAGTAATAGAGGAATTATCTAAGAATTTTCAAGACAAGAATGTGATTCTTGCCTTAATTTAGAGCTAACAAGTTGTCCTAATTTAGTTGTTCTTATTGGTAAAATGTAATTCAACTATTCAACAACAAAACATTGGTGCCTAATCAAATATTCACTCAAAATCTTTAAATTAGTTGAATGGTGCAACCCACAACCTTTTAGACAAATATACAAATCAACATCCATCAAGGGAAATATAAATGTGTTGTAGATAGTAAAAGTACCGAACAACTTGCACTTGCACTTGAAGTTTGTAACTTATTGTTGTGAGAATGTTGAGTTCCTTTCTTGCGACTTCTTATGTCTTTGACTTTCATTTGATTCCCTTTCTTCCTTTCTTCTAATTTATCTTTTTCAAGTTCCTCAGCTAAAAGTCTTTGGACAACTTTTTGGCACCTACAAAATTGGACCACATCAGCTTGGGTCTTGAAAATATACAAATGCATTAAGAAAAGACAACTAAAAAGAGAATTTGACTCAATAAAGACCACAAATGTAGGGCAAATGCAAAAAATACTTATACTATGTTTTGCTATCTATTATAGGGCAAACAAATTTTGGGCATTAACTTTTGCTTTATACCTTAAAACGGGGTCCCAAGTTTATAAATATAGTACAAAAAAAAGGTTATACACCTAGGAGAATTTTTTCATATTTATCAAAAATAATTTATTATTTCAAAAATATCCTTGATTATTTGTCACTTTAATTATTTTAGAGGTTTTTAATACTATTGTGTATTCCAAAATACAAATTGAAGCTAAAAATTTGGATTTGAGGTTATTGACAAGGATAACATAAATTGATATAATGGTTATCTAAAAGTAATGTTTCTCCATCTTGCACATGTATCAATATAAATATTGTAAAATTCTTTTTCATCAAGATGTAGCTAATCGATTAGAAGCCCTTTTAGGTTGAAAGAAATTTTGATGTTTGTTTTATTTTCTTAAAAGTTTTTTCTACTTTCAAAAATGCAAATGTAAATATCTATTATTTTGAAACTTTCAGTTTTGTATTTTGTGCATAACTTTCAAAGAATATTTTTAGGAATACATTAATTTAAGTGTTCTACTAATTATCCATAATTTTTATATTTCATTTTTTCCAATTTTTTTTCCATTACAATAATAATAATGCAACAAATAGTACAAATGTTTCCTACAATTGTCCTGTATTATAAGTTTTCCCAAGATAAATACCTTTTTTGCTCTACATGTGCGACAACCATCTCTCTTTCTAGTTTTGCACGCATTTCTTCAATTGTAGTTGGACTCTCATCTCTTTTGGAGTAAATCTGCAAAAAATGAGATACAAATGAGCTAGACAATAAGCATTGATACATTTAAATCAATGCTACCAATCAATTTTTATGTAGAAAAAGTGACTTCAAAAAATTAGTCCAAAGTGTGAATGAATACTTTTGTATTCATAGATCATGGTAGAATTCACTTCATTTTAGAGGAATGCTACTCTAAAAGAATAGTTCTAGAATTCATAAAATAAATTGTATTTAATTATGATGAAAACAATTGATAATATAGCTACAATAGCAAACTCTTGACATGAGAGTCAATAGAAAGTCAATTGACCAAAAAAAAGACAATATTCTTGTGTTAAGAATCAAATTTACTTCACTAATTAGGAAATGACATCAAATAGGACTCATCCAAATGAACCAATGGAATAAGATTTCTTAAAAGTACAACAAAATTGTTTGGAGAACCATAACATTTTATAAGACCGAACATCCCTATTAAAAATGCTCATATCACACATACCTTAAATCCTCGACATCATTGATAACATGGTTTAGAAAAATAACACACCTTTTTAATTGTTGATGATTTTGGCCTCTGCATTGAAGTTCTCATTTTCTCAAGAGAAGATTCATATTTTGCTTCTTTAGAGACAAGACATGGTTCTCTTTTTGTAGGTGATATAGACTGTTTGTAATGCTCATACTTTGGTGATGAGTCATGTTCACTTGGCTCTTCATTGTAATGTGTTGATATTGTCTCTATTCTTTGTGCTTGTAAGGTAGGTCGGACTAGAGCATGGAGACCTTGATCCTTATTAGGTTCCCTTATTAACCATTCTTTTGAAAAAGGACCTTGCATTTCTTTAAGTAGTGACAATGCAATAGGTTCTTCCTCAACCTACATACAATTTCAATTACCCCCATCCTTACTAAGAAAAACTATAATTCCATTAGTGGACTACATCATACTTTAATTTACATTGAAAAAACATAAAGAATTACAAACAATAGAAGGATCAATGTATGAAATTGAAAAGTTTACAATTTATACTATTTAATTTGTAAATGTGACACTTTCAAAAAACTTTGACTTTTTAAAAGGCTTGGCAACATATATCAAACTCCCTAGTTCATTAGTGTGATTGATGAACTAGGAAAAAAGCTTCTTTAATAATACTAGTATTAATTATATTTGGTAGCTAAACAAATCATAAATCAATAGAAACTTTAAAATTATGAAGATCCAATGCATCAAAGTCTTGATTTGTAATATCTTTTGCTTTGATTATTTCAAGGATGTTCTTGGATATGGTATGGCATGTCAGGATAGAGATATATATTATTTATTTTATCATCATTTATTTCAAGTAACTCTATTGGCACTTCCATTGATTGAGATTTCAAATTTTCAAGCAAAATTGAAGAATGGATCTTTGATTTGTTGGTTGAAGGGGGATTTATGTTGTATTTTTTGGGATATTTTTTACAAGCTTTAAGATTAGGCTCATCAATTTTGTCACAAAAAATTTCAACTTTAATAACCATGTAATTTACCTTAGATATGGTTCTTTTCAAGTGTTGATTTTCCTTGTGCAAGTTTTCTACCTATAAAACCCCATATATAAAAAAGGTCTAGACCAAATATTGCATCAATTGCTTAAAAATAGCACAAAACCATGCCACTTAGAAGAGATTAATGGATTCACTTATTGAATTGTAAATGACCTAGTAGCTATTATCAAAAATTGAATTCGATGAGCTCTAAATATGCAAATAAATGAACACTTACATTGTTACAAAAATGAAATATAATACCTATTACAACATCATCTAAATTGTGTTGAAGAAAATAAATTCTAACATCCAACTACATTACTTAATCATGATATAATAGATAGATAAGGTGATATACTATCTTAAAGGTCATGAAATGTCACCTTTTTGTAAGGTGCCTAGTTTACTTCTTATCCTAGATTGCATTTGAATATTTATTCAACTTGTATTCTTTTGGAATGAAAAGAAGGCATGATTACATACAATTAATTTTATTGAATTTTGTTTTCCTCAAATTGAGATTTAAATCCCATCTTTGCAATTTTTAGCTACAAAAAAGATTCCAAATTTTTAAGCAACACTTGAAATGAATTAAGTTGGATTCTTCTTTATGGTGCATAGTTGCAAAGTAGGAACCTAAATCTTTGATTAGAAAGAAGACAATCCAATGTAACTAGATTGCATGCAATGGTTCATTAGTAACATTCTAAAACAAAAAAAAGTTGAATGAAAATTCAAATGCAATCTAATTTAAAAAATAAGTGACTTCGGGACCAAATAGAGGGTAGAAATTAACGGCTTTTATAATAAATCTAACATATAAAAGATTTGTAAAAATCAATAGTGAAATTGATGTTAGTGTGGTCTAAAATTATGGAAAATCTAACTTATAGGGTTGGTATTACACTCTTGCAACATTTAGAGCAAATAACAAGTTTTGATATTATCATTACCTGAGTCTCGAGTACAAAAACACTCTTTCGCTTAGCCAATTGCAAGTCTGAAACCTAAAAAGATTTGATCCCAAATGCATATTGGCAAAAAAAATGACAACAATAGAATGAAAATTGTTCTATTGTTTGATTATAGAAATTGCTTTCTAAAAGAAAATTTTTGTTTTGCTAATATAATACAATATTATAGAAAATATAAATACATTGAGAAGCTTTGTTTTAGTAATTCTTACTTCAGCATGTGCTACATTCAACTCCTTCAATAGTCTAGAATTCTCCTGTTATGTGCTCTAAAAGTAATTATTCCAATAATGAGCCAAGATCTTGTCAAAACATTTGAACACATTGAAAACTAGCATAACAAATTAAATGTAGAAGCTCAATGAATCCATAGCTTAAATTAGATAAATTTGAATGAATCAAATATGAATATCACCTGACTAAGCCTCTTTACTTGATGTTCCAAACCAATAAACTTGCTTTCCAAATAATATAATCTCTAATACACACAAGTATCCAATATTATGCATAATTACTGTGTTTTTGTCAAAAATGTAGCCAATGACATAGAAAATGGTAAATACAATTCTTTTTGAGATCACTATAATCAATACCTCTTGATTAGGACCATTGTCTTTTTCTTTAATTTTTTCCACATCATATCGATTTCCAAGATGGTTGCTCTGAGAAATCCATCCAACACCTTCTTGACTACTTTAGGCATGAATCCATTTGGCACATATATTTGTAGAATCCAATCTTCAATAGAAACTTTGAAAATAAGAAATTACTAGGCAAAAGCCAAAATTTCTAAAAGAGGAAAAAATTTACATTTGGAGCACTAGAAAGAATTTGTGTTTGGAGAATTTCAAGTCGAGTTTGAACTTCATGCAAGTGATTGTTACTTTTCTTTAAATCTTCTTGCAATGACCGAACCTACAAAACATTTTTCATTTCAATCTTTCATCTCTATATGCAAATGTTTCAGAGATTGATATATAATAACTTCACAAATCATCCAAACCGGATTTCTTGTAATGCAATATTTCAATCTCAATTAAAAAGTATAAAAAAAATTCAATTTTCATTAGTAGAAGGTGTATGACACTAAATAATTGATTATCAAATTAAAAATTAGGTAATTGATTATTAAACATCTTAATAGGAGCAAGTAACTAAGATTAGAATTGAATAGTTTTAAATTGGATTACTTGTGCAATAGAAGCGATTTCTGCCCCTTGCAAATTTGCCTGCCAACACATTACTTCCAAAATGTTAGTAATCTAAAGTTAATGTAGCAACGTCTTTGTGTGTAAAGATGGATGTAGATGGATAAAGGTTTGAATTTCTCCTTGAATTTTCATTGCATTCATAAGCACAAAACCTAGGCAGTCTATAGTTATTTTTTAAGCCTCATGCATGCGCACTGTTCTAAATAAGCTATTAACATGTTTTTCATCTTCTTGATTTTGATGTCTTAATAAGATTGAAGATTCATTGCCTATCGTGACATGAAATATTAAATCTATAGTTAGTGAAAATATACTTGGTATCTCTCACAAAGCTGTTGGATTTCTGTTTGTACAGTTATACTTGTCTCAGCCTTCATCTACATCAAAAAATTAACTACATTGTTAAATTCTAGAAGATGTATAGCAATGGACTTCAATCATCAAATGTGATTCAAAATTATCATATCAAGTTTAAAAATTTGAGAAGAAAAGTTTTTTTAACTCTAGCTGCGGTGGCTTCTTCTGCTTTGGAAACCATAGCTAGAATCATATCTTCAGTCACTTCTTGTGTTTTATGGTGCCTTCTTCCTACATGCATGTCCTGCGCAAAAATATATCTTACCATAAAAGCTTCAAAACAACACTAAATAGTCAATTTAGCAACTAATTTGGTTGTAATGTTTGAGTGAAACTTACAAGGTAATATGAAGATTCAAAAACCTTTTTACAAATTGGGCAATGACGGACCTGTAGCAAAAATTTGAGTTACTATCTTACAATCAATCAATACTGCATTTTATAGCAAAAACATTAGTATATGTAAGATGAATCAAGTTCCTCACTTCTTGGCTTACTTGTGACTGATTAATTTGGGAAGCTTGAGTTTTGCCTTGAATTTTAAGCATAACCTCATATGTTTTCAAGGTCTGCAACCTTGCACACATCAATTGATATTTGACTTAAGAATGTTGATAAAAAATTGGAGAATGCAAGAAACATCACATTCATCCTAGCAGAGTTGGTTGGAGAATCTCTTAAGTAGTGTGACACATCAATGAACAAAACATTTTGATAAAGATAGTGTGGACACCTTCTTTGCTTGTTTCAATTCATGGCGAGTTTGTAATAAGGTATTCCGTTGCCACAAGAATTGTGAACGGATTTTTTCACTCTTTTTTTGTATTGTTGTCCCAACTTGAAGTAGTTCAGCCTTATGGTCTGCCAACAGTTCTTGGACATGAAGCAGATATTCCACCTATATAGCAACAACTTTGAAGTTGATCTTTGTATTGGACATCATTAAAGTATTATGATTATTTCAAGACCAAAATTATCCTAAGAAGATTACCTTATTGTCTCCACTTGAAAAAGAACTACATTGACTATAATTACACATGAATGATTGAATCCATTGTCATAGAATTGAAACCAATTCTACCATTAGTTGCGCAAGGCGAAAAAGCTTCACAAAGTTTGCTTCTGTGAAATTACGTGTATCCTCCCCTTGAATGTCACCAAATGCAATGGTGTCCAACACTGTCTCCAATGTGTTGATGTCTAATCAATACAACAAGAAAGAAGTTAATGCCAACTTGACTTGGTTAAATAACAAATGCTAAAAATCTAAATTTTTTTTAAAGACAACAACATTGATGCTAAAATTGGTTGACATATGAAGCCAAAATGCATAATGAGCATGTTATCAATAAGTTTGTGATTGTACCAACTTCACGGATTACACAATCAATGTCAATGGCATGCACTGCTCGCCAATCAATTCTTGCAAGTCGCTTTTGAAATACAAAAGAGGCTACTTTGGCTCCAACAGGCAATGAATTTTCAAGTCCCAATGTTTCATTGTTCATTGTCTTCCGTGGAGTTTTTTGTTGCTCTAAACCCTTGATAAATTGTTCCTCATCATGTTCAAATGTATCTGTTGAGTATCCAGTTGACGAGGCCATACATATGAGTGGATTGTCTATTTTTGATACCATTGTTTCGCATGGTGAAATTTCCACATTATCACTACAAATTGGATTGAGAATTTTCTTGCGTGGTGTGTGGCGTGGAGTACGTCGCCTCCATGTCATAGTTGGTGCTACTCCTGCTGCCTTCCGAATTCGTGACTTGCGTTCCAACCAAATGCCTTGATGTTGGAAATTCTCTCCGCTTGACCCTCCCTTTGCCATCTCTATACACTATTTTTTGTTCTACAATTCAAGTCTTCTCCATTATGATAGCAATGAACTACTCCTCTAGAGCAATTCTTGAAAGCTCAAACTTGCCACCTCATTCTTCTCTTGTCATCGCTCTTCTTAGCACTGCACTTGACATCTCCATCACTTTATATTAAACCTTGAATAAAGAATGCTCTATATTACAAAATTCTTAAACTCTTTTCCTCAACTTTGCAAACTTTCATCATTTATAAATTTCCTAATCAATTTAAAATAGGTATATATCCTCTAATATTATACAATATACAACATTCTTGGACTTACTATCAATTCACCCCAAACTCCAATAAAAAGTGTTCTATTTCTCAAAAATTCTCACTCAAATGCATCCAAATTATAGACTTTAGTCATTTACAAAAAGTGTAGACATCCTCTACAACCTTCCAATAACATCCTTCCTTCACTTCACCCTAAACCTCTAATAAAGAATGCCTTACTTTGCAAAAAATTTCATTCTTTCTCAACTACATTCACCTCAAAACTCAAAATAAATATCCTCTATAAGCTCTAAAATCAGCTTAAGCAAGCACCAATGCAACCAAAGCAAGTGCATTTCAGAGATGAAATTCAACAAATTGAGTTAAAGGAAAGGAAGAAGGCAAACCCTAAAGAATTGAGGGTACTAATTCTTGGCACAAAATCACATGCAACATATATACAACCAATAATTGAAGAGTCTATCAAAAACATAACTCAATTAACCTCTCTCTCATTGCAAAGTACGACTATTCAAAAGATGATTTTTATAGGACATCATGCAATCAAAGAAGATGATTGATGGATGTATATAGCTGGAAACAAAGTGTTAAAGACTAATTTGTAGATATATCCTTGACTAGTGGATTGGAATTATAGAGTGAGATAGAGCCTAGGACTCCCAACTTTTATGTTCAACTTTGAAATATTTAAGCTCAGTCTTAGCAACTTTGATGAGAAGCATAGTGAAAATGTTAGTAACTATGACTAGGAGTGTAGGGGAAATGTCATCTACAAGACTCTTAAGTTCCTTTGATAGAAGAAACGATATGTTCTTTGGCTAGAGCAAGTATTAAGTTAGTTGTAGGAAGAATTAATGGAATGAAATACAAGGGTGGGTCTACTTACTCTATTGCACCTCTTGGACAATGGTGCAAGAGGCATATCACTTATACAAGCAAGAACAATGTTGTTATAGAGTAGACAACTCTATTTTTTTCTTTCCAAGTAAAAACTACGAACGAATTGTTTGTTTTAGCTTGATGTGCATAGCTAGATTCAAATCTTGTTAAGAGTTTCTTTATTATTCTTGTAATAGTCAAATGTAGATCATAAAATTTTACCTTAAAAATCATTTTTTGAATAGTTATTATTTTTTTCTTGTGAAGAAATGAATTTATGATCACTTATTCAAATATCATGTTATTGTCAGTGTCCCTACAAAAAGTGGATTACTTATTCAAATGTCAATGTCCTACAAAGAGTGGATCACTTATTCAAATGCCAATGTCCTTACAAAAAGTGAATCACTTATTCAAATGTCAATGTCCCTATAGTACAATGTTAATGTTCCTACTTAAAGGTAACCATTTAATCAAATTTTAGTGTTCTTGTAGTATGGTGTCGATATCTTTACAGAAAAACTACTACTTATTCAAATAATTTAGTGCCAATATCTATATGGGAAAAATAACCACTTTTTCCAGCATCAAAATCAATGTCCTTAGTTAGGATGTTTTCAAAGGGATTACAAATCATAATATTATTCATATTCATTAAAAAAAAGGCACCTTTTAAGAATAGAAAGGACACAACATATTTAAATTCTGTCAAAAAAAAAACACTATGTAAAGATCAAGACACCAATATCATATACATAGAAGAAGTCTTTAGTGCAAAGAAACATTATCATAGTTATAAAAGCTTTGTCAAGAATAATTTCTCTGTGATTTTCACCATTTGTGAAGAGAACAATTTTCTTCCAAATGAATCTCCAAAACATGTAACTCCCCAAGTGTTAAAAAATTTCAAAACACATCTCAAAACGTTTTTCAATTATATTTTTAGGAAAAACAAGTAGAAATTGCATCTCAACCAATTATTTTCATATGTTCCAAACTCTTATTGATTATTTAATTTTTTTGAAATAGGAATGGAGATGCTCTAAAAGCGTCCCTAGACTACCGTAAACAAGGCATCAAGTTCAAACAACTAGCCTTGTTACTTATTACTTAGGGTTGTGTCGTCAATCTGAAGAGTGCCATAGCTGATTCTGTTTAACTCCATGTATCTGAAATAGTCCCCATACTAGACTCCCTTGAAGACTTGGTATCCACAGCTGAAAACCAAAAACATTCAGGAAAATAAAGTCCATTTGAAATTTTCACAAACCACTGAACTTTCGCCTCGTCTTTCTTGACCAACTTCCCACATTTGCATACCAAAAATGACTGCTGGAAAGGCAACCCTAACCCAGATCATTAATAAAAGTTCCTCACTTCGATACTAGACTCACGGTTAAATTTGTAAAATGCCTAAACAAGAAGAACGAAAATACAATGTGCATAATCCTCTGTTGGACAAAATGATACACTGAGTAGTCGCTTCAATTCCTGAAAACTAAAACATTCATATTCACGGAAGAAACGAGTGAGCACTCCTGGATATAGATATGTCCTCTTCGATCCTAAAGCAGGATGACCTGCACAGTCCAAAGAAGAAGCCCCGTTAATCCACAAAAGCCTCTGGTTTCGAGGAAGTAAGCATCCTCTACGAGTTAACAAATACAAGGGCTCGGGAGCACCCTAATCAAAGCCAGGATTGGGGCCTTCATCTGTGAGGTCTACAACAGGGGAGAAGCAACCGTTTAATATGCTGGTTTCCTCCTCCAGATTCTCTACAGAACAAACTATCCCCGAAATTGAATTTCATACCAAGTTACGAGACGGGACGAGATTCATTGAGTAGAAAACCATCGGCACAAACAAAGCAAGTCAAAAATTAAGGAAAGAACGACACTCACCAAGAAAAAAAGGATGTCTTCCTGCATGTCTGCGTCCATGTGCTCCAGGTGTTCCAGCTTCCTGATTACCTTACTCCAAAACTGCTTGAACCTCGGTAACATCATTTTGTACAACATCCGAAACCCAAATCAGCTCCTCAACAGTGTCAGGGCGTCTGCTTGGTTCTCACCTTCATCACAGTTGGTGCAAACATCAAGCCCAAAGTGGTGAGATACACGAGAGTGGCATCGGAGTTCGAAACGATCATCTCCATGCCAAAATTAGGGCTAACTCAGCTGAACCCTAATGCCAAGCATTAATGGCTCCGAGGCGTCGTCAAAGACGTTAATCCCTCAATCTCCTTCACCAGAAGCTCTTTCTCCTCTTCAAACTGCTCGTCTTCTTTGTCAATGTGGAAATTTTCGAGAAATCTCAGCAGCTTGTCCCGGTTCTTGGCGAGGATGTTGATAATCTGCGGAGGCTTCTGCGGGTTCGCCACGAACACTTTAAACACATGAAATGCCGATGCCTGAATGTTCTTACTGGGATCGGTTATCAACGTCATCATCACTCGCAAGTTGCGCACATCGGAGATATACAGCATCATGATAGCGGAGTTCGATCGTTCCAGCAAGATATCGCTGAGGAGTTTGAGGGATTGCCTTCGCGTGACATAGTTCGACGATCGCAGCAGCTTGTCGAAATTCGTGAAGAACGAGGCGTAGCGGGATGTCAAATACGCCACCACCACCGCATTGTGCCTCGTGAGCAGCTCCTTGAAGGTGGCGAACGCATCCGATGCGACGTCGAAGTTGGACGTCTCCACGAACTTGAAAAACATCTCGAAGCTCACAGATTCCAGCATGTACTTCGCCAGGACGGAGTACCGGGCGCATTCCCGCAGCATGCAACCGCAATTCAAAGCGACTTCCTTATTCTCGTAGCAGAGAACGAGGTAGTCCAGAAGCTCCGAGTGGCTTTCCAGATACTCGAGGCCACATTGTGTGCCATTCACTTTCTGTCGCAGCACGGCGCCCCAGATGTGCACGCAATCCTTGCGCGCTTCCCAATCCAGAGTCGGAATCTTCTGCACAATAAGCTCCAAGACATCGATTTTGCAGGCTTCTTGGACCACCTCCGCGACCACTTCCACATTTGGCTCCGTATCGCTATCGCCGAGAAGAAGATCCTTCATCGCCTTAATATTCTTGTCTACCTCCTCCAGCGATTTCTCAAGCAGCCGAGTGTCCCCCATCGTCTTTGTGTCCAGCGCCGAGAGCGAGTCTTTCACCTGCCGCACGAGCTCGGCAGGGGTCTTCGGCTTCAATTGCTTGAAGAAAGAGAACGACATTGCAGCAGAGAGCTCGTAAAACTCCTTCGACTTCTAATGTCGCAATTCAAACAACATATCACTCTTTCCCTCTCATCACAACAATACTGACCGAGGCTGGTCAAACAAAGTACTCCAAAAACCTAAACATTCGAATCCAAACCTCACATATAGACCTAGAAAACAGAGCTACACAACCAAAAGAAACCAAGAAGCTCTCATATCCAAACCCTACAACACTTTCAAAACGTCCTACCAAGAAGAATTCAGAAAACCTCACTAACACACAACATAAATTGAGAACTCGAAATCAAACACAATCAAACACAATCAAACTGCCCGCCGACTTTGCAGTAATGATCCACCAAAAGAGAAACTGAAAAACAATCTCTGTCACAAGTCTTCGATGCAAAAAGAAGGTATGAGACGAAGCATCAGGGTGTAAGGAATCCGATGCAGGGGTCCCCGATTGCCAAAAACAACGATCGAAGTGCAACATGACAAACACACGTAAACGAGGAGACTGAAGGTGCGCATTTGGTGACAATAGAGAGATCTCTGGAGAAGGGAGACGGGAGGGAAAAGGGATGAAGATCGTCCGACATAACTCATTCATCTTCAAAATGTCGTCGAGTAGGATGTGTATTGTCCGGGAGATGTCTGCACACACTTCCCTCGTTTTCGCTTGACTCAGACCTTGGTTTTCAAATTTTGATGCACTGATTTTAGCTGCCCCCATGTAGGGTCAGTATTGGGCAGTGAAGTGAAAGCCATCATCCTACTACAGTAATGAAGCTCCCTATATTCAGGGGAGTGGATGAAATATAAAAACTATGGATGAAAATCCATAGTGTACATTCATCTCCAAAAGAGCAATATGATTCAAATATTTTTGAAACAATTTAGTAGAAAGTGTGTGTTGGCATTTAGACTTTGGAGTAGGAGATTGAAATTTTGTTATCACATGATTGTGTATATTCATCTTATGAGACAAGGAAGAAAGTCAAGCCAAAGGCACTTTGACATCTTTTTACTGCCTAAGAAATTTAACTACTACTTAATGAATTTCTTTTTTAAATCATAGAATCTTAGATTTACTTGAATGGGACATGTTCAAAATTATAACATGATATAGAGTGAGGGGGTCAAGTAATTTTTGTCTTTCTAATTGTCCAACCAACCTTAATGTAGGACCCTAAATGAAGGCCCTTTAGGTACATTGATTCGATAGACTTTGATGATGATCAACCATAGGGCTTTACATAGATATTTTATTGAGTACTTTTATTTTATAAAAAAATTGAAATATTTCTGAATTGTACGTAGTAAGATAAGCTACCTCATTGTGGCTATCAAATAATTATAGCTACTCTAATATGTGCTCCATTATAACCATTCAAGAAGCCTATATATATATATATATATATATATATATATATATATATATATATATATTTATTTATTTTTTGTATGAATGAAGTAACTCAATAATTAAAGTAGTATTCAACTCTCTAAAATGTTCTTTAAGAATGAAACTAGGCATCTCCCAATAAGGCATCTTTTATTAAGGCAATTCAAAGTAAATGCTTTTGCATGTGTACATCTCAATAGAAGATGGTATTAGTAACTATGAAAGACACATTGACAATTAGGATTCTCAATTATTGGAATTGACATGGTGAATGTGATCAAAGATACATGAACTAAGATATAGACATTTAGTAGTATCAATAACAAGGGTTGACGAAATGAGTTTGATTAACTAAAATATATAAAGATAGTTAGGAATCTCAATCACAATAGTTGCACTATAAAAAACCAGTGTTTCTTATGACAGATTTTTTAAACATCTACATGTTTTTATGTTAACAACAACATTTAATGTAACGTTTTGTTGTTATATTTGATGTTGTTGCAATTGTTAACAAGAAAATAGGTGGATGTCTAGAAAACATGGGTTTCTTATCAAATAATAAGATGAGTTCAATCAATTGAAGTACATACAAACAATTAGAAATCTCAATTGTAGGGGTTGACAAGATGAGTTTAATTAAGGATGCAAGGACATCCAAGAATCTCAATTATAAGGATTGATATGATGAGTTTGATCAAGGCCTAATGGGAACAAATAAATGGAGTTGAAGATTACTATAACAACCATAAACACATTTTGTTATGTGTGCATGTCAACAATTTTTTACTTTGCCAATGAAACAAATTGAACAGTTACACATAGTTATTCTTTATTGGAATAAGGAGATTCACTTGGCCTCACTCATTGACCTTTTCACATAGGTGACACATCTTTACCAATGGCAAGGACAACAATTATTGTATTGCCAAATTTTGTAGGTGTAGAGAAATCCTTATTGATTGTACAAGCCTTCTAAGGGCCCTTTAGAGATTTAATGTATGCATTTGCAAAATATGATTGAATGACTTTTAGGTGATTGTGCAAATGATGGCTTAGGAATGATGTAGTAGCAAGAATACAATCATGTGCTTTCTTGGTTAAAACCCATCAACAAATGTGTTCATTTTAGGGCCATAATTTTGTCACAATTTTAAGAAAATATTGCAGCCATTTTCAGTTGATAAGATGATCAATTTGGATGCACTTCAATGTTTTGAAGTTGGGGTTGACCTAGTGACACTTATGAACTTTAGAGTTGATCACTTGGAAAACAAATTCATTCATTCTTAGAATTCCACTTTGATGAACTTTGTAGTACTTTCCCAATTGGAGAAACAAATTAGGTACTTCTGGAATCCTGCAAGAGATATAAATAGGAATTGTGGCCACAATAGGGTGGCTTCAATCATCCTGAATTCCTAAAAAAACAACTAAAATAATTTCTCTCCTGGGATCCTGTCTACTGTAATTCGATGCTGTAGATGAGATTCCTGAGCATCAAGTAGTCTGGCGAAATGGAAAGAGAGTCGAACCTACCCATCCAAACTAATGGACTGTATCTGCGTGAATCTGCATTGAAGGCAATCACCGTGTCTTATTTCGTGAGTAGGTCATCCCTGCCACTCTGCTTGCCTTGGTAAGATCCCTCGATGCACTGCTACAATTGTATGAAGGCAAAGTATTAACTAAGGTAGATGGCTGTAAAAGCGACCCTCTCCTTGCAACTGCCCCATAGCTGGTTGTAAAATGGATGGGAGCTAGCTGATCTTTAAATGGACCACTGTTGCTATTGAATGGATCAAGAAAATTTTATTTATTTTATTCCAAGAGTCAATCATTTCCTCCATGGTTCAGAAATCGCTTTAGAAGTTGCAGGGGGACAGATTTTAAGAGACCTATGGTCACAAATAGGTACCTACTACAGAAATCTTTGAAAATTCATAACTAATTCAAAAATGCTTCACAAAATATGAAACCACTTGTGTTATGTTTGGCATCCATTTTTCTTTCTCTGAAAAATGAGCAAAAAAATATTTCTGTTCACGCAAACCTATGAAAAAGGCGGATCAGCCCTTAAAGGGTCGCTTTTACAGCCATCTACCTTACTTCGTTAGCAATTTTCTCTAGTTTATCTGTTGCAACAACTTACCAAAGCAGTGAAGAGTCAGCACGGAATGGAGGTGATTCACTCCATAACCATAACGTATATCCAATGCCTCCGACATATCAGGACTATTCTTGAAAGAGGTCATGATGTTCTTGCCGAGGAATTTTCGTGGACGTCCCAAAGTCTTACCCAAGTCCAATCGAGTTATGAAATACTTGCCCAAATAAATAATAGATTTCTGATGCTATTGGAAAGATGGTTTGAAGGATAGCGAAGGAAAGAGCTGTATCAGGCTTGCACCTCGCAAGCGTTCGAGTTCAATCTAAACTCAGTGGAAGTATGTCTCGTAGAGGTACTCCTCGTCATTCAGTTGCTGACGCTCGGGAATTAAATTCTCTGCCGATTGCTGCTGCCAGAGTAGAAAATCAGCTCCTTGCTCAGGCGATGGTTCTGGCGCCAGATTGGGTGCCGATGCGGAGCTGAAGGGTGAAGTTTCTGGCGGGTTTGTAACGTCACCAACTGTCTCTGGAGTCGCTGCAACTGGAGTAGACTGCTCGGTCGAGGAAGAAATGGGAGGGGAGGCGGCGACGAAGAAGGGGCGCTTGTTGGTGGAGATTGTGGGTGTCTCTGCTGCAGGGGCTTGAGGAGTAGTGCTGACGGGAAGTGAAGGAGTGGAGCTTCCTGAAACAGGGGAAGTGGGCGCTAGCTCTCCTCTATTCACAACGAAGACACTACCATAGCCGCGATAATCAAGCCCTGCTGAGCTATCAGCAGGTGTGCCGGTTCTGCTTTCTGGTGTTTGGCTTCCTCCGGGGGCCAAGGAGCCGCCGCTTCTGAGACTGGGAAGAAGCTGACTCCTCCGAAACTCCGCATCGCTGGCCTTCTTCACCGGATCCGCAATCACTCGGCGGAAATTCATCCTGTGAGTCTTGCACAACTGAGGCAGGTACACTCCTGCATGCAACCCAGACTCGTTTTGTTTTTTCCACTAGGATGCATTATAATTGAAAGACCTTGAATGCTTGGCTATAGAGTGTCCCTATTCCCTGTCCAGGTGCTGCATGACGGATCACTTAACGTGATTCCTTTGAGAGAGCTTGTTGGAGCCTATATGGTCTATACTCTTGATGCTTCAACATATGTAGGCCTTTCTTGCCTTCGCTATAGACATTGTCTCGTGGGACTAACTATTCGAACGTAGGAAATCTCTACATAAGCGGAGCTCTAGATCCCTTAAACCGATTTCTCACCATCACATCCTACATTGGAAACTTCCAGAAACTCCGGCTTGCCAACTAACGCGGTTGATTTCTGTGTCCGGTTCAGTTACTATAAATTATAAACGCTTCAAACCACAAAAAGGAATCTCAGCTGGAAGAGTTATCTCCCATCTCCATTAATAAATGGAGATGATCTTGTCCATGAATCAACAATTGATTTTGTTGTAGAAATGTTGATGACCGTATTTATGAAAAAAGTACTCATGTACGTACCTTCACCCGCAGCGAGGCTGATATAGAGATCAATCAAGTTGGGGCAGTTGTTAAGGCATTCAGAAGAGCAGAGCATTTCAGTGAATCGGGAATCCATAAGAAGATCCGTTGAGAGACCAACTGTCATGCGCTCCAGTCCACATGATTTTATGCACTCATCAGACTCAATCCACTCTTCTTGTTTCTCTGCCATTATGATTGATGACTGCAAAATAATACAGAGTTCCATTTTCTGATCAGAGATTCAGAGACTACATATTCCTAACTCACGAATGTAAACCTAAGCGACTCCAGTGTATGGAATAGAACTTGTCTTGAACGACATGACTGCGCTTACGTGATAGAATATACCTGGCATTCATATCGAATGGAGTCACCTTTGCCTTTGTATTTCTCCAACACACATCGTGTTCCTGACGAGGCAACCGAAAACGCGCAATCCTCAACAGGGAGATCTTCACACTCTAACTTCCCTGCAGATGAGATCCACCATGTGGTCAATTAGAGATCATCAAAAAGCCCTCATGATTTGTCAATTCGCAGAAGACGGACAGGGATACGGGAGGTTCAGGTTTTGCACCGATTTTAAAGTTGAGAACTCACCAAACGTGGACGTAAAATTGGACAGCACAAGGCCAAAAATCAAGGGAATCGTTGCAAGATGACGCTTTGCCATTGCGTCTAAGGTCGATCCGCCTGCTACTGCCACCTACATGAGATCTGAGCAGCACCGACTTTTGTCATGAGCACTGATTAAACATCAGTATAGGCATTTAGTGTCCAGGACCTAAAGAAGTCCAATTATCACATTCCACTTGAATATCAGATTCGCAGACGCAGCCGTTGCCAAGCTTCATACTGTTGAGAAGTTTCAGAAGCTTCATGCCAGAGGTATTGTGTCCGCTGGAAAATTCATGTGTCATACGAACATGACTAACGACTTAATATGCATCCCTATATTATTATGTAGCACTTATATGAAGCATTTGTCGTCCTCACCGGACCAAAATTCGATTCTCATAATTTCATTCCTGAATGCCTCCGCCTGTCAGCCCGACTCATGGATGATTATGAAGCCGGAACAAGTCCTAGCCTGATTTACAAGCAGAAATTCACTCAAATCATTGAAATTCTTAAGGTGCGCAGGCATAGTCAGTCTAAAAATGTCAAGATTGAACCTCAGTATCACAGTTGGTTGGATTCTGTACAATAAGCTAGTGGCGATTCCTGGAGCTCAAAAGTTTAATTTGAGAGTAACGAACGCTACAAATATTCCGATCCTTACAATCAATTTAATTCCTCAATTTTCGTTCAAACTCTTGTTGTTAAATTCCATCACCTCGTCGACTGCAATAGGAATCTTGAAAGCAGTGAAGTCACATTGTCAAGACTCTGCAAAGAACATCAAGAAAATGACCTTTCTTGATGCACAAGCGAAGAGTATGCTGAGAATCATGAACTCTTGAACGGATAGTGACAACTCAGCCTGGGAAGTAACCAACTGCCTCGACGGCGAGGTGCGACGACCCTCAGTCTGCCTCTCGATCTGTAGTGTGTCGGAAAGGTGTCTCGAAAGGAGAAGCAAGGAAGCACGCACTTGGTCAAGGTAGCTGGTGAACTCTGGCGATCAGTTGATTCTGTGAGTCAGTTACTACCCCCCGCGCGCATCTTGTAACTTCCTTTCGCAGCAGGAATTGAATCCCGTCCGCCCTCATTCATCGCCATTTCCCTTCATCACCTTCACTCTTCAACCCCCCTGCTTCGGACAGCTGCCAAGCCGGCCTGTCTAGCGAATTTAATCTCTTTCTTCCACCAAATCTTGGACCGGAACTTCCTCTGTACGTTCCGGTATTTCCTCTCACATTCTTTGCATTCTTGTTCATGCCAAGATAACAATCTCTCACAAGATCTTAACCTTACCACCTAACAATTAAAGAAACCGTCTGTATTGAGTTCCTTAGTTTCAAGGGACATCACCTAACGGGAATGTCAGCTGACCAAGATATAGAAAACGGCTCGTTCCCGTCTCTCAGATGGAACTCAACTAGTCTCCTTGCACGAGCTTCACCATCAACAAACGTATAACCAGAAAGAAATGCGACAACCTAACAAGCCAAAATTCCTACAGCACTACAAAATTGCAGGATGCTCGTGAAGCAGCGAAGTACATCATTTCCGCGCGCGGCGTGAAGCTGGAATGGGAGACGAGCGTGATGAAGATGTTTGAAATGTACCTGGTGGCTACAGAAGGGAGTGGTAATAGGATGGTTTACCTCAGAAGAAACTTGAGGGCATAATGGACCATGGTCGGGGAGAATTGCTGTTTTATTAGTGTATTTTAATTTTTAAGCCAATGAAAAAAATTGCTTGCAATGGATTTTTGAAGTGGAGGATAGTCATTAATTAATATCTCAAGAAATTTCTAACTATAAAATATATTTGGAAAATAATTATAATAGATAAATGAAAACTTGCACTAAACAAATATTTCGTTAAAAAGGCGCCATTTTTCCATTAATTTTCTAAAAAAGGTATAGATTTTAGACCTTGACACTTTAAAATCTAAGACAAGTATACAATTTAGACTACTCATTTTGAACCTAAAAGTGCCAAGTTTGTGGAATACCACCATTTTAATGAAATATCATTACTAATACAAATCGACCAAGAATTGGAAATTATAATGGTTTTGTATTAATTATATATTAGTTTCAATACAATTTTTGTTAACTTTAGCTTAGATTCAATTCAAAACTATATGAGTCCATGTTGGATTTCTATTAGTATTGGTTGAATATGAAAAATGAAAGATTATTACTATTGCATTAAGTTAAATTAAGTAGTACTAAGCTTAAGAATAACAACAGTATCATGTATTGATTTGGAAATTTCAAATCCCAAATAGATAGAGAGAGTATTTATTTGTTCCAAAAAGTTGGAATTTGGCCTTGAAGTGGGACTTGGAGAGATGGGTTTTGAGACATATTGTAAGATACCCCTCAAAGCGAAAAAAAAAGTATAAAGTCAATTTTTGAATTCTATGATCAAGTTTTTAAATAAATAATACAAATATTGGATATATATTGCTTGTTAGAACTTTCTTACCATTAAAATTGGCAATTCTCAATTTCTCATGAAAGTTATTAGCAATTTATATTTTCCTTTCATCATATATCATCTCCTATTTTACTATAATATTTTAACCCCTAAGGGCCGGAAAGTGTTTTTGAAGTGAAAAAGTCTAAAACTTGCTACTTTTTCATGCTTTGTCCGAATCTAAAATTAATTTAAAAAGATTACAACAATACAAAAGGGTACTAAATAGGTAAGGCAATGTGTAGAAAAAATCTCAGTCCATTTAATTGTGTGGATCCAAAAAGTAACATTTGAAGTTCTAATAAAATAAATTCATCTCTACTTGATAGGAACAACAAACTTTAAACACAAAAAAATTCTCTACACAAGAATAAAGATTTGGGAAATTCATAAGTTAGTATATGATGTTAGTTCAATCATGTGAAATTTTAGATGCAATTGAGATGTCTTATTTATTCTAAATGAGCGTGTAGTACAAGGTGGTTAAAGAAAACGACTATATACTAGCTAATTTTTAGAAATTCAACCTTGTGTAGTAAAAGAATTTTTCTTACAAATTTTAATAGTAAAATGATGTAATCCATGTCCACTTTTAGAAGTAGTGTTTTTTGAAAAAAAAATATTAAAACTTGCAAGTTTATGCTAATTCAACCTTTGCCATTGTTTATTGTCTTCAAATCTTCTTCATAAATAAATCAAGGTAAAAAAGAAGATTGACTTTCTAAATGCCATTTTGTTCAATAAAGAAAAAATACTTGTATTAAATCTATGATCCAAATCATCATAATTTCTTGTTTGGGGGATCTAATCAAATTGCTAGTAGCAAAAAAATCCATAATTTACAACAAATGGCTAATATTGCCTTTTCAAAGAATAATGCTAAATACGAAAAACTGAAAACTAAAACTTGAAAGAGACTTTAATGTGAAAGTTGGAGGTTTTATAGAAATTTGTATTATTCTTCTAAAAACTATCAAAACCTTAGTTTGGAATTAGAAAATGAAAGATATGAACTTAAAAGTAAAGTATTATAGAATTGCTACTCAATTTTAGAGTTCCAACTTCTACAAGTTGTAGATAAGGAAGTATAACAAATTTGGAGTTGAAATTTGAATGTGATAAATATAACAAAGTTGAATTTTCAAAAAGTTTTAGCATTGAGAATTTGGAGCTTTTATCAAATAGAAAAGTCCTTCAAAGTAGAGGGGTGCTGATTTGCTACTAAATTTTGGGGGACAAGACTTCCACGGGCTATAAAAGTAGGACAATAAGAGATATCAACTTGAAATTTAGAGGGTTTATAAAAAATTGTGTTAGCTTTCCAAAAAGCTATTATACTTTTGATTTGAATTTTGGAAAAGTTGTGGCACTCATTTGAGTGTTGGATACATTCTTTTAAAGGCTTTTAATGGCTCATACACAACTCATACAACTTCTATACAAATTTATGGTACTATATTTTACTCATACAACTTTATATGAGGTATATATAAATATGAACACAATTTGATTTATATATATTATATTCATGTAGATATATTGTGTTCTATAACTATCAAATATGTATACATCTATTCAAATACATTTTATACAAAGGAATGAACGTATGCATGCAAACTATATTTATTGTATGTTTGTACTTCATATTCAGTTGATTCTGGTATCTTTCATGTCCTAGGCCAAATCTATTTGTAGTAAGAAATCTAATATTTTTCCAAGGCAAATCCCTTCTATTTGACAATATAATTATATATATTAGATAAAAATCTATATGGGTTTATTATGCAATAGAATACAATTAGGTGTAGTTACTTTAACCTTTTAAGTTCTTTGACTATGTTTTAATCAAAAATGCCCCCAAATTGCCTTTTCTAGAATAAGTTTTTGAAAAAAAAAAATTTGATACATATAAGAGTAGGATCTTGTAGTAAAATGGTTTAAAAAGATGTGGAAAAAATTTCAGAGAATTCCACCATGTGGATTGGAAAATATTAGCATTTTGATTCATAAAAATCATTTTTTTTGGCCATGCAAAAAACAAGGCAGTTCCACTTCACACACTCATTTTTCCGTGAAAAAATGTCCAGAATGGTAGTGCTTCTCAGGATTATTTTTCCAAAGCAAGTTGTCCACATGCTTGAAATTTTTTGGATCATTTGGAATTGTACAACATATAAAAAAAATATTAAGTAGATAGTAATAGAGAATATTTCAAAAAACTATATTTTTAAGAATTTAATTATGGAATTGAAAAATGCCAATTCCAATGGTTGAAATAAAGAATATACATCCTATGATTTTGTTTTTTTCCAAAAATATTGAAAATTGAGTAAGATAAAGGACTTCAAAGTTTATTTTAGAGTAGAGAATCAATAACTGCCTGCAAACAAAAAATCCTCATAACTTTTGATTCATTGATCAAAATGGAATGACTCAAAGCTTTTCATGTATATGAAACTCTAGAAAACCAATTTCAGATTTTTATTTATGAAAAAAGTGATTTCTTTTTATTTGCCTGAATTGCCTAAATAAAAAAAAATAACATTTCAAACCATAACATTTGACTATTGTTTATAAATGTCATGAAATTTTGCTCACACGATAAATAAGCATGCTAACCACTTTCTATCAAAGTTTGGGCCAAATAAATGCTAATCGACAATCACAATAGCTTGCTCAAATCACTATGTTGTGTAAATTGATAGGCTAGTCTTTTAGGGATGAACAAAAATATATGAAACATCTAATTATATATTTATAAAAGATGAAAAATATGTAAAGATCTATCTCATCATATTTTAAAAGAAGCCTAAAACAAAATTTAGTTGTTTTTATCAATATAAAGACAATTGATGACGGTAGAATGAAATGAAGGTCATAAAAAGCTCAATCTTATCTTTATGACAACTAGTATTTAAATGACTAGGTTAGTTATTTATAAATTAATAATTTAAAATCATATTTTTTTTAACATTGTTTTAGTATTCAATACTTTGTTTTTCAAAAGCAATTTAATTTTCATCATAAAGAATCTATCTCTAGAATGCCAATAGAATGTCAATAGAGCTATAATATACTTTTGGATGACATTAGAAGCCCATTAGAGTAACTAGAGGATGTAAAACATTAATTTTTCAAAAGTACTTTTACATGATCCAACTTTCATTTCCAAAATAGAATTATCACAATTGTATTTTATATTTTTTATGAATTTGGATTTGCCTTATATCAACTTCTAATATATCTTGTCTACTTCTAGCTCCTTGTTCATGATTTGAATTTTGGTTATAATAATGACTTTTTTGAATTTAATCTCAATGAATGAAGTGAAATATAAAACACCTAGTTTTATTTTGTTTTAATAATTTATTAAAATTAAATAAATTCATTATTATTATTATTATTTCAATTAAAATAGGGACTATAACCACCATCTTTTGAATTTTGAATTACAAAAGAATATAAAAATAGGAAAATTTATGAAATTTACTTTATGTTATAATGTTATTCATTGTAATATATTCCTATGAAATTTGGTGAAATTTTGAATTTTTAAAGAAAATTTTGTATTTGAAATAGTCTTTTTTTTCTTTTATTATATTAATTTCCTTAATTCTAGATTCCTACAAATAAAATTGAAAATTTTATGACTTATAGAAGACCTTGATAGAAGACATGTGATTTCATAAAAATCACATGCAAATTTAATGGAAAAATTGAGTACAAAAAGCAAAGGATATGAAGTTAGATTGCAAAATTGCTCTTCTACTTTTGAAATTTGTCATGATTGTATGTACTAACATGATTTAGGATGCAATTTTTTTTAATCACTATGTGCTGTATAAAATTGTAGAAATCTCACTTTAGGATTAATTAATTAAAGTTTATTAACATACTCAAAAAAGATCAAAAGAAAACTTTTTCTTTTCACTTCAAATATTATAATCTTTCAATTTGTACGGTCTAAGTTTTTGAAATTTTTTCCACACATCTCCTACTACTCTTTTTGTCTCCAATGGTCTTTTAGTTGAATAAAATATTTGGAATTATGGCTAAAAATGATATTTTTTCAACCCATTTTTTAGTATTTCAAGGAAATTGTTATCCATTCACTAAATCTTCAAGAATAAATTGCTCATTTTTTAGCAACTAGAACATCATTTTGGGATAAAAAAAATTAAGAAGAAACAAAAGATTTCTTGAAGGCAGAGAAGATACTAATTTGTACAATTGAATTTTTCTTTTAAATCGTTTTTTTTCATTGCCCTAAAAAGTGACAAATTCTTGATAATTTCTAACCACTATAAACCTTGCTATTTTTAGGGATTAAGGATGTAATAGGTGACACTCCAAGCAAACTTTTTCTCATCAAGCCTAGACGGAATTAAATTCTTCAAGCTATATATTACTTTTTGACAAAAAAATCCATAGATTTACTTCCTTGATACTTGCAATTTAATTTTTATAATTGACAAAAATAGAAATTAGTTTGTCTAAATGATTCACTTTTGCAAAAGTTGTTATTATTTAAAGGTATTCAATTGCTTCAATAATTGGTTCTATTTTTTCATAAATATTGAAATTTCTCTTATTATTGCAGCAACACTAGCATCTCAAGGAGATCACTCTCCTTGTAATTTAAGGTATACACCTAAGTTAAGAGGGTATTTGATGTGAGTCTATTCATCTTAATTTTTGTATTCAAGATGATCATATTTTTACATAAAAAGCTCCGAGGGATATAGTTTCAATACCCTATGGATTTTGTAAATTCATTCATGCAAGTTTTTAAATGAAGCTATCTTCAATATAAAATTTTAATGTCCAATATTTCTTACACGCACACTTCTCAAGAAATTTCTCCTTCCTTCTATTACATATATGTATAGAGTTTATACCATGAAACCATCATCAATCAATTCAATTCAAGTGCCATTGACCAGATGACAATTTTTAACCTCTAAAGGTCAATTGTTCTTTGAACTAACAATTCAAAATTTGGGTAGGTTTCTATGAAGTCAATTTTGGTCGGATGTTCATAGAATTTTTGATATAAGGTGTAAATATGTATTTCATTAATGGTCCAAATATAATTTTTTCCTAATTGGGTTACCAAATCAAAAGTTTTGCTCCCAAAACTTTTTGGCAGCTTACCAAATTTGAACATCATTTGGGCATCTTTTGCAAAAAAATTAATTACTTTTGAAATTTGGCATGTATGTAACTAATAAAACATGGCATGCAATCCTCTAAAAAATTTTAGTTTTAAAATCACATTCTAAAAGGAGTCAAACTTTGTTAGCTATATTTGGGCAACTTCAAGAAAAAAAAACATTTTCTTCTAAGCCCTATTATCTTGCAATCTATAATGTCAAAGTTCTTGAAATTTTTTCTATATATTGCAAATATTTTTTTCTAATTTTTTATCATTTGGATTTCAAATAAATTTTTTCTTATTGCACAAAAAATCATCATAAAATGACTAGTATATTGCTAATGCACTTTACCTCTTTTCATTGCATATAGGATTTAAAGTAAGCTAGACTACATAAGGTAGATGTATCCAATACCAATTGCTAATTTAATACCATCCAAATGTGAGACACTTGTTGATTATGAAGTGAGAATCTATGACAACAATCTATGCCTTAACTTCACTTATTATGAAGATAAGGCATGTAGTTTTGTCATAGATTCTCACTCTAGGATCAATGACAACCATACATTTGGGTGGTATTAAGTTCGTAGTTGGTATTGGGTATATCTACCTTATTTGCTTTTGAGTTTTTTTCATAAGTGAATCTAACAACCTGTACTTATGAATGGTTAAAATCTTCATTTTGTCTAGAGCAAAATTTTTATTCCAAGATGTCTTGAAGTTTGCGTACCATGTTTTGTAGGATTGAAAAAAAATATCTCTCTCACTGCAAAAGATATAATTTTTCAATCCACATGATCAAATGGATGAAATTTTTTCCACATATTTTTTTACTTGTTTAATACATTTTTTTACAATGAGAATTCTCTCTCTCTCTCTCTTTGACAATGCATCAAAAATTGGCATTTTGGACATTTTCTCTTCCAAAACAATCTCTTTTCTTTAGGGGTTAATAACAAATTTATCATTGAACACTTCAATATACCCTTTGAAGCTAATCCATAAACAAACTATTCAATATGAATGTATTTAACACAGATGGTTTTAAGGATTGAAGTAAAATTATAAACTCTATCCTAGTGTTGTATAGTGCTCAGTTCATTGAACCCGCTAAGGTAAACTTTCCTACTTTTGCAATGTGACAATTTTTGTTACATGTGGTCAATGTCTTATAACTAGACTTAATTTTTTTGATATATACAATATTAGTACCATGGCACAATCTCAATCAACTTTCCTTCATTGTAGATTCCTTTGATTGTGTCCAATTTAACATCCACATGAAATTATCTATCCACATCTATATTCATTTGTATTATAAAAAAATTGCACAACCCTTATTTTGTTAAGGCTAATTTATTAATAAAAATTCTACTAAATGATGTTTTTACATAGCCTACTTTATATATAATAGTGTATATGTAGCATTTTATGGACCCTGTAGTAGCAAAAAATATTGTATGAAATTTTCCCCTTTTGAATTAAATGGGCCCTATTTTTTAATTCACGTAGTTTTCTAAAAACCAATAGTGATGTCTTCGGGATTGGCATGTGAGTTTATAAATGCAAGCATATGAACCTTAAGCCTAAATATAAGTAGGTACTCTACAACCATTAAAAGTGTCTATAATATATGTATCTCTAATTTAGGTATCCTATGACTATAGAAGGTGCTTAAAATATAAGTGCCTAGGCTTTTAGGTTCAATGGCTCAAGATACTAGGCTAACAATCTAGAACCTTTAGCCATCAATGCAATCATTTTATCCTCAATAGGGTCATCAACTTTTTCAATCAAGATCAACTTTTGAAAAAATTAGATTGGCCTTTGCATTATTTTTATTAACAAGTGACTAACATCCAACCTTTTACAAAATTAGAGAATAATTTCATCATATTAAAAAGAAATACGGATAATTAATAAAATTCTCAAATATTATAGTAGTTTTCAACTCTCGCACAAAAGGCCCATTAGAATGAAATTGGGCATCTTTGGATTGAAGCTTAGTGGCTTGGGTAGTTTTAGAGCACATTGCATTTTATGTAGGGAGCCCAACAAATAAAAGTATCCATAATTATCAATAGCAAGGATACACACAACTAGGAGTCACAATTACAAATATTGGCATTTTTTTTAACTTCTAAATTACCCTATAAGAATTAAACAAGATACTATTGGGCTGAATCTCATTGGTTTGGGTGGTTTTAGAGTAATATAGTCTACTCTTAAAGCAACCATTTAAGAGCTAATTGCTTGTAACAATTTTTAGTCAATTTTCCTAAGAAAAAAAATGAAATTGGCATCTAATTCAAGTCATTTCATATTTTTTTTGACCTTAGTGGAATTAGTTAAGAATTTTTGAAGTTAAAAATTAGTTTTCACTATAAGTGATTTTCTTTTTGAATGTACATTGTTGATATATTGAAAAAATATATATACCTTTGTGTCATGATTGCTTTTAGAGCATGGATCCTTTTAGAACATACTATCTTACAATATTTTTCTTGCAGTGAGTTCAACAAATGAACCTTCTCTTAAATCTTTAACTATCATTGATACACAAAAAATTATAAACCACCATAGAAATTGATATAATAGTTGACTCTCTAAAAAAACCTATAAGAATGATATCAAGCATCTTTGGATTGAACATCATTGATTTGGGTGGCTCTAGAATATTATACCTTGTAGGAAGGTAAATTATCAAATAAACATATTTATAACTATCAAAAGCATATGCTTGACAATTGTTTATAGTTCCTATTGACAACTAACATATTGTCTCCTACCATACCCCATAGTTGTTGTGAAGTTGACACTATAATAGATTGAAAGCATTGTATATAAGTTTTCTACATTATACAACACTTTGTTAATAGAACAAATTGAATTCTTTCATAGTACGTCCTAAGCTCTTAAAGCATTGGTTTCTTTAATTTACAAGACTTCAATACAATTAACTAAACTTCTCTTGTTGTTTAGATAAATTCTTTACTAGAGTATGGCTATTGGATGCACACATTAATCTTCTTATATGAGGTGACTCATCTTTAACAATGGAAAGAATGATACTTATTTCCAAGTTTTGCTTGTTTTGATTGTATGTAGAAAAATCTACATTGATTGTAAAAGACCTCTAGTGGCTTTTTGGAGAGTTGAAATTTATTGTAATGCTTAGTAATTTTCTATTGATGTTTAGGGTCTAGCTTTGAATATTCAAATTGTGAAAATCAGGATCAATTTGTTATAAATTAGAGGGTTGCCAATTTTGCAACTTTTAGTAGTGCGAGAAATGAAATGATCATATTAATTTGTCTTTGCCAATTCTTCACTCTAAATTCTTGGCTAATATGTTCCTTTAGTGCATGAATGTTATTCCTTCTTCCCCATATACTTGTTTGTTGAAATTTCAAATTACAATAGCTATATAATATTTTTGTCTTTATCATTCACACTATATTGTAATGTACCATATTAAAGACTATACTCGTTTAGAATCTTTGGTTGAAAACACTTCTAAAAATAGATACCAAAACTTTTGAAAATTTATTAATAAAATTTTATGTGAAAAAAGATCATTGAAGAAATCTATTTTAAATATCTATCAATCCTTAGTTCTTATAAAAATAAAAATATTTAGCAAAGGACTACCATGAATGCTACTCAAGTTTGATAATGTTCCAAGATTAGCAAAGCTTTGATAATATGAAATTCAGATTATGCAAATTCAAACATAAGATTAACTTATTTCGATGAAGTTCTTCCAATAAGGGGTGCTAGCAATAGATATAAGGTAGTCTTCTTTAAAAGCAAATGAATCTTGTTTTAAGTGAAACCCCTATCTAAAATAGATGAATGATGCATTGCTTGGAATATCTATTATTGTCAATGATGAGTTAGGTAGGCTTCAATGGTCGTTTTAAGAGCAGACTATTATAGGCAACAACACTACAATGCAGTAATCAAATTTATACAAACATATATAAAACCTAAATAAATCTAAAAAATGGTCATTTCCATATTACCACCTATCAACCATATTTTGGATATAGCTACACAATTTTAAAAAAATTGCATTTGAAGAATTTTGTAACATGGGTTACTAAATAGAATTAATGAGGTAGAAATCTTTTTTGCATCTTCAAAAAGAGGGTCCTTACAATGAATAAAATTATCATATATATTTCCTTTGTCAAGTTTTTCAATCTTTGGATTAACTCGTAAGTCCCTCCTATGCACCTAGCATAATATAATACCTTTCCACTATAGGGAGGATCATTGTCTAATTAGACAATGCCATATTACTAACTCCTTGGACATCCATTAGTGATAAGAATTTAGTAGTTCAATCTTTACATATGGATTGGATCATTGGTCTAAAGATTGTCAATTTTTCCAATGGGATTGAATTGTGGAGGGCATCTCTAATTTTGGAAAATGGAAAAGTGACCTTTGTAGCATAAGTTAACAATGTTATGTATCCCTTGAGCAATTGAGTCATGTCAATATGATTTCATGCCATAATATGTTGTACATTGCATGCATACAATCTACAAAAGTCTCATATGATGTAGAGTTAGGATCAATTCTAGGAATTATGAGACATTCACAAATTAAACAAGTTTTAAAGAGTTGTCTAGCATTGACAAAACAAGTCTTTAAGTTTTGATGAAAAGAATAAAGGATTTTATATAACTATTATTATTATATTTATATTGGCTTCATATTTGCATTGTTACAAATTTGTCAAGTAATTGAGTCATGTCAATAAGATTTCATGCCATATTCCATTGTACATTGTATATAGACAGCCAATACAAGTCTCATAAGTTGTTGTAATAAGAATCACGGGGCATTCACAAAATGGATCTTTTGAAAAGTACAAACTTAGACTAAATAACATGACACATTTGACAATAAACATGAAGAGATTATACATAGCTATTACTATATATTATAACTATATATTTGTAAAATTCTCAACAATTATGAGACTCATAAATCCAAAGTGGTCAATGAAAATGTATAATTTTAATCTTGTATGATATTAGACATCATACACAATTAGGTGCAAAACACCAAACTAAAATACTCCATTTATCTTTAGTTCAATCCATGATAAGAAAATTCTCATCATTCCAAGTGTATATTGGATCATTCATGAATTTATCATCATAAAAAAATTCATATCATTCACTAGAGTCATTGCTCATTTTTGGTCATATTGTGTGCCATGCAAGAAGTTCAAGTCATCCTCTATGACAATTATAAGTAAATTACCTTTTAGATAGTTTATTATTAAAGCACTTTTAAGATAAATGCACTTGTAATTTTGACAATATGACTAATAGGAATTGAATATTTGAATTTTCAAAGTATTTCTTAAACTTATTAGTAAAGAGCTTTAATTGTATTTGTCATGCATATTCAACATCTATTTTTTAGTTTTGCTAATCAGTTCCAATATAAATGTCTTACTTTGGACAATCATAATTACAAGTGCACAAACCATAAATGGTAAACAAATCCAAAATTTCCCCCATTCATCTACTTCAAGATCCAACTCATAATTCAAATTTTAATTGGGCCATGTTGCATTTTTATTTTTATGCTAGAAATTGTAAAGGGTTTGCATTATAACACTTTCACTTATAGAAGTAGGATTGAAGGTCATGTTGGAATTGGATTGAAGGGTCACTATTTTTTGAATTCAATGAAGACTACTATAAGGTTTCAACTTTCAACTCATGTCAAAAGGTTCATTCATTATTCCACATGCTTGAATGAATGACACTAGTGGATTATTGTTGAAATTAACTATATAGTAGAGTATTATGAGAGTCACATTGCAAACAAAAGGAATGAAAATTGACAATTTAAAAACAACAATAAGAAGCTATATATAGTCTAATTTTTCTTACTATATGTAGAGAGTAGTATAGTAAAGAAGCACAAGTGCCAAAGGTCAATTATTTCAACATGCTCTTCTTGTATAGTAATTGTGTTTGATTGGTGGCTCATCTAGAAAAATGATTAATAGTCCTAATTTGATACAAACAAGCCATAAGTGGTTACTACAATAGACCTTATTTACATAAGAAGTATGAAAATAAATAACAACAATTGTTTGTGCAAGTAGAAAATTTTCATTATGAGAGCTTTGAATGTATTTGCTTCAACTGCCACCTATATTTTAATAAACAATGATTTGATCAAAATGCATTTGGAATTTTTATTTATTTTAGAGTCTACTTTAAAATATTAAATAAACATTGTTAATCTAATAAAATAATCTAACTCCATTCTTTGTCTATTTGAAGAGATAACAAATGGGTCATTCCACTTAAGCACTTCAAGATGCCCTTGGTTCTAGTGACATTGACATTCATATCCTTGGTGAGTGTAACAAAATTGAGATTTAAATTTCACACACTACCTAAAAGAATTATCATTATTCTATATATATCTTCAAAACCAATATATTTATATGTTGAAGAAATGATTATCAAATGTTGCATTCTTTGGTGTGTTGGAATCTCCTACTTTTCAACAAGAAAATATGAAAACTTGACTAATCTAATACTAGCAAATAGGCACAGGAGCAAAAAATAGTGATTTGGGGGTATCCACCTTACACTATTTAGTAATCAAATTGCATGTCCAATTAGATAGATGGATAGATGGTAGACATTGATTGCATTGATGGATGTGACAAATGCTTGACAATTGTAGATGAAAATTTAGAAGCTTTGTCGTCCATCCCCTAGAATCTTCTCTCTCAATTCAAATGTTTTCAATTCTCAATTTTGAAGCATTTGTGACTGAGTTAATGTCTCAAATCAATGGATCTATGGAGTTTATATCAAGAGTTAAGCCACTGATTGAGGTCACTATGGGAGAATTAAGTAAATAAGATTGATATATAAATTTGCAAAGAAACTCCAACAAGGGAGAATTCTACATACTAAAGTAAATAATAGAAAGTACATTCCTAAAAAAGTATAATCCCTTGAGCTAGCTTCAGTGGATGTTGAAACTTTTCTATTAAAAGTTTTTTCAACATTTCACCTATAGAAAAGCCCACTTCCAAAGGTTGATAGTGCATCTTGCCCACGACAAAGCTCATCTTCATTGAATTTGCAATGATGTATTTTAGTGTCCCCCTCTTGTAATATTTACTATTAGAAAATGATTAAAGAATCCAACATACACTTATGTTTTGGTAAGCCCTTTGAAAATAAGAAATTGTTTAGTACTCACCTCCTATCCTACTAGATGAATCATGAACAAGTGAACTATAGTTGTTGTATTACATTTAGAGTACACAACAACAAAGGATCTTAATTAAACCCTAAAATAATGAACTACCATTATAGAGAGCATAGGAGTCGCTTCTCACCTATAGAAAAACTAGCCAATGATTCTCTCCTTGCTTGTTGGCACTATTTCACTATATAGAACAATCTAACTTTAAGGTTAACTTCCTCATTTCAAGCATAAGGAGTTGTAGAAGCCTCACCTTGTAATATACTCCTACATTGTTCTTATAGAAAACCACAAGCTGTTAAAATAGCAAAAGCAAATGAAATTGAAATTGGTGGAGACAAAGGGACAATAATGCGACACGAATGGACAAGGCTTTCACGCACAAGGAATTGAAGAAACCTCACCTTGCTTGTTGGCACTACTCTATAAGAAGCAAGTTGAGACTTGGCTGGGACAAGGCTTTCACACACAAGGAGTTGAAGAAGCCTCACCTTGCTTGTTGGCGCTACTCTATTATGTGGAACTATTCCTACCATATGTTCCTTCCACATCTTTGGCCTCACCACAACAATGATCTCATTGAGAAGAGTTGCTCCTCCTATTAGATTTGCATGGTTTGGGATGCTTTGTACATATGAAATGTATCAATCCAAACATGCTCAATTGCCTACTATGATGATGAACATTTTGAAGATTCCACCCCTTCTAATACTACTTTTTCTGTAGTCCTAAGATTTATTATGAAAAATATAGCATTTTCAAATGTAAAAATTCTAAAACATTTATTCAATGATTGTAATAAATTTCAAAGACAAAACAACCAAGAAAAAGAGTGATAATAAAAAAACTTATCATTGACAAAAGACACGACAATTTTTTAGAAAAGTCATCACAATAAAAACAAGAAGAGTCATGGTTGAAGAAAACTACAAAAATTTAATAGTATAAAATGTAGAAAAAATAAAATGTCATTTTCAACTTTCTAAAAACATTCAACACTAAAAAATAAAGTATTTTAGTAGTCCAATGCCAAATTTAAACCTCATTTCTATAATTAGACTTTTTTAAGAAGTTAGATAGATTAATTAGTCATTTTCATCTTTGATATTTTAAAATTTATCATTTTAAAGTTTTAGATTTCATATTTGTGATACATATTTACCAAGTATGTAGTATGTACAACAATTTATGAGCAAGAAAACTTTTGGAAAAAAACACGTTATAACAAAACCAAGTCAATAGACTATCTTCTACATACAAAATTGTCAAGCAACCTATTTTCCCCCAACTTCCTAAGTGAAAAAGCAATAGTTGCTAGATGAGATTAAAAAAATGTAAAACCACCCTTTGCTACCATAAGATGTGGATTAAGAAAGAAAATGTCATTGAAGTTGCACCATCCGTGTGATTCAAAAAGAAAAATAATACTTTCTTTTGAAAAGTCAACAATGGTGAGATTTGGTTGTATAACATATGTCATAGTGACAATAGGACTTTGTTTATGTTTCTTCATTTAAACGTCTCATATGTAAATCAAATGTTTAAATTAATTAATTTCATTGATTTATGAATTATACAGTATGATTGACTTTAAGAAATATAATTGATTTTAGAGAAATAAGTGTGTTTAAATTTGTTAAAGGATTTAATTAAATTTTTATAAAATTGACTTTGAAGATTAAAATTGAATAAATTCATTTTAGAGAATGAATTCAAATTAATTCATTTTAAAGGGTGAATTCAAATTAATTTGTTTGACAAAATTTTAGCAACATGATGGAAACAAAAAAAGAAAAAAGGAACATGAAATTGAAGGAAAAAATGTTGAAGAGATTAGGTTTTAGAATTGAATGTAAAATTTTCACATGAAATGAAAAAATGAGGAATTGAATTTTTTTTAATGTAATTTAGAATATGTTGTGCAAAAAAAGTGACGAAAAAATAAAATGTCACTTTCAAGTTTCCAAAACCATTCAACACTAAAAAATAAAGTATTTTAATAGTTTAATGCCAAATCTAAACCTCATGTCTATAATCAAATTACTTTTACAATTTAGATAGATTAATTAATCATTTTCATCTTTGATATTTTAAAGTTTATCATATTTCAAAGTTTTGGATTTTATATTTGTTCAATTGCCGCATGCCATGTGTACAAAATTATTCATATATTGACTATCCTACTATTAGGCTTGTACATGGTTTTACACTATCACTATCACCTCAAAAGAGGCATTAATTGCCTATATTTACAAGGTAAAAACAAATTTGCATGTAAAAATTAATGAATTTAAACTCCCACTTTGAAAGGATGCAAATTCTAAAGAAAATAAAGAATTTTGATTGCAAACCTAGAAGACTATGATACAAACTTCCCTTCACAAAGTTAACCATGACTTTCTCCTTCATATGCTTGCAACTAACATGTCAATGCTCTATTATCTAGAAAAAAATGTATACCTCTAAAGCACCACTTCATAGTGACATGCCTTGGCTTCATAGTCATAATAACTTTGTTCTTATACAAATTATGTTAGTATGTCAAATAGAGATAGGGGAATAATGCAATGTGTAGGAAAATTTAAATTGATCAACCAAGTCCCTTTAAGCTCATTCTAACAACCTTTTAGAGACACAAAATTTTCTCTAATGCCAAGATGCATTGCCAATTGATTAAATAGTTTCTACTTTTGTAGGAAACATTTAGTGACATTCTTTGGCTATTTTCTTTTCTTTGTCATTGTTGTTAGAAAAAGTCAGTGACATGTGTTTGACAACCAAAGCATCTTAACTTTTGTAATTGAGCCAATTAGACATTTTTTTCACACAAATAATGTTGGGTAGAGATAAAGAAATTTGAATCAATTAGCATGAGTCCCTTCAAGTTCATTTTGACATGACTTTAGAGACCCAAAATTTTCTCTAATGCAAGAACACATCACCAATTGATTAAATAGTTCCTACTAAAAAGAAGGAAACATTTTATGAAACTCAATCAACTCCAATGTGAGAAAAACTTGTCATTGTGTCGGATACAATGAAGGTAAAAAATCTAAGTTATATGACCTATTTTTTTAAATGGTAAGTATTTTAGCATTTGTTTGATTGATGGTGGGCAAGATAATTTTTTCTAGCATGGAATAGAACTAATGAAGATTGCACTCTTTTTGCTAATTTTTCAACAATTTTGGAGAGTTAATAGAAATTAAAGTAGTATAGGATATAGTCTAATTTTTTTTTGATGTGTAGGAAAAAGTATTTCGAAGAAGTGCAAAACTAAAATGTATTATCAAAAAGTGTCAATGTATTGTTTGTCACACAATAATGAATTTCCTAAATCACATCATATTTCCTTCATTCACAAAATAGGTCATCCTACCTTTTGCAAATAGGGTCATTGTTGAAATCATGTTGTATATATCATATAGCCAAGTCATGTCTAAATGACTCTTTATATTTAGAGCACCTTGTATTTGTCAATACATAAATTAATGCCACCCAAATAGCTATTGTAAATTAGTTCTAATCTAGATGTGATAAATGGAATCATATTTTTTTGAAGAAAACATTATTTCAAGAGCTTTCACTTTTTCTTATGTTTGTTTAAAATTTGGAATTTAAAAAAAACTTTGAGTTCTTTTAAGGGAGCAATGTAGCCATTTTGTCTTCATAGGGTGATTAGGGTCATCAAATACAAGGTGCATTCGGTGCAAAGTGTCATTTATATATGACATGGTAAATATGAGTGCAACCATAACTATTGCTTCATATAGTTTGTGTGTCTTTTTATCTACATCACCTACAATTGCAATACTTTAATAAAATTATAAATACAATAGAAATAGAGTTTTGACCTTTGAAATTTGAAGAGTTATTTTAGACTCAAAATTAGTTATTTATATTTATATAGTTTATTTTTTATTGTATTTTATTATTATAAATTATAGAAGTAAAATCATTTTATATATTAAAATTTTGTTAATCACTAACCAATCACACATGATAGCATTTGGAATTTTGAAACCATAAACCCTTGTGCACCCATGCAAAACCTTCTACATACTTGTATGTTGTCTTTAATCCCAACTATTCTAAATGATTGGTAACAATAGGTCCGACATTTGATGTTGTACATTAATTGCATTCCAAGTTGAAGCACAATGTTGCAACAATCATGGTCTCCCTAGAAATTGCTTTAAATATTCTTTAGAAAGAGTGCACTACAAACTACAAAGGATTGGTGTAAATGGTGCCAATACAAACCAAGAGCAATTGCAATGCTAATAAAATGAATCAATTGTGAAATATAGAAACAAAAATACAATCTATAAGAAATAAATTATTCTAAGGTTTTGTGATTTCATTTTGCTAATAAAAATTGAGTATTTTGAGCTTCATATGGCATAACTTTTGCTTTGGGGCATCAATTTAACCCCTCAAGGCTTTACAACTTCTTGATAGTAGAGAATTCAATGAGTTGTTGTACTTTGCTATTTTTTTGCACAAGGATGTGTTTGAAATTTTTAATTTTAATAAAAAAAAAGTACTTTGTCTATTATGAATGTAATTAATTGTGGGAAATATTGAAAGTTGGATTTTTAGATTATAATAGTTTTCGATGATAAACTTATAGGCAAAAAAACACAACTTTTGTAGAAGAAAAAACATAAGAAGATAAATAATACTTTTTAAACCCCTCCCTCCAAATTTTAGTAGAATGCAACGCAAATTTAATATTCTTTAATTTAAAAAGATGAAGAATAAAAAACTCTTTCAAATTTGTATACATTTTTTAATAGAAAGAATAGAAAGCCAAAATTGACCAAATTAGATCCTACAAAATTAAAAAAATTCTATGTCCATCAATTTTTGAAATGTAATGATTGGTTTTATTAGCATATTATCTGGAAAATCTTCAAAATTTGACATTACATTAATTATTTTGTATTCCTCAATACATTAGATTGAACCTTGTATTTTCAAAATTGCTAAAGTATTGTTAGAAAATGAAATATGATATTTTACTAATTATGAATAAATTCATAGTCTAAAATTAGTATTGTATCCACTTGCAAATGATGAAAATATAAAATATATTGTTCAAATGTAGATTATTGAGTTAAATGGATCAAAATAATTTTATTTAAAAAGAAATTGACAAGTTTTGGGTGCTAGCCAATGCATTTTCAATTACAAAAAAAGACCATAATTTTGTAAAAAGTCTAGAATTGGTTAAATATGGATTATAATGAATACATTTGAAAAAAATAAAAAAATAAAACTATTATGAAATTGCAAATTTTCTTATTTTTGTTTTTAAATTACAAAGTGAGTTATAAAATATCAATTACTTATGTTAATTCACATATACTTAAGAATTTTTTTCATAGAATTAATTTATTTACTTCTAGCCAAAATATGAATGTAATTTTCTTATAAAAATTGTATTTGTTGCACAAACTTTTGCGATTGTAATAAATATTGAAGTCAAGATTAGCTAAGAAAATTTTATATAAGGTGGATTGTGTAATGAGTTTGATAGCTATTCATTTGAATATAAGGTTTTTGAAAGTGCATTTTTGTGTGCCAATACAATTTCTAGATGTTTATATTACCACCAATTCTAAAAAATCCTTATATGCATACATTTTTTTGTTATAATTTCACAACTCCTATACAATTTCATGCTCAAAATTGGTATGTACTTTAATAAACAAGCTCTTTAAAATATCTATGTATGGTTAGATTTAAAAAAACCAATTTGCTTCATTGGAGATAACTATAAGCTCATGTTTTTTTTTCATAGAAAAAACATAGTTGAAAAGGCTTAGGCATTTAGAGGTTAAGTAAAGTCATTGTTAATTTTTGGCCTTGTTGTGCCATGTAAGAAATTCAAGTCATCCTCTATGGCAATTATAAGTAATTAACTTTAAGGTAAAGTATTTTTAAAGTACTTTTAAGGTAAATGCACTCATAAATGTGACTAATTAAAATTGAATATAATCCTCATTATGAAATATAAATCAGTTTAATTGGATTCATTTGGTACACAAAAAAGAATTCCAACTCAAACAAGCGTAAAATATTTGGACCATGTATAAAAGAGATTTGAATTTCCAAAGTATTGTATTGCTTACACTTATAAGTGAAGAACTTTGATTTTAGTTGTCTTGCATATTTAATATCCACGTTTAGTTTTGTTACCCGGTTCAAATGTAAATGTCTTATTTTGTCAGGCAAGCATAATTACATGTGTATGTACCTTAAATGGTAGGTATATCCAAAATTACCTCAATCCCTCTAAATCAATTTCTAAATTGTAGTTGAAACTTTAATTGGGCATTGTTGCATTCTTATTTTTATAGCTAAAAATTGTCAGGGTTTGCATCATGACACTTTCATTTGTGGATGTAGGGTTGAAGGTATTAGAAGTGGGTTGAAAGGTCATTGTTTTCTAAATTCAATGAAGACTACCATGTGGTTTCAACTTTCAACTCATGTCAAAAGGTTCATTCATTATTCCACATGCTTGCACGTACGAGCAACATTCTTGGATTACCGTTGCAATCATATGATTGAAGGATTAAGAGATGCAACCACATTAGAAACATAATGAATGAAAACTGCCCCTAGAAACACCAAGAAGCTATATATGTAATTATTTGCTTTGCCCATGTGCCACCTTTATTTTATGAAATGATGATTTGATCAAAATGTATTTGAAAAATTCTCTGATTTTACATTCTACTTCAAATAAACATTATTAATCCATGAAATAATGTAAATCTATGCTACAACCAAAGGAATGACAAATGGGTCATCCTATTTGAGTACTTCAAAATGTCCCTAGCCCTATGTAGTAACATTTGTGTCTTTGGTGAGGGTAACAAAATTGAGATTTTAGTTTCATTTTTTTTGGCATTTTAAAGTGAGCATGCCCAAAATCACACCCTATGTAAAACTGCCATCACCACTTTGTGTACATTAGTATCCAAAATCAATACTTGTACATATGTTGAAGAAACAATTACAAAACATTTGCCAAAAATTACTTTGAACCTTTATAACTTTTGCATACAAAATCCAAATGTCACGTTTTTTGGTGCGTTGGAACCTCCTTCTGCTTGCCAACAAAAAATATGAAAATTCTACCATTCTAATTACTAGAAACTAGGCACAACAGCAGAAAGTGGAAAATTTTCGAGTACCCCTTACACCGTTCATTAATCGAATTGCCTGGCCAATCAGTCAGACGGGCAAGTGGCAGACAGTGATTGATGGGTGAGAGGGATGGATGAAAGTTCTGGATGAAAAATTGGCCGATTAGTCGTCCATCCTCACGTCTTCTCTCGCAAGTGAACTCTCAAGTGTTTCCACGACTCACTCTCAACTTTCACGCATTCATGAAGTCTTCACTTGTTGTCAACTCAATTCATGTGCAACATCTGGAGGTTTCGTGCTGTGGGCTTGCGAAGGGAGTTTGCAGCGCAGAGCAGGTTTCTCCTTTGTTTTGATTTGCAATGCTAGAGTCGTGAATCGTAGGAAATGCTCTTGCATAATTGTTGAATGATCTAACTATTGGCTGATGAATATATCATTTCTCCTGGAGAGAGTTTGGGTGAATGTGAAACTTGCTTAATAGCAACAGAAACTTACTATACAACTCTTTGCTCTAGCTGAAGAATAGATAGTTTCTTGTAGCAGAGCAACTTAAGAATGTTTTGTAGATGTCTAATACTAGCAATTAGATACAATAGCAAAAAATGGTGATTTGGGGGTATTTACCTTACACCATTTAGTAACTAAATTGCCTATCAATTAGGTAGATGGACAGATGATAGACATTGATTGCATTAATGAATGCAATAGATGCATGACAATTCTCGATGAAAATTTAGAAGTTTTTTTGTCCATCCCCTTGAATCTTCTCTACCAATTCAAGTGTTTTTAATTCTCAATTTTGAAGCATTTGTGACTAAGTTGATGTCTCATGTCAATGGATCTATGGAGTTGATCTCAAAAGCTAAGCCACTAATTAAGGTCCCTATGGAAGATTCAAGTGAATAAGATCAATACATAAATTTGTAGAAAGATTCCAAAGAAAGGAGAATTTTGCATACTAGATTGAAGAATAGAAAGTATGCCTCTAAAAAAATATAATACTTGAGTTGGCTTCTGTGGATGTTGAAACATTTCTCTCAAAAGTATTTAAACATTTCACCTACAAAAAGCCCACTTTTGGAGGATGATAGTGCATTTTGCCTATGACCAAGCTCATTTACCATCAACTCTACAATGATGTACTTCTAGTGCGAGCGCTTTGACCCAGCTCCTTTTCTTGTTCCTTCCACATCTTTGGCCTTACCACAACAATGATCTCAATGAAAATTCAACCTCTTCCAATTCTACTCTTTATGTAGTCTCAAGATTTATTATAAAAATATAACATTTTCAAATGTAAAAATTCTAGAACATTTATTTAAAAATTGTAATCAATTCCAAAGACAAAACAACCAAGAAAAAGGGTAACAATAAAAAAACTTATCATTCACAAAGGATACAATAATTTTTTTGAAAAGTCATAGGAACAAAAACAAGAAGAGTCATGGTTGAAAAAAACTACAAAAAACTAATTGTAGAAAGTGCCGAAAAAAGAAAATGTCATATTCAACTTTCCAAAAGCATTCAAGACAAAAAAATAAAGTATTTTAGTAGTCTAATGCCAAATCTAAACTTCATGTCTATAATTAGACTACTTTTATATTTCAGATATATTAATTAGTCATTTTCATCTTTGATATTTAAATTTTTTTTCATTTAAGAGTTTTAGATTTCATATTTGTGATACATATTTACAAAATATGTAGTATTTTACAACAATTCATATGCAACAAAACTTTGGGAAAAAATAAATGTTATAAAGAAACCAAGTTAATAGACTATCTCTTGAGAATTGTCAAGTAACTTATTTTCCCCCAACTCCCCAAGTGAAAAAACAACAATAGTCAAATGAGATTAAAAAAACCTAAGACCACCCTCTTCTGCTGAGCAATGTGAAATACAAAAAAAAATGTCATTGAAGTCGCACCACCCATGCAGTTCAAAAAGAAAATAATAATTCCTTTTGAAAAGTCAACATAAGTGAGATTTGGTCATATAACATATGTATGTTGTAGTGACGATAGGACTTCCTTTGTGCTTCTTCATATAAACATCTAATATGTAAATCAAATGTTTAAATTAATTAATTTCATTGATTTATGAACTATACATTATGGCTGACTTTAAAAAAATTAATTGGTTGCAGAGAAATAATTGAATCTAAATTTACTTAAAGGATTTAATTACATTTTTATACAATTGATTTCAAAGAATAAATTTGAATTAATTAATTTTAGAGAATGAATATAAATTAATTCATTTCAAAGAATTTTAGCAATATGAAGAAGATAAAAAGAAAGGGAAAAAAGACATGAGGTTGAAGGAAAAGATGTTGAAGAGATTAGAGTCTAGGATTAAATGTAAAATTTTTACATGAAATGAAAAAATGAGGAATTAAATTTCTTATATAATTTAGGGTTTTTTGCGCAAAGAAAGCAATTGAAGAAGAAGGAAGTGAATTCAGAGATTGAGTTTTTCAATGTAGGGAATTGAAAACAATTTTTGTTTAATGGTTGCATGCCATGTGTACAAAAATTATTCACTAACTATCCTATTATTAGGCTTGTACATGGTTTTATACTATCACTATCACTTCAAAAGAGGTAGTGACTGTTTGTATTTAAAAGGTAAATATACATTTGTATGTGAAAATGTATTTAAACTCCTACTTTGAAGGATTGCAAATTTAAAGAAAGCAAAGAAATTTTAGTGCAAACCTACAAGACTATGATACAAACTTCCCTTTGCAAACCATGACTTTCTCCTTCCCATGCTTGCAATTAACATATCAATACTCTATTATCTAGAGAATTATTTTCTACCTCTAAAGCACCACTTTATAGTGACATGTCTTGGCTTCATAGTCATAGTCAAAATGAATTTGTTCTCATAGAAATTATGTTAGCATGTTAGATAGAGATAGGAAAATAATGCATTGTAAAGGGAAATTTAAAATGATCAACCAAGTCCCTTTAAACTCATTCTAACAATATTTTAGGGGCCCAAAATTTTCTCTAATGCCAAGATTCATCACCGATTGATTAAATAGTTCTTGCTAAGAGAAAGAAATTTTTTTTGTTAGAAACATTTAGTGACATTGTTTGGCTATTTTCTTTTCTTTATCACAGTGAGTGACATGCAGTTGACAACTAAAGCATCTAACTTTTGTAATTGAGTCAACCAGTCTTTGTTTTCACACAAATAAATAATGTCAATAATGTCAATATGCCAGATTGAATTAAGGAAATAATGCATTGTATAGGGAAATTTAAATCGATAAGCATGAGTCCTTTCAAGTTCATTTTGACATACCTTTAGAGACCCAAAATTTTCTCTAATGCAAGAACACATCACCAATTGATTAAATAGTTCCTACTAAAAAGAAGGAAATACTTTATGAAACTCAATCAACTCCAATGTGAGAAAAACTTGTCATTGTGTCGGATACAATGCATGTCAAAAATCTAAGGTATATGACCTATTTTTTAAAATGGTAAGTATCTTAGCATTTGTTTGATTGATGGTAGGCAAGATAATTTTCTCTAGCATGGAATAGAACTAATGAAGATTGCACTCTTTTTGCTAATTTTTCAACAATTTTGGAGTTAATAGAAATTAAAGTAGTGTAGGATACAATCTAATTTTTTTTTGATGTATAGAAAAAAGTATTTCTAAGAAGTGAAAAACTAAAATGTGTTATCAAAAAGTGTCAATGTATTGTTTGTCACACAATAATGAATTTCCTAAATCACATCATATTTCCTTCATTCACAAAATAGGTCATCCTACCTTTTGCAAATAGGGTCATTGTTGAAATCATGTTGTATATATCATATAGCCAAGTCATGTCTAATGACTCTTTATATTTAGGGCACCTTGTATTTGTCAATATATAAATTAATGCCACCAAAATAGCTATTGTAAATTAGTTCTAACCTAGATGTGATAATTGGAATCATATTCTTTTTGAAGAAAACATTATTTCAAGAGCTTTCACTGTTTCTTATGCAAGCATTATAACTATTTGACTACAATTTGGATTAATCTCAAATTTTCTAGGTTTTAAGCTAGTAATAAAAAACACCTCTTATATAACTTTTGCAAGTTAGAGTCCAAAAAATTTTGCTCTAGAAAGGGTCAAAGGGCCTACCTAAAAGTAAAAAATGTTTGAAATCGTGCCTTGAACAAGGGCTTTAAGATTTAAAATCATCTCCAAAAAATGGCATTCAATTGGAGTCACTTATAAATTTCTAAATATTTTTGAAAAATGCAAAAAAAACAAAACAATCAAGTTGTAGTCAAAATAGTATTATACACCTTCTTATGAATCTCACGTCTATTTAGAGATAAAAAAAATATAAATTATGACCAAACATACTATTGATAAATCAACACTAGACAATGACAAAAAGTAGAATAGATGTATCTTGCATTTATTTCTTCATGGTCCTAAGTATTGCTTAAGGCTTGTCTAATGTTTAGATGCTACTTAACCCCTAAAATTCCGTGACTATGTTTTCACCAAAACCCCTCAAAAACTGCCATTTTTAGGAGAAGTACTAAAACTTTTTTTTAAAATGTTTTTGGACACATGCTACCCTAGAATATTTTATTATGATAATTTGAGAAGATGTGGAAAAAATTTCAGAATTTTCCATTTTGTAGATTGCAAGATATTAGCGTTTGAATTGACAAAAATACTTTTTTTGGCCCTGCAAAAAACTAGGTAGCTGCTATTTGCAAGGTCACATTTGTATGAAAAAATGTCCACAATGGTTGCAAATCTTTGGATTCATTCATTAACTTAAGTTGGATACATGCTTGAAAATTTTAAATCATTTAGAATTGTACAATATATAGGGAAAAAATAAGAAGCAAAAAAAAAGTAGAGAATGAATCAAAATACAAAATTGTAAATAATTTAGTTATGGAATTGAGAAATTTCAATTCTAATGGTTGTAATTTTATAATAAAAAATCTTCACCTAATTTTTTTAAAATTATTTTCCAAAAATATTGAAAATTGAGTTCAATAAAGAACTTCAAAGTTTATTTAGGAGTAAAAAATCCATGACTGCTTGCAAACTAAAACACCTCAGAACTTTTGACGCATTGATCAAAATGGAATGATTCAAAGCTTTGTATGTACATATAAATCTATAAAATTAATTTCAAATTTTTGTTTTTGAGAAAAGTGATTTTTCAAATCTGTCGGACTGCCCAAGTTGAGAAACAAACTACATGTTAAGCCATAACTTTTGACCTGTATATCCAAATGGCTTGAAATTTAGTGCACATGAAAGATATTCCTTGTCCACACCTTCAATTAAAATTTGGGCCAAAAATATTGAAATCTTTGCTCACATGCACTTGCCCAAAAAAGTTATGTTGCCAAAAAAAGCACCTTAGTCTTTAAGGGGTTAATTTGTAAAGTCCCAAGGCCTTATTTCCATAAAAACACACTCAAAACCACCATTTCTGTTATAGAGTGCAAAAAAAAATTTAATTTGTTTCTTTTTTATAATTATCTAATTGTAGAATCTTGCACTAGAATAGTATGTTGAGTAGAAGAAATTTCAAAATTTTGACTTAGTTTTAACCTAGATGTGATAACTAGAATTATATTTCTTTTAAGGAAACATTATTTCAAGAGCTTTTACTTTTTCTTATATTTGTTCAAAATTTGGAATTTAAAAAAAACTTTAAATCCTTCCAAGGGAGCAATGTAGTCATTTTGCCCTCATAGGGTTGAAAAAGACATTTTTTTGGAAGTAGGCATAGTTCAAGCAATTACAATAGATAGGTCTAATTGGCATGAATTTTTTTATGCATGCTTCCAACAAGCTTGTTAACATAATTCCAAAAGTTGAAAAGCATTTGAGTACATGATTTTGACTTACAAGTGTTTGAAATTGTTTTTTTTAGTTTTTACTATTACAAAACTAAAGGAGACTTATTTTAAATGCTTGTAAGTCAAAATCATGTATGTAGTTACAATATGCCTTTTTACTTTTGGGAGTATGTTAACAAGCTTGTTAAGAGCAATTATAAAAATTTCAAACTAATTGGATTTATCTATCATGGTTGCCTATATTTGAAAAAAATGTTCTTCTAAGGCATAATTTTTTAACTACTTTTTTAACTAGACATTAAGATTTTCGAGGCATCAAACTAGTAATAAAACACACCTATTTTTCTTGAAATTTTCATTATCCTATTTTTTGGGAATATATATTTGTAGTATTTTACTTCTTTTTCACATTATATTATTCAATAATTCATTTTTTAAATAGCTCTTTGTACTCCTGGTGCTGCCCCATTTGCAATAAAATCAACATGAGTTTCTGACTTGCAATTGCTTGAAACCATTATCTACATAATTACAGTTTATGGCTTTATGTTGTGGCTTAGTTCCTTACATTGATGAAGCTCCAGTTCAGCAACAACCAACAACCAAAGGTGAAAGAAGTGCAAACACATTCCAGACACCAAACAATAGAAAAAAATTCCAACCCACAACAAAAGAAATTCAAACACAAAATTCAGGTAAACTGAACTGAAATGTTTGTAACTACGGTGATTTTCTAATGACCTCAAAGACTCCAAAACTTGTTTCTTGTAATGAAAACTTATTGAACATTGAAGATACTTAGGCATCATTGAAGATACTATACAAACTTGAGCTTATGCAAAGATTAGTGAGTTAAAACAGTATTCTTCAAACACGTGGAAAAGGATCAAAACATTTCAAAAAGAATGTGTATGATGAAGTGCTACTAAATAACGCTTCTTAACAGAATCCGTTCCAATTCTCTCATATTGCTAATTAATGTCCCAATCATTATCCAACATTCTTCATTGTCTAGCACAAATAGGGACAACGTCCTTGCTAAGAATTTGGATTCAATGAAGATAAATAGTTTGAAAAAATTAGAGTTTACAACGCATATTAAGTGGAGAACTTTTTAGCGAATGTTTGTATGTGACCCAAATTTGCGAGGAACTTCTCGCTGTCCGAAGATTTCCAACGAGTCCTCGATCTTACTGCGTAGCCTGTTTGCCCGTCACCCTGCGACTCAGGGCGAAGCCCCTTTCCGCGTTTTCGTTCATGAGGTTGCTGATGGCAGTAATCTTGTCCTTGGTTTTCTGGATCTGTTCAACGCTCTTGTGAATGTTTTCCACGACTCCCTTATCAATGTAGCGCTGGCGTGCAGCGTCCATTGCTTTCATGAGCTCCTTCCGCTGCTTGTGCTGAAGGGGTCTCGCTTCTTTGAAGGGTATGCATCGTCTCGGTGCTGGGGCCGCTCCGACTCCCAGGTTTCTCAAGCTGTGACTGAGTTGCCCTGCTGCTGGGACGCGTGTCGGAAAACACACCTCAGGATCCACTCTGCCATTGCCAAAATTTCGTAAGGATTGGCTTTGGAAACGCACCCAGATTATGACATTTGATTGACAAGGTTAGTGGAATCCTGGAATTTTGCACACCAGCGCCAGATCGAAGCATTGATTGAATTCAGAGAGCTTCGACTCACTGAACGCGCACGTAGCTGCACTGAATGGTTGTGTAAATGATCAACAAATTAAAGACGTACAACACAAACACTGTTTCAGTTTTCGAAAGAAGGTGCTCACCTGGAGCCCCACTCGAATTGGTTACTCGACCGGATAAACCCACAGTCCAGAGCAACAGCAGCACTCTTAATCTCCTTCTGTGCCCTCAACATGTTGATTGTGGTATCGAAAACCTCAAGAAAACTAAACAGCACAAAGAACAGAGACTCCCGCAACCCGTAGCGACCGGCGATGCGAATCCGCAGTTGGTCTTCATTAAGGTGAATCAAGTTCACTGCATATCCCAGACTTCCAACGTTAGCCGGGCGTGAAGATGCGATGAGGGGTTTCATATTTAACACCTTTTGTGGATCGGAGTAAATCACACTTGGGCGACCGTCGTCACGCTTGTAAAAGCTGCAATCGAGACCAACACAACGTTCAGTAGAATGCAAGCTCATACGAGGATATGACTCTCGGGCGAAGATTATGATGGAAAGCATAATAGAGAGAGAACTCCGGAACTTTGAGAAGACGTGATTCTATATATAATATCCATACCTGGACTCATCTGCCAAAGTTATCACTCGAATCCGATCCGAAATCGGCAGGTTGCGACTCTGCGCCAAACCATAGAGACCCCGATTCGGGTCCATTGATCCATCTCGGTGGACTATTCCGAAGCATTCTGGAGCCCTGGTTGTTCTGCAGATTATGGCCAGCATGTTCTCCAACCCAAGGAATGCCGACAGCGCCCTGAAGTAATGCAAGCTTTCCATAAGATATGCGACCGAACATGCAGGTCTTCAAAGAATAATGAAATAACCGTGATAAGTCGACTGTTTGAAATTATTCGTGTTCAAATTGCATAGAGGTTAATTAACAATACAATTCAGCAACACGTCGAACATACATTTGATGGTTTGGGTGAGAGCAGTGGACCTATTTATTTGTTCATTTTCAACCGCTCCTAAGAGTGCTACGACCCCAACAACCTCGTCCATGATCCTGCGATCCTGTTGGCGTTGCGCATGTAATAGAATCGCGGCTGCGTGGGTTCCAGGCGGGTGGCCGAGATGTGCTATTTGCATCTCCACTTGCGCAGGCGTACTGCATCCAGCAGTAATGCCTGGAGTATTCTCTGTGCTTGTATTGCCAGCCTCAACTGGATTGTCGACTGCCATGATTGGACTGTAAAGCTCTATTTGTCTATCACACGGCCTCGAGTTTTCACTGACTTTGGATTTCCCAGATGCACTGGGCTTGAATTTCCCAGGGTTTACTGTCATTAGCCTGTCGAGATCACCTGCAGACACACGTTACAACAGTTAGCAGTGTTGCTTCAATTTTTAATCATAGTAGAATTTCCCTAGAGGCACAGCGCTCCCAAAGTACATGACACTTACAGTTTCTTGACTGGAGAGGTGCTAATGATCTAACCTTGATACTGTTTCATGGATATCTCGTGCTCGTCTTTCATCTCCGCAAGTATCCCCAGAGCATCTTCTTGCTTCTTTAGCTTTAGACCCAGTCTTTCCAGTTTGCCTTCCAGATACTGCACGTTTGGAAATTAGAAGAGGACTGAGGAGATTGAAGCAAGACATGAAACGTTGGACTCATTACATAGGGTGAGGTTTTCACCTGGGGCCTGCTCATTCTTCGAACAATGATCAAACATTAAAAAAATGACCCAGAGTAATGCAATTCAATTTATATGGCATGATTGTAGTTAGTACAGTATCAGTTCAAAAACAATTATCAACTGAAGTCAATGATTTACTTCGTGAATGAATTTACAAGTATTCAAATTCAAGCAGAAGGAGCTTACCTTCGACTTTTCTATAGTAGACTGAAGAGCCAGTTGCAAAGCAAGTGTGTCGTCAGCAGCAGCAGGAGCCTGTCCATCTCGAAGCACCAAAGCTTTTGCTTCATAACGGTCTGGCGAGGCGACTGGACCCAAGGTGATGGCGTATGGATTCTCTGAAGGCATAGGGTCGTAGTCTTCTCTTTCAGCTTTTCTGCGAGGCTTATCCACCCACACCTGAGAGGAAATTGAAGAGAAACTTCAGTCACTGGTGTTCAGTAGATAACTATATGCAAATGAAGTGATGTTTCAAATGTACACTTAGCACTAAATTGGAACGCCTAGCAGTTCGTTTTTATTGACGAATTCAGTTCAATTTGTAACATACCGAGATGTGGGTCTTCAGTTTCGAATGTTGGGCGTGTGCCACGAGTCCATCCCACATACCAGGATTACACATTGGGATGGGTGGGAGGGTGCACGCTCCTCGATACAGAGGGACCGAGATAGTGGGGTTCCAATCGAGTGACAGACTGTGGGCTGTGCCGTCCATCGCACGATCCACTTGTCCATTTTCATCCACTGCTTCGATCTCTACCCCCGTCAATTGAGACCCGAAGGCTACGCGGTCGGGTACCTGAGTGGAATCACCACATTCAAGCAACCGGGCAGATTAATCTACCGAGGACTTCTACCAACCGCACCTGATGAGATTCTCAAGGATTGATTTCGGTTCTCTCTAACGTGCACAATGTCAATACATTTGGGACTTACATGTTTCGTTCGTAGAGTTCGATAGATAACTCTGAATGATTGCTTCCAGAGAGTCAAGTCCTCTGTGGACCGTAACTCCAGACAAGCTGCAGAAACGACGTAACATGTTTCAGAATGAAAGCGACTTGTAATTGGAGAAGTTGAATGGTTGAGATTTCGGGAGAACAAGTTTAAGCTGATACTAGCAGTACTTGAAAAAAAAATTGATACCTTCGCCTCCATAGCACGCCGAAACTCGGAGTCGTACGGAAAGGTCCAGACAACCATTTCCGTCCACCTGCATTTGAAAAAGCGGTCTTCCTTGCATCAGTTTTACCACAATCATGAACGAATTCGCGCGAATATGCGAAAGAATTGACTTCACACTACTCAAACAACTGTTCAAATCTTGCACGCAAATCAAAATTCGAACACAAATCTATCAGTCTTTGCGGTGGATTCCTAAAGACTTTCGTACACGCCGTGCTGAAATTAAAGGAGATGATCTTACTGAACGAGTGTGTCCGACTTTGTCCTGGAACGCAAACCCCTCCAAGAGCACCTTGACTTGCTCGCCAGATGAAACGAGGTTTTGGTGACTGTCCAGAACCTGCACATACCACACGCAATGTCTCCTTTGGGTCTGATCGGGGGTTCATTTCAATCCTTTTGTTGTGATTTCATTACGAGAGTAGGTTGCGTGGTATTATCTGATTTGAGTTCTTGCAATGGCATTAAAACGTGAGAAGTTCATCCATGGCTTCATTTATTATAAATTTTTTTTTGAGATAACCACTGACAACAGCTTGTAGGCAGGTCCTTTGTAAAGCTTTTTGTGTTTGCTCAAAGTTTTCAGATCGGAGACTTGAAGTGAGGAGAGCATGCAGTCCATCTGGAGTTCTGGACAGAAACCAGCGCCAAGTGTTACCAGCTCACAGAATTAGTGGCCATTGGTGACACGGAAGGAATTCTAAAATTATTCGCGGTGATTAACCTCAAAGATGATCTTCTCGATAATCTGCCCAGGGTGTAGGCCGTTGTCTAGTGCTTCACTCTCCTCCTTCATCCGAGCCGATGCTAATCTTCCCGGCAACACTGCAGCAAATTTGAGAGCTTGTCAGAGAATGAAACTACTATCATTGAAGATTGTCGGGACTCGGGAAATTAAGCGAACCTCGCTACTACAGCACTCTTGTATTCCTTTTCAAATTCTTAGGTTTTAGTCGTAGATTGTTAAGAAATCGAATGAAAAAATCCCGTATAAAAAAATTGAGACAGGAAGATCCAGCTTTCCCCATTGATTCTCTTCGAGGTGGACTAAATGAACAATTTGATTGTGATATCTGTCCAACCAGTGTGAAATCAAGGTTCCTCAATTGGTAGCACTGTACACGTGGAAGAAATGTACTAACCTGATATTGTGAAACTTCCGACTGGGTTGCCAGCAATAATCAGCCTCAATACAGCCTGCATTGTTGGCTTCAGTGGTTCAAGGTTCCCTTGCCCTATTCTTATCGCCTGCGACTTCCACCCCCACCGAAATTGAATAAAAAGAAATTCTGAAGTTGGTTCACCGATCAATAAAATTCTGTCCATAGGTTCAACCACTTCACAGTTGCATAATCAGATTGACTAAGTATCAGAAATAGTCAAGGCGGAATCGAACCGGAATTTCAAGGCTGAGGTGGTCTTTATCTGGTATCACGAGCAGGTCTTTCGGAACAGCCGTAAGGATGTTGAGTGCGCGACCTTCTCTAGAATAGACGTCGCATGTAATATCACGAGGGACTTCCTCGAACTTCAAAGGATTGTCGAACTCATCAAACCGACTCAAATACAACTTGGAAGGAAGCTTTCCCCCGAGCCTGCAATTGTTTGCGAAAAGAAAATTAAAATACGTAAATATTGTAAATATTTATTCACGATCAGACGGATGCCTCGGATTCGAAAGCAATGATCTCCGTGTCTGAAGGTCTGCCCAAACTGCTTGGAATTTCATCACTTACCTTACTCTCATCATCTCCGGGCTGTGATTTCCGTCATTGCACTCCCCAGGATGGGAGCATATGGTCCACTTTCCTATTTTAGGGGAAGGTGCAACATTGATGCGCACCATCAGTGCATCCACGTCCTGGTATTTTGCGCTCACCTAAACCCAGAGACACACCCACAAGAAGAACGGTTATGTAAGAACCAGGTGAGTCCAAAGTTGAGGCCTCATTGTAAAGAACTCAGCCATCAATCGCATCGTTAGAAACTGTCGCCCATTTAGCTTCAACAGAGAGAGGAGTATTCTACATACCAGAGTGAAGAAGAGGAAGTACGTCCCCGTCGTTCGAGCGATGTGCTCGAGTTCGTTACCCGTGGTGCTGAAAAAATACATTCCCTTGAGCTGGCTTCCGGTGGATGCGGAAACTGTTCTCTCAAAAGTTTTTTGAACTTTTGCGCCGATTTTTTCTTTTGCCCTTTTCACCATTTCATCCACCGGAAAGCCAACTTCCGGTGGGTGGTAGTGCGTCTTACCCACGACCAAACTCATCTCCATCGGCTCCGCGAAGATGTACTTCTGCTCGCAGCGCTTCGAGTCGGCTCCTTTCCCGGCCATGTGCTCCTTCCACATCTTTGGCCGCACCACTGCAATGATCTCCGCGGGAAGCGCTGCTCCTGCTATTACATTTGCGTGGTTGGGGAAGCTCTGCACATAGAAGATGTATCAACACAGACATTTATTGTGATTGTCTTGAAGCTCGACCATACTATTCTTAGTTCAAGCACTTTATTTTAGGGGAGCACTTCAGACTAGTCTTGTGTTAACTGTACTAACTTCCTGTGATTAGTTTCATTCAATCGCAACTCACAGTATAATTACCCTGCCAGTGTGATGATTTAAGTTATTCAAGCTGATGGAAACGTCAAGTACGAGGAATAAAAACGAAGGAATTTAAAGTAGAGACTTACTTGTTGCGCATTGAGAATCTCAATGAATCCAGGTGACTTGCTTTGAGCTTTTTCTTCTTGCCTGCGCCATACCGCTTCATCAACCACCTCACACTGCAAGGCGCACAGGTTTGTGAGTGGAATCCAATCACACCGAATTAGGATATTGGCCTTTGCGAAACATTGAGGACAAAAGGAGAGGTTTAATGGAGAGGCCTCAATTCACTGCTTAAAATTCTCAAGTCCGCCTGGTACTTGCAAGCTGACCTGTGGTTGGCATCTACATTTGGCCATCACATAAAACGGCGGAGGCTCTCATGAAAGACACTCAATGTAGTTTTTCACATGCATGGCAAGCAAGAAATAAAAGAAATAGGAAATAAATACGAACTCTACGTACCTTGGAGTTGAAGAGTATTTCAATAGGGAATGCTCGAGATTCTCCAAGGATGAAAGTGCGCTCTTGGTTCTCATCCAATGTTTCTCTGCTCCCGCGCTCCTCAGGTACGCCCAACGACCTGAAGAAGTTCCTCAATTCATCTCGGTCCTCAAAATTCATTCCAAACAATATTACTCATTCAATCTAGGGTGACTTCAGGAAACTCAAGGTCTCGGATTTTGGGTGCTCTCAAGACGGAGGCAGCCGCGCCTAATGGCACACTGCCGGAAACAACATCCCATCAAGTAAATCATCTGGCTACGTATTGTGAATCAGTTTGCACGTGCTGATCACTTCTGTCTGAGAGCTAATTGCCAGCAACTGATGCCAATTTAATCTAAGTCTAGAGTTGTAGAGTTCTATTGTAGGGTCTAGGGATTAGCGAACAAGCTATTGGTTTAACCAGCTATTTTATGAGCTTGCAAGCCGGGTCCAGCACTAGTGCCAACGACTCCTTTAGGTCCAGAAATCCAAAACAAGAGAGATAACAGCAAGGAACCCAATGCAAGCCAAGGTCTTGAGTTGATTAATACCTGCAAATGATCTTAGTCTCACCCCGGGTCTCACCTGCAGCGCGCAGTGAACAGGTTAGATCCGTTTCACGCACTCTACAGTCAAGAAACTAAATCCAGAGGTCTTTCAGACACATTCATGGAAGTTAGTATATGTGGCTCACGAAAGCTGTTTAGAAAACAAACGCATGAACCTGAACAGGATGAATTGAACCGGCAATAGCTGCCGGGCCGTAAAGTTATTTGGAAATGATGGCGGAAGAGAGAGTCTGTGCGGGGGTGTGGAGTTCACAAAATCGAAGCCTCAAGATTGAATCTGATTGCCATACATTGCCTACACGCACTTTCTTTAATTTAGCTATAGTAACGAAGAGTCATCCCCACCGTAATCCCTGTGTAACTGTACCTGGTACTTCAGCCAAGCCGTCGGAAATGAAGCACTCTACAGTCACGTAGAGTACGGTCGTATCAATAATGTTCAGACCGGGGAGGCCCTTGAGGAGCTTCAATCTTATCGGCGCCTCATTCTTCCCCACCTTCCAGTTGAAATCTCCGCACTTGATATCATATACCACTCGAAAAACTGCAAAAGGAAACTAGGATCAGATGACGCAACAGTTGTAGTCTGACCAGATCCGGATAGTCTAAGGTATTCCTGACCAAGAAATTTAGCAATTTTAGCAGAACAGGAACATAGTCTTGAAATTGTTTGAAAGTTAGGACCGGCCTAACCAAAATAATCCGGAATGAAGACCGTATTCCTAACCTAGAAATTCAGCAATTCGGCACAATAGGAAAATAGGAACATAGATCGCTTGAAAATCAGGACAAATCATCTGTCCGTGAGCTGGTACTCATGATTCATGGCAATTTAGGGTGGCAATGCATTGTGATAATTTCTGTGGGCGAGTGGTTTCTCACCGACTTCTTTGATATTTAGTTCTTCCTTGTGGTGCGGCCTGGTTACAATGACAGGACTAAACTCGTCTATCAGGGCACCGACATCATATGATTCATGATTTCTTGTGATCCACATTTTGTAGTCTATATGCAGATTTTCAGGCTTGATAACGGCACCATTGCGCGAAACAGTTATAGCAACAACTCCTGAAAAGTGAAGATAATCACAGTTAAATCATTGCATTAATTAAGCTAGCCTTCAAGAAAACATGACATCGTCATTCTTCCTGGGACATGCTGTGTATGACGTCATTCAATTGCATTGACTGATTTTAAGCGTACTCATATGTATCAGCTAGTGCATCGACTGATTTTAAAGGTACGGATTTTACAGGTACGCACTCATGTGTACCAGCTAGTGCTTCGTAAGATTAAGTCTACCAGCAGAGAATATAAAAATAATCATCCTGCAAGAAAGCAACGAGTTGGAAGAAAAATCTTGAGCAAACCTCTTGCAGAGTCCACTGTTTGCAGACCCGAACCCAACTTGAAGAGAGCCTCACTAAAGGCGTGGTTTGGATCAAGATCAGTCTGCATGCTCATCAGCATGAACCGGTTAGAAACTAAACGACACAACCTTAACAACAAATATCCGAAGGTCTGCATGAATCATGGAATCGAGTAGGACAGAGTCATGCAGGAGCTTACTTTGGAGTGGGTTGGTACAAATCCCGCATCCGTATCTGGTGGCACCACATATACACGTTTACGATCATAACAGGCTTCCAAATAACCACAGCGAGAGAATTCTAGCGAGCAAAGTTCTTTTTTCTCTGATTGCAATTTCAAGAGATCAACCTGTTGAATTAATAAATAATAGATATCTATTTCCAAAGACAACCCGAGAATGTACGTATCCTAGTTGTCAAGAATTGAAGTAGGTTGTCTAGAAACATTCCTGGTGGCTCTCAAAAACATACATCCGTGTATCGTACATTAGAAGAATTATGCTAAATTTACTATAGTCTCCGTACCTATGATGGCCTTTGCTCGTTTGTAGCAGTGCCTGTTTACTTCGTTTTCTTTGTGGAACTTCTTCGGCTCCATAAACGGAAGCCTTCCCTGCATGTGAAAAGAGGTCACAAGTTCTGGTTACTAAGAGGATACGCTGCTAGCTGGTCCATGAACAACAGTATACTGTAACTCTTTGTGAACATAATTACTTCTAAAATACATCAATCATGGAATACATGTGCATGACAAAGACTTCGTAAAATCTCACATCCACAATATTTCCTTACCCCCCGTGCGCGTGGAAGCAAGCGACCCAGTCGCCGTACGGAACGGCGAGAGTAGTTATCAAAGTTTACTTCTCCGAGAAGGCCTGGTTCCATGAATCTTGGGTCCTCTTTCTTGAGGTTCTCAAGAATTTCATCAATCGCTTCTCGTCCCTGTTTACCATTCACGACGGCTATATATTGATCCAGGCAAAGTTACAGGCACGAAATGCAAAAGAGGTTATGGATTGTGCGCGACGTGCAGTTCTTTCTATAAACAACCATACCATCATTTAGTTTATATACAACGGATTACTGCTCACCTTATTGATAGGGAAGTAACGACAAGTGATGCGCGCACTCGCCCTATCATATCCACCTCCTGCATGCTCCACACTCGGTCAATATAACAACCATAATTATACCAATCCTTGATCACGAACTTCTGCTGCCTCTGCTGCCTCGAGTCTAAATGAAGCCAAGAAAGCAGGAACTCGATCTTCTATATTATGACTTCATGGGTGAAATCAGAAAGAAGAGATCAGAACTGCTCACCAGGCTAATCTACGTGGTCAATGGAAAGCATAATGGAACAAAATTACTTAGAAACAGATAGCACTCAATTAACTCCAGAGCACCTTCTTTTTTTCTCTTTCCCAAAGCGAGGATCTTTGTCATGTCTAGATGGCAATTCTTGGAAATACCTGGTGAGGGTTTCGTCAAATCCAAGTGCAGTACAAACGGCTCTCCAACACCAGAAAAGTAATTTGTGAGAGCAACCTCACCACCCACTACTCCAGCCAGATCTTCACCATTGACCTGCATAATTATGTTCAAGCATGCATGCCACCTTAGCCTCCATCAAATCCTGAACTTACCTCGGCCAGAACAAAATCATGATGGTTGAAGAGGGTGACGTAGTGCTCAGTGCTCACCCGGATTTCAACAGGCCTTGAGGTCATACCACTAGCTCCATTGTCATTCTGGAAAAAAAAACAAGAGCATTTTGATTAACGAAGACTGGCACAGAATAATGCGTAGGATTGTAGGAAAGCTTATATTACATCAAACTAAATCGATTAGGGTACTTGTACCTGAATGTATGGAAAATAGAAATCTTTAAGCTTGCGTTGAACATCTTCAACTCTCCATGTTGTGATTTCCCGATTCAGATTCGAGATTTTGACCTGTGACATACAATGTCTTGGGCTTATCCATATACAATCCACTGAGTAGAGAAAAAAATTAAATTTCTAATTACCGATCGATTCAGGTTTTTGGAGATAGTAATCCTCGGTCATGAAACTTTTGAATTGGTTTGCTCTACCGTGAGAGTGAGAGATCTGCATTGAAGTTGATATTGATTTTCAATTGGAAAGAATCAACTAGAATGCAGGCCTTGATATTGGGATTATTAAGGGCCATATATTCTTCAGTGAAACATACTATTTTCTTCCAATAGATCGATCATCCGAACACGTGAAGAAAACTTATAGCTGAGTAGATTACCTTCGTGAAGCTTCCATGGGGAGACCACTGAAGCTCTTGTTCTGTTGGTGAACGAAACTCACCTCCCGTCTGCACACACACGACGAACACAGAGTCATGAACACAGTCAGTGCACTGCTAGTTGAAAAGCTAGACTAAATTTTTCCTCGAAAGAATCGATGCGGATCGGTGCCGGAAGTTCAATTGTAACGATGAGCGGCCAAAGCATGATGCCCAATTAAGTACCTTCCAAACGCTGCCAGCTTTTACATTCGCTGCCAGTGTCTCCTTCGCCAGATGCAAAACAACCACTCGCTGGGACTCTTTTGTTTTCGATGAGACTGATATGCTTCTGCACAAATTTTGATCAGAGGGGAAAAAAAAAAACTCAGCAATAGAAACAGGACCACGTCCAAAGGTACGTGTACGTGGAGAGTCCCAGAGGCTAAGTTTCTGCATTGGGCCTAACTTAAGAAGCGAACATGAGCCAACCAAGCTCCCTGATCTGAAGAGAGTATGGCAACATCTCGTTGACTTTAGGAAGGAAGCAAGGAGCAAAGGAGGACTTTTCACGAACCACATCGGACACGGAGTGGAAAGAAAAAAATCAGAGTTCTACTGACATAAATCACACAATAGGAGAAAAAAAAATCTTGAATTCATTCATCCAAATGTTCAAGATCTGAGATGCATGCAAACATTAAGTAATGGTTTTGAAGAAAATCAGTGGGGTTTGGGAGGTACCCGCCCAAGTGCAGCCCAGCTCCTATTCCTCCTAATCCGAACATACCAAAATTAGGCTGCACACGAAATCACCCAACTAAGTCAATGATCCTCCCTGGAATCCTTTTCCTTAACGCAATCAGCAATCTCATGCAGCTCATACGCGGCACGGACCTTCAACAAAGTGCACGTGACTTCAGTTTGGTTAGGGGTCTCAGTCATATATTACGGAAATGGAATATTTTTTCAAGAGTGTCAATTAGAATGTCAACTCAAACTTCCATCTTCTTTATCAAAATAAACTATCAAATACAGTTTCAGATTTCCACCTTCAGGTATGGAGCTGGTATCCCGATCGCCTCATTTACCAAGCGTCGGTACATGGAGCTCCCCATAGTTCCCCTGTTCAGTCAAGCCAGAATCTCAGAATTGCAGGTCACAGGCACTACTTGAATCATTTTAATCTACATAGAGCTTTCTAATCAGTGCAGAAGATTGTGCAGTAAGGAAGGATAAGAACACTTAGAGAAGTGATCTATCCGCTGGTGCAGGAACTTAGATCATGGAGGATGTACCACAGCAGAGGAGAAAAGTTCTGAAATGACAAAGAAGGTTGGAAAGCCTACCATTTTGAAATAGAGTTCTCAGGGCTGCTGTCCATCCCTTTGCCAGTGTCATAAATAGTAATCATCCCGTTATTGTGATCGAGGTCCACACTGGCCACAAAAAAATTGAAATGATCAGTCAGACATGCCTGCCTCGTCTTAAGATTACAGTCAACTGAGAAACAGAGTCCATTAAATTTGCAAAAAATTACTTCATGAACACAAGGAGAGATTACCTTATGAGACGATTCCCAGATTCCAGTTGGTATACAGCCTGCAATGAATTGTCCTGCGCACATTGAAACGCCTCATTTTCAAGCCCTGAAGTTGAAACTAGTGGGACTGCAACAATACCCCAAAAGACATTCAACGTTAACTTCACACATGTTTTACACATAATAGAGGACAGTTTGAGTCATCTTACAAGTTCGTCGGCCAGTGCTGAGAAAACCGAATAATCCTGTGGCAAGATCTCTAGCAAATGGGTCTCTGGAGTAACATTCCAGAAATCCTGCGCAACCACATTGTCCCAAAACAACAGAGACGCGTTACAGAACTGTTGGTAGTAATAAAAGAAATAGAATTTCGAAATAAGATTCCAACATATGAATTGAAGGCTACTAATCTACAATCAATCGGTTGCATTGGTTTCCGACTTGGAACCACAAAGCGGGCGCTGAGGGAGCAGCTTTCAAGATCTTTGGAGTGAAACAACTCACCGAGTGGGAGTGCACAGTATCAGGGTGATTATCCTGCCAAGACCCACTCGGACAGATAAAGAAGTTAGCCAATGTTGACCAAATAGAGACAAACACCACTTGCACTAGCATCGAAGGATTGAGTTCGATCAATTCAAAGTACATGAGGGACTGAATTTTCGAAATCCAAAATCAAGTCACTGACATGCTTCTCGGAGATATTGCAGAAGAAAAGAAGTCCAGATCAGCTTCCAATCGACTGTACTCACATGTAGCAGAAGACCCCTCCCGGCCTTGAATTCATCTCCCAACGAGGCAAACACACCTCTCCCATCAGTGAGAGCATTCCCTTGGAAGTCTGTGATGTATACCCCTTTTTTCCATGTGATTTCACGCTGCTTTTGCTTGGTGTTGGCATCAGCGTTCAAGCTCTGTTCCTTTCTCACGAGTTCCACAAATTCCGTCACTTTCAAATTCATGCAGATCGCAGCGTCGACCCTCACTACCACAGAGGTTGTATTTGGAAGATACACAAGATACTCGTAAGCATCCCCGGGGACTCCTCCGTCTTGAGGAGGAGAGTCAGAATTGCTGCGGCGACGAATGCTACGACTTCCATGTTGCGCCGGTGCCGGTGTCGGCACTGGCACGGGATAATACTCTTCGAGGGCCACTATTTGGCGACCTCTCTTTGAGCTTGACGGGGGACTATTGCCTGGCTCTCCCATCGCGTTCTGTCGTTGAAGTATTACAATTGCACTGCGAACATAGAACCACACACAGTTAGAACTGAGGCACCCTTGAAAGGCAACGCATGACTTCGCAATCTCTTTCAACTGCTGAAGAGTGAGAAAAATGAAAGTACAACCCTCGAAGAAGAGAGCCGGTGCAAACTGCAGACGGGATGGCAGCTGCATCAACTTCTTTGATATATCGGAGAGATTCGTCTTGAGAAACTTAAGCCAGTCATGCTCACTAACGCAATCATCCTAATCATAACACGGCAGAGAACTGAACCATCATAATCACAAATTTTATGACACACCAAGGAGTTAACACACTCGATCAAGGAGTTGTTTCTGCTACACTAAAAGTGACTTTCACAGTTTCACGTTCACTCAAACCACGGGCCTGGAAGTGAGCACTTCTTACGCGGAAGCCTGTCTCCTTGCCTTGAAATACAACAGAGGATGACATGCACGTGTAATGAACAAGAGCGATAATGTGAGAAAAACTCCAGATAGTATTTGTTGCAGTGCACTGAAAACTATTTTCAAGAAAAGAAGAGCTTAGCACCGACCAACCTGCTGAAACTCGATGCGGCGACGACCCTCGGTAGATCAAAACTGTGGCTTTGTGGCTTTCTTCTCCAGCACTCAGATGCTTTCAACCTGTTAAGAACTCACAAGAACTCGTCATCTACAAGACTCTTAATTAAGTTCCTCTGTAAGAAGAAACTATATAATCTTCGACCAGATCGAGCAAGGAGTTGTAAGTTTCCGTTTCTACTAAAGCAAGTAAGTTCACGTTCACCCAAACCACGGGCCTGGAAGTGAGCACTTCTTAAGCGGAAGCCTGTCTTCCTGCCTTGAAATACAACGGAGGACGACACGTGTGATGAAGAATAGCGATATTGTGAGAAATACTTCTGATAGTTAAGAAAAGAAGAGCTTAGAAACGACCGACCTTCTGTAACTCGATGCTGCGAACAACCCTCAGGAGATCAAAACCGTAGCTCACTTCTCCAGCTTACTCAGATGCTTTCAACCTGTTGAGAACTCACAAGAACTCGTCGTCAACAGAACATTCTTAACTTGCTCTGCTCTTCGGCCAGATCGAGCAAGAAGAACTTTGTAAGTTCCGTTCACGTTCACCCAAACCATGGGCCTGGAAGTGAGGATGACATGTTTAATGAAGAACAGTGATAATGTGAGAAAAACTCGTGATGGTTAAGAAAAGAAGAGCTTATGTAAGAAACGACCGACCAACCTGCTGAAAGCCGATGCTACGAACGAACGAACGACCCTCGGTAGATCAAAACTGTGGCTTTCTTCTCCAGCACTAAGATGCTTTCAACCTGTTAAGAACTCACAAAAACTCATCATCTACAAGACTCTTAACTAAGTTCCTCTGCTAGAAGAAACTACCCAAGGAACAGCCAGAGCAAAAGGTTGTAAGTTTCCGTTGCCACCAAAACAACTAAGTTTCCTTTCACCCAAAATGTGAGCACTTCTTAAGCGGAAGCCTGTCTCCTTGCCTGGAAATACAACAGAGGATGACATGTGCAATGAACAAGAGCGATTGAGCGCCTAAAGACCTATTGAACCAATCCTCCATCCTCTTAACGGGACACACTCCACCCCCTGCCACTGTATGTGCATCTCAACACCTCAGGCACCGACTAAAACCAAAGGACTGCACCACAACTGAAAGACGCAAACTCGACTCCTCTTGTTCTAACCTGAAGCACCTAAACAGCCAAAACAAAGACGCACCTTAGGGGAGGAAGGGAAGAACGCTTTTAGACCGGAGGAATAAGCTACTGCACTGACATATGAGAAACTCTAGTACTTGGAAATACACCTGTGACAGAGGCTAGGGGAAGAAAGAAGTTTGCATGCCCTTTTTCTTAAAAAAGCACCATTCCAGGCCACGGCAGTGCTGAAGGTCTACAGACAGTCCAATGAACGGAGAGAACCAACCGGTCAGTCGACGGTCTAGTGAGAAACGGAACTACTGAAAGACTGAGACTTTGTCGGTGTAGTATGACAATTCGATTGCTCATGCTGTCGAAAACATACTGCAGACACGGCTCAATTTGATATCACCAGAATCGATGAAGAGCATCCCATATAATGTGAGAAAAAGTCCTGATAGTTAAGAAAAGAAGAGCTTAGAAACGACCAACCTTCTGTAATTGGTTGCTGCGAACGACCCTCAGTGGATCAAAACCGTAGCTCACTTCAATCTCCAGCTTACTCAGATGCTTTCGTATCTACATATTTCGTTAGCATAGTGAGGAGCGTCTTTTTTTTCTTCTTGGAAACCGGTATGTGAAGCCCAAATTACCTGCTGTTGGAGAAAAAAATGTCATCGTGTTGGCTGCAGTTTCTACCCACACGTCAAGTAGCCAAGAAATTGAAGGCCTGGAGTATTCTAAATTCAAAAAAACTGCAGATTGACGCTACAAAAGGGCTCTAATTAGCCCATCGAAACCATAGATTTCTCGGTCCTCCAGATGTTTGCAGCCTGTTGAAAACTCCACGAACTCGAACATCAATCATACATATATCAACCAGTGAAACGAGTAATTTGCTTGAAGAAAGGATTATTATACTCCTCTTCCAATTTTACTTGTTCCAAATGAAGAGATTCTTACCTTGCACGAATCACCTCCAAAATCACGAAGCGCTCCTCAGCTCCTGCGATGAAACATTTGCAAGTGAAGACTTCATGAATGCGTGAAAGTTGAGAGTGAGTCGCGGAAACACTTGAGAGTTCACTTGCGAGAGAAGACGTGAGGATGGACGACTAATCGGCCAATTTTTCATCCAGAACTTTCATCCATCCCTCTCACCCATCAATCAGTGTCTGCCACCTGCCCGTCTGACTGATTGGCCAGGCAATTTGATTAATGAACGGTGTAAGGGGTACCCAAAAATTTTCCACTTTCTGCTATTGTGCCTAGTTTCTAGTAATTAGAATGGTAGAATTTTCATATTTTTTTGTCGGCAAGCAAAAGGAGGTTCCAACGCACCAAAAAACGTGACATTTGGATTTTGTATGCAAAAGTTATAAAGGTTCAAAGTAATTTTTGGCAAATGTTTTGTAATTGTTTCTACTACGTTTCTACTATGTATTGATTTTGGATACCAATGTACACAAAGTGGTGATGGCAATTTTACTTAGGGTGTGATTTTGGACGTGCTCACTTTAATATGCCAAAAAAAAAAATGAAACTAAAAGCTCAATTTTGTTATCTTCACCAAGGACACAAATGTTACTACATAGGGCTAGGGACATTTTGAAGTACTCAAGTAGGATGACCCATTTGTCATTCTTTTGGTTGTAGCATAGATTTATATTATTTCATGGATTAACAGTGTTTATTTGAAGTAGAATGTAAAATTGGAGAATTTTCCAAATTCATTTTTTATCAAATCATTATTTCATAAAATAAAGGTGGCACATGGTCAAAGCAAATAATTGTATATATAGCTTGCTTGTTGTTGTTTCTAAGGGGCGATTCTCATTTATTATGTTTCTAATGTGGTTGCATCTCTTAATCCTCCATACGGTTGCAACGGTAATCCAAGAGTGTCACTCGTACGTGCAAGCATGTGGAATAATGAATGAACCTTTTGACATGGTAGTTGAAAGTTGAAACCACATGGTAGTCTTCATTGAATTTAAAAAACAATGACCTTTCAACCCACTTCCAATACCTTCAACCCTACTTCCACAAATGAAAGTATCATTATGCAAACCTTGAAAATTTTTAGCTATACAAATAAGAATGCAACAACACCCAATTAAAACTTGAATTAGAGGGATTGTAGCAATTTTGGATCTATCTATCATTTAAAGTACGTACAAGATGTAATTATGATCACTTGACAAAATAAAACATTTACATCTGAACTAGTTAGCAAAACTAAAAGTGGATATTGAATATACAAAACAACTAAAATCAAAATTCTTCACTTATAAGTTTAAGCAATACAATACTTTGGAAATTCAAATCTTTTTTATACATGGTCCAAATATTTCCCGCTAATTTGAGTTAGAATTCTCCTTTGTGTACCAAATGAATCCAATTAAACTAATTTATATTTGATAATGAGAATTATATTCAACTTTGATTAGTCACATTTATGAGTGCATTTACCTTAAAAGTACTTTAAAATTACTTTATCTTAAAGTTATTTACTTATAATTGCCATAGAAGATGACTTGAATTTCTTACATGGCACAACAAGGCCAAAAATTAACAATGACTTTACTTAACCTCTAAATGCCTAAGCCTTTTCAACTGTGTTTTTTCTATGAAAAAAAAACATAAGCTTATAGTTATCTCCAATGAAGCAAATTGGTTTTTTAAATCTAACCATACATAGATATTTTAAAGAGCTTGTTTATTAAAGTACATACCAATTTTGAGCATGAAATTGTATAGGAGTTGTGGAATTATAACAAAAAAATGTATGTATCTCAATTTTAGTGTTTTTAATATTTGAAAAATTTGCATATAAGAATTTTTTAGAATTGGTGGTGATATAAACATCTAGAAATTGTATTGCCACACAAAAATGCACTTTCAAAAACCTTATATTCAAATGAATAGCTATCAAATTCTTTACACAATCTACCTCACATAAAGTTTTCTTAGCTAATCTTCACTTCAAAATTCATTATAATCGCAAAGATTTGTGCAATAAATACAATTTTTATAAGAAAATTACGATCATATCTTGGCTAGAAGTAAATAAATTAATTCTATGAAAAAAAAATTTAAGTATATATAAATTAACTTAAGTAATTGATTTTGTGTAACTCATTTTGTAATTTGAAACCAAAAGTAAGAAAATTTGGAATTTCAGAATAGTTTAATTTTATTTAATTTTTTTCAAATGTGTTCATTATTACCCATATTTAACCAATTCTAGACTTTTTACAAAATTATGGTCTTTTTTTTGTAATTGAAAATGCATTGGCTAGCAACCAACACTTGTCAATTTTTTTTTAAATTAAAATTATTTTGATCCAAAATAATGATTTTGATCCATCTAACTCAAAAATCTACATTGGAACTTTATATTTTATATTTTCATCATTTGTAGGTGGATACAATACTAATTTTAGATTGTGGATTTGTTCATAATTAGTAAAACATCATATTCATTTTCTAACATTACTAAAACTATTTGTTATACTAAAATCTTCAATTTTGTTTTGAAAAAAAAAATTTGGAGAAAAAAATCAATATTTTGACCCTAAAATATTTTTAAATTATTACAATGTTTAATTGTTTATAGTGTTCTACTAATTTTTATATATTGATTTATTTTATAATTACTTTTTAAAATGCTCTGCTGCTTTCCTTAGTCCTCACTACCTCCAAATACAATAAAATTAGCCAATTTTTTCATTGATTCATTATGGTTTTCTAGTCATATTTTAAAAGGTAAAATGAAAAATGAACATTATTAAACCATGGTGTAAAATCTCAAATAATGAAAAAATGTCCATCAATAATTTCTAAATTCCATTGATTGTTGAGCCCAAAAGTTGTTGAAAATTTGTATTCTGACTAAAAAAATATGAACAAGTGAATGTGAAAAATGTAAAAAATATAATATTTTTTTCTTGCCATTGTGTACAATAGTAAAAATCAAATAAAGCTTGAATTATTCAACAGGATCTTGAAGATCCAAGTACTAATTGAGGAACAATTTATTATTTTTTGCTAATCCATATGGGTGACATTCCTCTTGAAAATTCAAATTAAAGTTTACAATGTAAAAGATTGAATTTAAAAATAAAAATTAGATTTTTCATATTTGGGAGGACTTTTTTCCAAATTTGCATTCAACAAATGTAATTTCATCAACTAAAACCTACAAGAATCACAATATAAAAACATGTTCAAATTTTTTTCAAATGTAGAAAATAATAATACAATCTACCTTAGAGTCTCCAAAGTTCAAAAATCCATTAGTAGAAAAATACCTCAAAACCAACTTTGGTTCATTTCTTAATTCAAAAAAAGTCTAATCAAAAGTCTAATCAACATTCACATCCAAGATTTCCAATCCTTTTACATCCAACAACTTAAATATTTTTGTATTTTTTCAATTATTTTAGAAAAAAAAGGTTTTCCACATCAATCATTTCGATTGATATATTTTGGATTGAGACTAGCCAAATGTATTGTTGTACATCATTGTCATTGTCATCCAAATAGATAAAATCAAATTTCTATTTCAATCTTCTTCTTTCTCAAAATAATGAAAAATAATTCTTAAAATTGTTAGTCCTTAAACAATATTTCTTGACCTAATAGGCAATTCAAGGGGAAATCAAAAATCTCCTAAGACATGGGGCTTGTTCTTTCTCTAAGACTTGTGCATTTAGGATAGATAAAATTGATCAATGAACATAACTTTGACTTTGTAGCTTACATACAATGTTTGGCAAGTCTTATTTACCATAGAAGATTAGAAGTGGATCTTGTAGGTTGAAACACTAAAAAAAAATCCTAAAGTCACTATTTGCCAAGAATGCAGTTAAAACCAAGCCCAATGTATTTGACCTATCATTTAAAGATTGTGGATTAATACAACATAAAAATGTACCTTGATCAAATTCTATTGTAGTGTTTGAAATGTCTATATTTTGTATTTAATCTAAACTACAAGTCTTGTTTTACACAACTTTAAAACCTTAAAAATTTATAGAGCTCTAATGAATTATTGCAATTGCAAGCTCTATGTGTCAAAATTATATTACACAATAATTGCATAATTCTTTAAATTTTAAATCTTTAATTTAACATTCCATTTAATTTATAAATGTCTCGTGTTTTTTTTCAAATTTTTATTACAAGAGATCTAATTTTCTTTCCACTATATTCTTTGATAAAATCGTAGTCAAAGAAATTTCTATCAATGTTTTTGAAAACACTAAAATGCTAAATTGAATTTAGAAGTTGTGTGATAATATAGAAATGGAGCTTGTCTTTAGAAAGTGAATTAATCCCTTAAGGACTGTGAGCCTCGTGATTGCCACCTGGGTCTTGGAATTTTCTTTTTTTCACTTTTTGCTCATTTTTGTGAGTAATTAAGGTAAAAAGGGTTAGAAAAGTGGAATTAGAGAAATATTGAAAAAAATCTTATGTTTATAGAATTGTGTTCTCAAAACGTCTTAAATTCCATAAAAGTGACATATTGCTGACTTTAGAAGTCTAATTGAGTGTTCAAGTACTACTATAGAAGATTGGAAGTAGTCCTAGTTTGAAATAGAAGATTATGTAAACACTAAGAATTTGGAAGAATTTGGTCTACAATAGTGCAAACGACACCTTGGCTAAGAAAAACAAAGCAAAATCTACGGACACTATAAGTGGCAGTCATAGTAAGAAGAAAGGTGTTTCGTGACCAAGAAGCATGCTAAGAATGTAACGATGAAGCGAGACTGCCTAAATTCCTTTGCACAAGAATGATTCATTTTTGGAGGAATTAAAATATTAAGATTTCTTCATGTGGGAATGATTCCTCCCCAAAGGAATTAAACTACCAACGAACCCCCTTGCACGGAAATGATTCTTTCTAGGAGGAATTAAAATCTAAGAAAGTAAATTTGTTTCTCTTTGGAAAACTACAAGATGAGCTTGAAAATTTGCCTATAGGGTTTGGGGACTTTCTAGAAGTCACTCAAAAAGTTTCATAAATTTCCAAATTGCAGAACATGATTCCATGGGAAGTCAATTACCGGAAGTGAATAAATTCATGTAAATTCCTTTGGTGATGGTAAAATCCCACTAAAAATTATGACAATGTATTTAGGTCTAAATAAGAGCCTAATCAAGTTTCATGACATTCCAATAGCAACAATTACCTAAACCGGCAACGCCAATGGATTTTAACAAAATTTCAAAACATTCCGTACGTTGACTTTCAAATTACAGCCATACAAAGGCCAAATTGAGTCATCTTAGACTCTTCCCTTATGTTCTTGGACCCTCCGGACAACCCTAGCCAAATAAAATTAGCAAAAGAGGCAAATCCCAAAACTTAGATTTTTCACCTTTTGTATGGCAATAAAGAACTCCATCTTTCATGATGAATTTTGAAGTAAAAGTTGGAAGTTAGAATGCTCCTAAGCTAATTTGGATCTCTTGAAGCCAACAGAGTAGTTTGTTTTTCAATTGGAATTTTTCTCCAAAAATTAGAGAAGGATTAGCAGTAAGATAGAATTAGGCATGGTAGTTTTTAATTTTAGTAATTTTAGGTTTACCTAGGTAGTTTGTTCGTAAATAGAGGTAAGTGGGAGCCCCAAAAACGTATAAAAGAACTTCCACCGACTTCATTTGCATCCCTTTGTATTTCGTTGAAGCCATTTTGTGGCAATGTATTGAGATTTTGGTATGCACCAAAACTCTGGTGTTTTCTAATTCAATTCTTTCTTTTTGTTGAACTTGCATTGTTATGAGTTGTTGCAAAGGACGTGGGGTCCCTTTACACTCACTCGTGTTTTGCTGGTACTAACACTAAGAGTTCTTGGCCGAATTTTAGTAATGCCGTTAGTTGAGAACTTTTAGATTTTGATTGCACTTGCATTTTATTGTTATACTAATGAATTCTCAAATGTGATGATTTGTGAGAGATTTCACAACTCAGAGTTGTAGCAAATCTCCTAGTCATCCATTTTTTGATCAGGTGGTTCAAGTGTTGATGAATTTCTTAGTTAATTTGTAAAACTTGGGTGGGAACCAAGTTCAACAATTGTGTGTCTAAGGGGGTATTTTTGCTTAACAATCCGGGGTTAATTCCCCATACGGCAAAGCTTCATCCTTCTATACAACTTTGTGGAAACATTTTTTGAGGTTCCAAATTTATTTTGTTTAAAGGGTTCCTATTGGAGATCCAAGTAGGCGAAGCAACAACCTTAATCCACAATGAATTTATTTTGGTTGTTTTGACCAATTAAAGCCATCAATTAAACCAAAAAAAATTCCAAGCAATTGGCTAGTATCTTCAATCAGTTCCTTATAAAGTTGACCACAGCATCTAGAGCCTCGTACGAGTGAGTTCTCCCAAATCAAGACTAAGGTCTCCATCGTTTATTTTGTTCTTTTATTTTTATTTATTTGAAAATTGAAGTCTGAAAATTCGATAAATCTTTTGACAAGAAGAGAAGGGTTGATTTCAATTGATGGGGTAAAATTAACAAAATTTCAATTAGTAGGAACCTTTGAGAACCACTTCAGTAAAGAAAGGCTTAGGAAATAAAGAAATTAAGGAAGAAGTAAAAGAATTAACAAATAAAATAAAATAATTAACAATCAATTAGAACTAACAGTTCTTTACAATCCAGACCCTGAAGGCTAAGCCATAAAAATTTAGAAATTAATTCAAAAAGAAGGCCATGGCATTAAAAATTCATGATAGTATAATCCACGAAATTTTCAATGACCTTTCCCCAAAAGAACAAAAGAAATTAAACGTTAGAAAGCCCCAAATTCTAGTAATTATTAAATTTCAGTAAGAAAAAAAGAGAAAAGAAAAGAATTCACAACAAACAAGGCCTAGCCTTTATCAAAATTTGAGCAAGGAAGTATAAAAGTCATAGAACTCAAGATTCCAACTTAATTAAAAAATTTCAATAACAAAAGGACCAAAAAACCAACTACCGAGAAGTTAAGCCATCAAAATTAGTGGTTTTATTCCAAAACAAGGACATAAATGATACATAGTGATTGAAAACTTGTCATACATAAAATTTTAGTGATTTTTTCAAGGTAGGAAGGTCTAAAGGCCAAGGACTAAGAGCTTAAAAGTTACTAAAATTTCAACAATTTAATCTAAAGAATTGAAAGAATGAGCTAGGAGCTGAAACTTGAGGGCCATTAAAATTCAATAAGTGATTTCTTTTAAAAACAGAAAGGCAAAAGGACTCCATGACTGAGTGCTTGTAAAACCATTAACAATTTCAAACAACTCCCTTAAAAATCAGATCATTCTGAGGCCCTAGACCAGGGGGATTCAATTACAAGCCAAAGAGACCTAACTGCTAGGAAGTGAGAAACCAATTCCGTCAAAATTTAGTGAGCTTTTATTTTTTTAACAATCAAAACAAAACAAATAAGGAGGTGTGGAGACTGAATACTCTCAACACATTAACAAATCCAATAATCCTCTTTATGATTAGAATATCGTGAGGATCTAGTAGTTAGAAAATTCCATTCACAAATAGAGAGGCCTAATGGCCAGAGAATGAGAGATCTAAATTCACTAGAAGACCATGAATTCCTTCAAACAAAGAGTGAGAAAAATAAACTAAATGCTTAAAAGTTCTAAAGAACCCAACCATTATTTTCCATTATAGAAAAAATGATAGCCCAATGACTGAACTTCAACTATAGGGTTGTAACTGAGAGCTAATAATCTAGTTGGCCATCATTGAACGGTACCCAAGCTAGAGAACTAAGGCGCTTAACCTCACTAAAACTTCATGGAATTTTAAGCAAACAAGGAAATTCAAGAGAATTCAAACTGAGCACTTACTCTGTGTAGACCTCCATTGACAGGTAGTATCATACAACCAATCAGAATTTCAACTCCTCACAAGATACAATTAAGGTGCAAAACTTGAAAACAACATCGACTTGTTTTTCCAACCACAAAGTGCACCCAAAAAACGCAAGTAATGAAGAAAAAGAAGCAAGAAGAAGAAGACAGCTCAAATTTCAAAAGAATCTAGTGTCCTCACATCCGCAAGTCAACTTAGAAATAGGACAAAAAATTAGAAGAATAAAAAGAATAGAATATACTATTAGATTGTTTGCATTAGCAATTTGATAAAACCGTAAGCAAAGAATATTTAGGCCTTTAAAATTAGCAACTATAGTTTTTTTTAAAAGGCTAGATTCTTCAAAGTTTTGTGGAAGAATATCACCAAAATTGTGGAACTTTTGTAAACTCCAAAAAATTCATAAAGAATTAGCATAGGAATTCAGTAGGAGTAGGGTAGGCATTTTATAAGTGATTTTCTCAAACTAAAAACCTAAAAATTCAAAAGAAAAACAAAAGAAGAAAAAACAACAAAAAACAAGTAAAAATGGAGGAAACACACATGTTATCACCATCAAACAACCGTAAGGAAACCAACATCATAGAGGTATGAATTAACTAAACTCTTCAAATTATTTCATTAAAAAACACCAAGTCAAATTTAATTACGAATTAGGAAGGAATTATTTAAAAAATCAAACCTCACAATAAAAATAGAATAAAAAATAAAAATAAAAACAAATAAATTAAATTAAATCAATAAGTGAAATCAATTGAGATAGAATAAGCCTTAGAATAAAAAATGTAATAAGAAAATTCGATAAACTCTTAGATAAGATAATCTTTACATAAAAAATCAATTTTTCCACTAAAAGACAAAATACTTTTAGAATAAGTGTAGAAAAATTTGAAAAAAATATTCCATAACATTTACATGTCTTTTACATTGAGAATTAAACCATTATTGAATAATAAAAAACAAATCAAGGCCCTAACACAAGGAAATTAGAAAAGTCAAACAAAATTGACTAATTTTCTATTAAAATTTAGAATTATTTACTAGACAATAATTATAGTTATACCCATCAAATAAAATTAGATTTTGATAGTTAGATTGCCCATAATTGATGGATGAAGTTTTGATCCAAAAAAACATCCAAACTTCATCCATAAAAATCATTTAGGAATTATAGTAGAATTTCTAAGTTGTCATCATCCATAAAAGAGTATAAAAAACTCTACAACTTAGCTTAGGTACTTTTCTCTTTGCTCATGTAGCCCTTAGTTTTTAGAGGTCCAAATTCACTCAAAATTGTTAAACAAACGTTAATAAATCAAGAGTAAAACTAAACGTAGGAAAACAAAAAGCTCCATTACTTGGAAGGCAGCTTGTTGTTACAGACCAAATTCACTCATAGCGTTAACTACAAAGAACCTAGTTATGCATGTTTGATCACTTATAAAGACAAACATGTGTTTTTTTGGCTACATAGCAATTTTGAGCAAGTACGTGTAATTGGAGATTTCCATATTTTTGGCCCAAAGTTTAAGAGAAGGTGGAGACAATAAATATCTTTCATATGCACTAAATTTCATGACATTTGGAAATATAAGTCAAAAGTTATGACTTGATATATTTTTTTTTGTTAAATGAGTAGTTTGGATAGATCTAGAAAAAATTACTTTCTTCATAAAGAAAAATTTGAAAATGGTTTTATAGAGTTATATGTCTATGGAAAGCTTTGAATCATTTGATTTTGATCAATGAGTCAAAAGTTATGAGGATTTTTGTTTAAAGGCAGTTATGGATTCTCTGCTCTAAAATAAACGTTGAAGTCCTTTATCTTATTCAATTTTCAATATTTTGGGGGAAAAATAAAATCATAATAAGTAGATTTTTAATACAAGATTGCAACCATTAGGATTAGCATTTTTCAATTTCATAATTAAACTCTTAATAATTAAGTATTTTCAATCATTCTCTACTACTTTCTATTTACTATTTTTTTTCTTATTTATTGTACAATTCAAAATATTGTGAAATTTTCCAAACATGTGTCCATTGTCCAACTTGTCTAGGGAAAAAAGTCCAAAGAAGCACCAACATTTGGGATCATTTTTCATTGAAAAATGAATTATAAAATGAAGCTACCCTATTTTTCACAAGGGCAAAGAAATGATTCCAATGAATTTAAATGCTTATATCTTGCAATCCATACGAAGGAAATTTCTAAAATTTTCACTAGTTACATGTTTCTAAGTTAGTATACTATAGTTTTTGATACAAGTTTTAAAAAAAGATTTGGTGCTTATATTAAAAATTGTAGTTTTCAAGTATTTTCAATGAAAATATAGTCATGGAACTTTAGGAGTTATGAAATTGTCCCTAAAGTCCTAATAAACCCATTTTTCACAATGTATTTTGACTTGCATATAAAATTTATAAATTAATAAATTAAAATCAGATGAATGTAAAGTTATATATGGGTCTACATACATACAATTTTAATATACATTGAACTTTAGGGATTATTAATATTAGAGAGATCTCTTAATTGATAAGGTTTTCAATTCTTTAAAGAGAATGCAAAATACTACCAAAACATTCTTGTTATTAATTGTATGCTATTGGAAGGCCCATTCTAAACACTTTACCTATTGCAAGAAGCAAAAAATAGATTCATTACAATCATGCATTCAATCTAAAGTCATAATTCTTGAATAATTGATATTTGATCCACAAAAGATAAATAATTGCCACAATCAAATTCTTAAGTGATATAAGTGATGGAGTGAATCAATGGTCACAATAGGCATTTCTACCTTTCACATGTAAAATCATCTTAAAAAGGTGATTGTTTAAGGCCTTGATATTGTAGCCGTTTTAACTAAATAAAGATGGTTGCAAGCTATGGTCTACTAATTCTTAAAAAAACTCTTTGTACACTTTTTTGTACTCAATATGTATTCTTATCAATTTTGTTAGAATTTTGATTTCTAAACTAGTTAAAAAAAATGTTTATTACATTTTTGTAGCAGTTAAAGGGCCAATTTATTTGTTTATGTATACATAAAGAGAAGATGAATTTTTATTTTTGAAAACAAATTATCTTAAGGATATAGAATTTTGAATACCTCATTGAATAACATTTTGACCAAACAACAACAATTTCAAATTTTCTCAAATAATTGATTTGATGATTTATCTATATATTCTTACAAAATAATGAATCACTTGATTTATAGAGTGATGTTTTGAAAATTTGAAAATTTGAAAATCCTAAAAAACATTATAAAGTAGTGCATTTCAACATCAAATTTAATGCACCATACCTTTCAAATGCGCATAAAACAAATTCCAACATTGATATAATATTTGTTTATTAGTTTCATTTGGAAGGGAAAGGAATCTATTGATTTTTTTTGCACATTTAGACAATACTCTTCAATTGAGGCTATGTTTCTTTTTGCAATACTACTAGTGATATTTAATTTTGGAGTTGAAAATTTTGAGACTCCATTTTCAACTTTGTCCCAATGTTTGTGGATTGGATCTAAAATAGCATGGGGGATTTTTTCTTTATATGTTTTGCTTATAAGTCTTTTATATACTTTTCTCCTAAATTATCCTAACCCTACTCCAAAATTTTCCCTAACTCAAATGCCAAGCCCATAATTCCCATGTAACTTAAAAATTTGATATAGTCAACTTTGATCTAGTAAATTAATGGAAAATCACTTTAAATTATTTAAATTATTTTTTATGTATTGACTAACTTGGTAAAACTTGCATTCTAAAGTATTGTCTAACTATGATGAATGTTTTACCACTACTAACTTCTTAAAACAACTACAACTTCAAACTTCGGTTGCATTTGTGACCATAAATCATATATCCAAAGTTCATTGGCACTAAAATTTTGAAACAATATAGAAAATAAGTTTAGAAATACCCCTCTAAATTTTTCTAACCAAATTACTAATTATATGCAATAAGATCTAAGCTCTTAAAGAATCCCTTTTGCCGACCTTAGATTCTAGACCCCTTTATTTCTACACCTCATATCTTTATTTTCATAAATGATGTAAATTTAAAAATTAGTATTGTGATAGACCATTTTATTAGAATATTGCATCCAATATCTTATTTTGATACAGGACTTGATCCATTCACAATCATAAAACTCCTTGACCTCAAATTTGGCTTTTTTAGAAATCAATAACAACACAAAATAATGTGCACTAAATGCAACCACAACAATATCCTCAACGTTGCAATTGGTTTGTCAAAATTCCCTTGCAATTAAAAATTCCATATTCATTGGAATTAAAAGGAAATAATTAAATCAAGCCTTCTTACAAAAAGTGCAAAATAATAAGATAAACTTGCACTTAGTATTCGAAACCTTTTAAAGAAGTTATCCAAAAAAATTTGGATTTTTTTTTAATGTAGAAGATGGCTTTCAAAAAAGTCAATTGCTTTAATTGATATAGATTTTTTTTAATTATCCACTTTGTAATAAAATTTCAATAAAAATTAGGATAGACTCTTTTGTAATAGTAATGCATCTCCAAAAATTTTAAAGCATTTTGACACCAATAAGTACCTAAATTGGAGGCTCCATTGATCTTGATGAATTTTCAAGAAGTTTGAGGCATTGACTAGCATACTAGGAGCTTGTGACATCTAAAAGAGGTCAAAACATAGTCTACTTTTACTCCCACGAACACTCTAAACACGCTAAGCAAGTTTAAAACTTTGAAAATTGCAAATTCCATCATCCAAAATATGTACATTTTCTTGCCTTGACAATTTGTTGGCTTTTTCAATTGGATTATAATAATACGACAGGGATAGGAGAAATCTAACAAAAATATCAATTAGCCATAGACAAGGTTGACGAATCTCTACGTCCGCCCCAAAATAGTGTCCGTAATCCGAACGTCCGGACGCACAGACGCCTGCAAACGCAGCATCCCTCCCGCCGTCGGAAGGCGGACAGATGGACGGACGCGGGCAGACGGGGTTGGATGGGGCGGACAGGCGGGGGCGGACTGGGGCGGACAGGGCGGGGCGGGGCGGACGGACGGACGGACGGGTGGATAGGGGCGGAAGGGGGCGGGTAGGGCGGACGGGGCGGACGGCGTCCTCGAATGTCAGTGGACGCTACGGACACAACGTCCGCGTTTGGACGTCCCGGACGTCCGACCGTCCTGTCAACCCTGGCCATAGAAAATCTAAATGGACAACTATTGACTTGTGGTTCAAGTAGGGGACAAGAATCTCAAATTATTTGTGTTTTGTTTGTCTTTAGCTTTTAATTAGAATTATATAGTTGTTTCTTTGATAAAGTTTCTTAGTTTAAGATTGGCAATAATTCAAAAAAGAGTCCTAGAAAGAAAAGTTGAAGTAGAAAATAAAAGAAGAGAAGCTAAAGAGAAAAGAGTAGAAGAAACTTAGAAAGATGAATATGAGGTTAGATTGGAATTAATTCCACAACTTGAACTACAAATAATCAACTTAAGTGGTCAGTAAATTACAATAAGACAAGATGGAGAATAATAGGGGTGCCTAAGCCATCTTCAAAAAAAATTTCTAGATGAAGTCAACTTCCAAGTAAGTACCTAAATCACCCATTTTCTTCGATGTCTTCTAGCATGGTTAAAAATTCAAACACATGGTAGAAATTACAATCTTAAGTTAGACCTCTAGAAGTAGTTTCCATTTCAAGTTTAGTTGAAGATCCTTAAAAAATATTTCTAGAGCTTTCTAAAAGCAGATAAAACTTAGAAAATGGATTGTAAGAAAATACAAAGGAGCTATCAATGGATGAAGTTTGATACTAAGAATAGATGAAATTCACCCAAAATTCACCCAAAAAAGGTAGAAATGGAAACTTGGAATTTAGTTTGAATTCCAAGTCTAAAAGTTCAAAGAAAAATTAGTTTAAAGTTATAGATTGATAGAAATTAGTGGATGAAGTTATAAAGTGTCAATTAATGGTCAAATTCCTCCATCCATAACTTTTACTAAAAAATTCAAATTTTGAGTATCTTAGCCATCTAGATAGTTAATTTTAAGCCATACTAAGGAAAAACATTAGAATTCTAAAAATAATAAGATAATAAAAGAAATCTAGAGCCCTAAGAAATGAAATGGATAGCAATTTTGAATCTCTTGAAGACAATTAAAGAGTAACTAAAATTTAGAATCATGTAGAAAAAGTTTAGAAAGTTCCAAATCTAGTTATGGGCCCCTTTTGTAAAGGGTGACGCTTCCCTAAACGTCAGAAACTTTGGCGTTGTTAGAGAACTTGGATCTCCATGCACATATCGTGGGAATGTAGGGATAGTTAAGGCTTTCTATATTTAGAAAACCACGTTAGGGCCAAGAAGATAACAAAAGATGAAGTTTATTGTTAAGACTAAATGAAAGTATGGATTCTTCATATACTCTAAGTCAAACTTGAAATTTAGAAATTAGATTTAAATTTAAACTCATATCTACATCCAAAAGTCAATTTGAGTCTAAGAACCAATAGAAATATATGGATGAAGTTTCAACCACCTCTTCCAAGACTAAACTTCATCTGGCTATAACTTTTCCTAGAAAACTTCAAATGGGATGAATTTTATCATTTTTTAAATGCCAGACTTCGATCTTGAACTTCAAATAGCTTTCTTTTGCAATTTATCATTTCATATCAATTATCAAGAAGCTAGAATTTGGACATAGTTTGGTTGATATGGCCAAGTTTGCCATGTTTTGAAGTTTTTGTTGTTTCTTTCTATAGTTTAAACCACTTAGAAAGTTAGAAAGATACATTCTTTTGAAGGCACAATGGACCACATTTGGACACCCATCATAAAAAAATTTCCAAAACAAACTCATAAATTCAATTGTCTTTGTTCCATTTCAAAAATAGAGATGAAAAAACTCACATCCATGTATACAACTCAGCAATTGTCAATCTTTCTCTTGATCCTGTAGTCCAAAATTGTCATAACCCCGTCTCTATGTACAGCCTCTATTAGTTGTTGATTCTATTCTCAATTATGAGATTTAGAGTTGTTGTAGCCTCATATATCTTTATGTACAACCAAACAACCATTCATCCTCTTTGATTTTGTGGTATAGATTTGTCATCACTTGGCAAATATGAACATTATATATATATATATATATATATGTGTGTGTTTGTATGTTATTTTGATGGATTTTAATTATAATAATATAGAAAAAAAAAAACCAATTAAAATAGCTTCAAGGTGACACTTTCTCACTAGCATGTATGAGTGAACTACACTGAAATTGGTAAATAGTGTTGGTTGATAATTAGTGTTGTTCCCTATTTTTTATCTCCAACTCTATTTTTTAACTTATGTATAAATAGTGTTGGGGTACTTAACTTCTGCCATCAAACTCTAGCGCTTCTCTGGAGAATTCTATTTTTTGCTATCCCTCCTTGGAAACCTCAATTTTTGCCTCCTTTTCCTATAAAACTCTCTTTTGGCTTGCTTCTTTGCCTTGCTCTTCCCTTGTTTGGTGACCACCTTGACGAGATTGTGAGGGGAGGTGTAGAGCTCTTTGGTCCATCACTCCTTCCCCAGCAAGGAGACGGGGGGTTATACTCTGTGGTTTCTTGCCTCAAATTCAAACGCTCCTATTGCTATCTTTTTCTTGGGATATAAGATTGAACATTGGATGACACCATCGGATTTGTCTTTCTCTCTTTTATTTCTTTTAAATTTTTTTTTTTTTTTTTTTTTTGTTGCCATTTCTTTTTACAACCAAATTTTTACTTTTATTTGTAGCCAACCATGGACCGCCTCCCACTTGCAACGATTCCTCCCAATGCCCCTCCACGCTATCTTATCACTTGCCAATCTGTCATTTTTTGGATGGTCAAGGACATTACCATTCATGGCTTCGCTAGCCTTTACTCTTGGATCATTTAAGCATTTTCGGAACACTTTTGTGGCCAACGCCCTACCAACCTCATAAAAGCCAACTACTAGTGGCAACAACATCACCAATTCTATGAAGATGTTGCAAGCCACATCACTCCATTATCTTGTAGCCGAAGCCAATTGGGCAAAAAGAAACACCATTATCCAAAAGCCAGATCAGATTAAGGCAAAAAAGAGAGCAAATGGGTGCAATATTTGTACCTTATATTACTTAAAGAATTCAACCGCCTCTGTATATCAAGTGTCAAATTTTTCTCTCACCTACTTCGTGAATTGACCCTCTCCATTCTTGTAGCTCCTAAGTCCATTTTTACAATTCATTCTGTTGATCCCAAAGACAATATTTTATTGGTCAACAAAATCAAAACAAATTGGGTTCATTAATTCATGGATAACCACAATATAGTCTTTTTATCTCAATGAGGTCGTTTGACTTGTAGCCCTAAAAGAGAGCTTCAAATAAAAAAGGCAAACCGCCTACCATTTGGGGGACTTGCAAAGGGGATTTTCATTCAAGGAATTCAATGAAAATCTCATGGAAAACCTAAATGAAATGCATTTCGTTGTCAATCTTGACAATGACTAAACTTTAGGGTTTGGGGAAGATACAACTATCAAATATGTTAAAGTTGTCTCGGGTGAGGAATCCATGACCATGGTGGTTTGCATTTCAGGTGGCCATCGTACCACAATAGAAATTCCTATGTTCATTTTCTCAAATGAAAATAGGAGCTACTGTATACGGGATTTGATTGATAATATTCCTAAGGTTTCTTATAGAACAAGCCCTAAAGGTTAGATGAACCAAGCCATCTTTTCCAAATACTTCTTGGAACCTTGTGCATATTAAGCCAATTTTCATCAACGCATGAAGATCATATGACTTGATAATTGTAGCGGCCATACTGTGATCCTTAGATTGGTTGTTGTCCTAGTTGCTAAAAACATAGTTTTCAAATTTTTGTCTCCATATTCTACTCACATTTGCCAACTAGCAGATACATTCTTCATTTCAAAAATCAAAGATGTATGGACAAGATGGTGGAAAGCCAAGAAAATTGAGTTGATACAACAAAATGCTTGGCAAAATGCACCTCAGGCAGATAAACAATGGTTAGAGAAGTTGACAAATCTTGGGAAACGTTTTCTTCTACAATTGGCTACTAATAGTGTAGAAGATGTTAATTGAGAGGTGGACTGTGACAACATGTTCTGTACTAAAAAGCAATGATTTGTTGTGGCTTGGCATTAGGACTTGATGGATCTTGGAGTGTAGAACAATTGTTTCCACATCTCCAAGAGATAATTACAAAACATTTGCAATACTTCCAAGGGCAAGAATTGCCCAATTTCAATAGGGTAGTTTAAAAATCCTTTTTGATATTTTACCTATTTTTTTTCTCAAATTTTTGGCCTACAGCTAGGATTATTATGTCGTATTTTTTATTGTTGCTATATTTAGCAATTTATACATACACTATAAAAAATTTGATCATTTCAACATTTTATTGTTTATTTTAGCATTTCATACACCACTTTTTACCCACCATTCCAACTTCTATATTTTGTTCCCATCTGATACTAAATGCACTCTTGCAAAAATGTTGAAATGATCAAATTTTACTATAGAGCAAAAACTATAGTGTTAGAATGAGTAAATAATGTTCTAACACTTACCTTGCAAATCACAATTAGTGTTATTGTTGGTAGTTAGTGTAGCCAACACTATTTACCAATTTTAGTGTACTAAGAGAAGAGACCACCAAAGAGTCTCATTAGCTTAAAATAATTTTTCTAAATTATAGAATGTCATTTTTCTTAAGTTTTAGAATATCAAAATAGAGAATTTTTTTAGGGTCTCAAGGTGTAGATGGAGTGATGCTTCCATTGAAACTTTATTTTTTTTTACCTCAATTAAACAATTATTAGATCCTAATTCTTTTATTTCCATATTTAAAAATATATTTTAAATTTTCTTTCATATGTATGAATTTTTAAGAAGGGAAGATGAAGACAATTACCTTCTAGTTGAATAAATTTGGGGTGATATGTCTTCAAAATAAAGATAAGAGGTAAGTTGTAGGAGAAAAATGAAATCAAGAGGTGTTAAACTAACCATTTGGTTAAGGTATGGGCTAAAATGGACTTGTTTGGGTGGATGAAGTGAAGGATAAGGTGGAAGATAAGGTGGAAATTTTTCTTTCTTTTTCAGTTTTTTTATTTGAATTGCTATCAATTTAGAAAGCCTATAGTGTATTTTGTATTGTGAATTTTGAGATGGAAATTTGATAATTTTTTTCTTGTTGTGATTCTAAATAGTTATGATTCATTCTATTTGAAATTTGTATGGAAAAGTTATACTTGATGAAAAGAGTGAGAGAGTCAATTGCCATAATATTTGAAGTCAAAATTTTGGAGTGCTCATAATTATTTGATGAGGAAGTATCTAATTTTGAGATTTTTGATGCGTATGTGATGAGTTGTTATCCTTCTAAAAAGCTATCATTTTCTTAGTTTGCAATTAATGAGTGAAAGACATGGACTTTGAAGTGAAGTAGTGTTGAGCTACCTTTGAATTGAATTAAGTGAACTTTGACCAACTATAAAAATCATGCCATAAGAAGTTTTGACTTAAAACTTTGTGATTTATAGAAATTTGTATTAGCTTTACAAAAAGATATCACAATTTTAGTTTGGAATAAGGAAACATTAATATAAATGGGCTTGGAAGTAAAGTAGTAACAAGTCACTATTGAATTGAAGAGAAGAAGCTTCAACTAGCTTTCAAATCAAAGAATATAAAATTTTGACTTGAATTTAAAAATATTGAAAGAAATTTGTATCATCTTTTTGAAGAGTTATTACATTTTGAATTTGAATTTATTAAGTGAAATATATGGAAGTGAAGTAGTGTCAAATTAGCATTGAATTGAGAATAGGCAATTTCAACCAACTTTAGAAGTTGGATGGTAAAAAAATTTGACTTGAAATTTGAAGTGTTTTATAGAAATTTACATTAGTGTTTTGAAAAGCTACAACATTCTTAATTTGAATTTGAAAGTGAATTATATAGCTTGAAAGTAAAGTATTATTGAGCTATCATTGAATTGAGGAGAAGGGAATTCAACCAACTATAAAACTAATAAAAGTTGTACTGTAAGAGTTTTTAACCTAAAATTTAGAGGGTTTATAGAAATTTGTACTAATTTTTTGAAAAGCTATCACACTCTTGATTTAGAGTTTTGAATACATCTTCAAAGGAATTTATTTTATTTACATATAAATCAAACAATTTCTATGCAAACTTATGGTATTTTATTTGAGTTAGAAGACCTTATATGAGGTGCATATATATACAAATATGATAAAAAAATTTGATTTGATATATTGTATGAAATTAATATAAGTATAAAGACAATATATTGCATGAAGTATATAAAAGTATAATTACAATTTGATATATTGTATGAGGTAAATATGAATATAAATGTAGAAAATATGTAGTTTATGTACTTGTATAGTTATATTATGATCCATGTGTATCATATGAATATTGGCATACATTTATCCATACATGCTTTATACAAAGTAATCGACTTATGTTTGTAGAGTACATTCACTATATTTTTTTATTTGATTATGGAATCTTTCATGTCTTGGGCCAAATCTAGTTTTAGCTAAAATCCCATTCTTTTACCAACTAAAGGCAAACCTTTTCCATCTGATAGTTACTATTTATATCCCAAATAATGGTAAGTCTTTTCATACTACAGTCCAAATAGGTTGTATGAAATTCTTGGATTTTTTAATGGACAAATTGAACTAGAAGGTGAATTGAATGAACTCCAAATGGATAAAATATAAGGATCAAATTGTTAAAGTTTATAGAAAAACTTAATCCAAAATACTATGACTTATTAAATGATAAAGGAAAGATCTTAATGAATTAAGAAAGAAAAACACCTTATGCATATAAATTCTAAGCTTTGCTATTCTAGATGATTTATTTTGAAAAACCAAAAATCATTGAATAGAAAAAACTAACAACATTTTCTGAAATGTATAGGCAAAGTTAGAGCTTTGTCATACAAATTGATATTAAAGGAAAGCAAAAAAATACTAAAGATAGGATTTTAGAACAAATCTCATAAAGTCAAGGACTCACCATATAAGGCAAATGCTTAAGAAAAAAGAGACCAAAAAAATCACTCACTATTACAAAATGAAAGAAAATATGAGTGTCTCAATAAACAAAATGAAGTTCAGCTTCATTGTTGGGTAGAATCAAAACATAGACAATGACCTCAACATCCAAATTTTTGAAAAGATTCATTTTTAGTAGGTTAAGGCTCCAAAGGGAATTCTTCAAAACAAAAATTCTCACACAAGAAGCTAGTGCAAGATCACAACAAGGAAATAGTGACCAAAAGACTTAAGAAAAAACCATGAAACCGCAATTGTTAGTAATCAACTAAATGTAAGCATGTATGCAAGGATGAAGGTGTGAAGACTTGAAGGGACCCTCGTGTCCTTCAAAAAGTGCACCAAGACACTTCAAAAGATGAGTGAGATGCTTCAAAAACACAAAGTGGGCACAAAATAATCAAATTGGCTTAACACATTATGAACATAAAAACATCAATGCTTTAACAATAGCATATAGGAGGTGGTTTGTGAGAAGAGGGAATGTCTTTTTATACCTTTTATAAGGCCTATCCCTCCTTTTTTAACATCCAACAACTTCTATAATAAGTTTAACTGCAAGCTATGATTAATTATTTAATTTTAGACAAACTTATTGTTGAACCATTTTCTAACTTTTGAACAAAAGATCCAAATAACAAACAAATTGTCCCAATTGACTTTAAAAGTCTCTAATTAGACTTTGAACCCTCAAATTCCTATTTTTAGGTCATTTGCGCTTGAAAAAGCCAACAAATTGTCAAGGCAAGAAAATGTACATATTTTGGATGATGGAATTTGCAATTTTCAAAGTTTTAAACTTGCTTAGCGTGTTTAGAGTGTTCGTGGGAGTAAAAGTAGACTATGTTTTGACCTCTTTTAGATGTCACAAGCTCCTAGTATGCTAGTCAATGCCTCAAACTTCTTGAAAATTCATCAAGATCAATGGAGCCTCCAATTTAGGTACTTATTGGTGTCAAAATGCTTTAAAATTTTTGGAGATGCATTACTATTACAAAAGAGTCTATCCTAATTTTTATTGAAATTTTATTACAAAGTGGATAATTAAAAAAAATCTATATCAATTAAAGCAATTGACTTTTTTGAAAGCCATCTTCTACATTAAAAAAAAATCCAAATTTTTTTGGATAACTTCTTTAAAAGGTTTCGAATACTAAGTGCAAGTTTATCTTATTATTTTGCACTTTTTGTAAGAAGGCTTGATTTAATTATTTCCTTTTAATTCCAATGAATATGGAATTTTTAATTGCAAGGGAATTTTGACAAACCAATTGCAACGTTGAGGATATTGTTGTGGTTGCATTTAGTGCACATTATTTTGTGTTGTTATTGATTTCTAAAAAAGCCAAATTTGAGGTCAAGGAGTTTTATGATTGTGAATGGATCAAGTCCTGTATCAAAATAAGATATTGGATGCAATATTCTAATAAAATGGTCTATCACAATACTAATTTTTAAATTTACATCATTTATGAAAATAAAGATATGAGGTGTAGAAATAAAGGGGTCTAGAATCTAAGGTCGGCAAAAGGGATTCTTTAAGAGCTTAGATCTTATTGCATATAATTAGTAATTTGGTTAGAAAAATTTAGAGGGGTATTTCTAAACTTATTTTCTATATTGTTTCAAAATTTTAGTGCCAATGAACTTTGGATATATGATTTATGGTCACAAATGCAACCGAAGTTTGAAGTTGTAGTTGTTTTAAGAAGTTAGTAGTGGTAAAACATTCATCATAGTTAGACAATACTTTAGAATGCAAGTTTTACCAAGTTAGTCAATACATAAAAAATAATTTAAATAATTTAAAGTGATTTTCCATTAATTTACTAGATCAAAGTTGACTATATCAAATTTTTAAGTTACATGGGAATTATGGGCTTGGCATTTGAGTTAGGGAAAATTTTGGAGTAGGGTTAGGATAATTTAGGAGAAAAGTATATAAAAGACTTATAAGCAAAACATATAAAGAAAAAATCCCCCATGCTATTTTAGATCCAATCCACAAACATTGGGACAAAGTTGAAAATGGAGTCTCAAAATTTTCAACTCCAAAATTAAATATCACTAGTAGTATTGCAAAAAGAAACATAGCCTCAATTGAAGAGTATTGTCTAAATGTGCAAAAAAAATCAATAGATTCCTTTCCCTTCCAAATGAAACTAATAAACAAATATTATATCAATGTTGGAATTTGTTTTATGCGCATTTGAAAGGTATGGTGCATTAAATTTGATGTTGAAATGCACTACTTTATAATGTTTTTTAGGATTTTCAAATTTTCAAATTTTCAAAACATCACTCTATAAATCAAGTGATTCATTATTTTGTAAGAATATATAGATAAATCATCAAATCAATTATTTGAGAAAATTTGAAATTGTTGTTGTTTGGTCAAAATGTTATTCAATGAGGTATTCAAAATTCTATATCCTTAAGATAATTTGTTTTCAAAAATAAAAATTCATCTTCTCTTTATGTATACATAAACAAATAAATTGGCCCTTTAACTGCTACAAAAATGTAATAAACATTTTTTTTAACTAGTTTAGAAATCAAAATTCTAACAAAATTGATAAGAATACATATTGAGTACAAAAAAGTGTACAAAGAGTTTTTTTAAGAATTAGTAGACCATAGCTTGCAACCATCTTTATTTAGTTAAAACGGCTACAATATCAAGGCCTTAAACAATCACCTTTTTAAGATGATTTTACATGTGAAAGGTAGAAATGCCTATTGTGACCATTGATTCACTCCATCACTTATATCACTTAAGAATTTGATTGTGGCAATTATTTATCTTTTGTGGATCAAATATCAATTATTCAAGAATTATGACTTTAGATTGAATGCATGATTGTAATGAATCTATTTTTTGCTTCTTGCAATAGGTAAAGTGTTTAGAATGGGCCTTCCAATAGCATACAATTAATAACAAGAATGTTTTGGTAGTATTTTGCATTCTCTTTAAAGAATTGAAAACCTTATCAATTAAGAGATCTCTCTAATATTAATAATCCCTAAAGTTCAATGTATATTAAAATTGTATGTATGTAGACCCATATATAACTTTACATTCATCTGATTTTAATTTATTAATTTATAAATTTTATATGCAAGTCAAAATACATTGTGAAAAATGGGTTTATTAGGACTTTAGGGACAATTTCATAACTCCTAAAGTTCCATGACTATATTTTCATTGAAAATACTTGAAAACTACAATTTTTAATATAAGCACCAAATCTTTTTTTAAAACTTGTATCAAAAACTATAGTATACTAACTTAGAAACATGTAACTAGTGAAAATTTTAGAAATTTCCTTCGTATGGATTGCAAGATATAAGCATTTAAATTCATTGGAATCATTTCTTTGCCCTTGTGAAAAATAGGGTAGCTTCATTTTATAATTCATTTTTCAATGAAAAATGATCCCAAATGTTGGTGCTTCTTTGGACTTTTTTCCCTAGACAAGTTGGACAATGGACACATGTTTGGAAAATTTCACAATATTTTGAATTGTACAATAAATAAGAAAAAAAATAGTAAATAGAAAGTAGTAGAGAATGATTGAAAATACTTAATTATTAAGAGTTTAATTATGAAATTGAAAAATGCTAATCCTAATGGTTGCAATCTTGTATTAAAAATCTACTTATTATGATTTTATTTTTCCCCCAAAATATTGAAAATTGAATAAGATAAAGGACTTCAACGTTTATTTTAGAGCAGAGAATCCATAACTGCCTTTAAACAAAAATCCTCATAACTTTTGACTCATTGATCAAAATCAAATGATTCAAAGCTTTCCATAGACATATAACTCTATAAAACCATTTTCAAATTTTTCTTTATGAAGAAAGTAATTTTTTCTAGATCTATCCAAACTACTCATTTAACAAAAAAAAATATATCAAGTCATAACTTTTGACTTATATTTCCAAATGTCATGAAATTTAGTGCATATGAAAGATATTTATTGTCTCCACCTTCTCTTAAACTTTGGGCCAAAAATATGGAAATCTCCAATTACACGTACTTGCTCAAAATTGCTATGTAGCCAAAAAAACACATGTTTGTCTTTATAAGTGATCAAACATGCATAACTAGGTTCTTTGTAGTTAACGCTATGAGTGAATTTGGTCTGTAACAACAAGCTGCCTTCCAAGTAATGGAGCTTTTTGTTTTCCTACGTTTAGTTTTACTCTTGATTTATTAACGTTTGTTTAACAATTTTGAGTGAATTTGGACCTCTAAAAACTAAGGGCTACATGAGCAAAGAGAAAAGTACCTAAGCTAAGTTGTAGAGTTTTTTATACTCTTTTATGGATGATGACAACTTAGAAATTCTACTATAATTCCTAAATGATTTTTATGGATGAAGTTTGGATGTTTTTTTGGATCAAAACTTCATCCATCAATTATGGGCAATCTAACTATCAAAATCTAATTTTATTTGATGGGTATAACTATAATTATTGTCTAGTAAATAATTCTAAATTTTAATAGAAAATTAGTCAATTTTGTTTGACTTTTCTAATTTCCTTGTGTTAGGGCCTTGATTTGTTTTTTATTATTCAATAATGGTTTAATTCTCAATGTAAAAGACATGTAAATGTTATGGAATATTTTTTTCAAATTTTTCTACACTTATTCTAAAAGTATTTTGTCTTTTAGTGGAAAAATTGATTTTTTATGTAAAGATTATCTTATCTAAGAGTTTATCGAATTTTCTTATTACATTTTTTATTCTAAGGCTTATTCTATCTCAATTGATTTCACTTATTGATTTAATTTAATTTATTTGTTTTTATTTTTATTTTTTATTCTATTTTTATTGTGAGGTTTGATTTTTTAAATAATTCCTTCCTAATTCGTAATTAAATTTGACTTGGTGTTTTTTAATGAAATAATTTGAAGAGTTTAGTTAATTCATACCTCTATGATGTTGGTTTCCTTACGGTTGTTTGATGGTGATAACATGTGTGTTTCCTCCATTTTTACTTGTTTTTTGTTGTTTTTTCTTCTTTTGTTTTTCTTTTGAATTTTTAGGTTTTTAGTTTGAGAAAATCACTTATAAAATGCCTACCCTACTCCTACTGAATTCCTATGCTAATTCTTTATGAATTTTTTGGAGTTTACAAAAGTTCCACAATTTTGGTGATATTCTTCCACAAAACTTTGAAGAATCTAGCCTTTTAAAAAAAACTATAGTTGCTAATTTTAAAGGCCTAAATATTCTTTGCTTACGGTTTTATCAAATTGCTAATGCAAACAATCTAATAGTATATTCTATTCTTTTTATTCTTCTAATTTTTTGTCCTATTTCTAAGTTGACTTGCGGATGTGAGGACACTAGATTCTTTTGAAATTTGAGCTGTCTTCTTCTTCTTGCTTCTTTTTCTTCATTACTTGCGTTTTTTGGGTGCACTTTGTGGTTGGAAAAACAAGTCGATGTTGTTTTCAAGTTTTGCACCTTAATTGTATCTTGTGAGGAGTTGAAATTCTGATTGGTTGTATGATACTACCTGTCAATGGAGGTCTACACAGAGTAAGTGCTCAGTTTGAATTCTCTTGAATTTCCTTGTTTGCTTAAAATTCCATGAAGTTTTAGTGAGGTTAAGCGCCTTAGTTCTCTAGCTTGGGTACCGTTCAATGATGGCCAACTAGATTATTAGCTCTCAGTTACAACCCTATAGTTGAAGTTCAGTCATTGGGCTATCATTTTTTCTATAATGGAAAATAATGGTTGGGTTCTTTAGAACTTTTAAGCATTTAGTTTATTTTTCTCACTCTTTGTTTGAAGGAATTCATGGTCTTCTAGTGAATTTAGATCTCTCATTCTCTGGCCATTAGGCCTCTCTATTTGTGAATGGAATTTTCTAACTACTAGATCCTCACGATATTCTAATCATAAAGAGGATTATTGGATTTGTTAATGTGTTGAGAGTATTCAGTCTCCACACCTCCTTATTTGTTTTGTTTTGATTGTTAAAAAAATAAAAGCTCACTAAATTTTGACGGAATTGGTTTCTCACTTCCTAGCAGTTAGGTCTCTTTGGCTTGTAATTGAATCCCCCTGGTCTAGGGCCTCAGAATGATCTGATTTTTAAGGGAGTTGTTTGAAATTGTTAATGGTTTTACAAGCACTCAGTCATGGAGTCCTTTTGCCTTTCTGTTTTTAAAAGAAATCACTTATTGAATTTTAATGGCCCTCAAGTTTCAGCTCCTAGCTCATTCTTTCAATTCTTTAGATTAAATTGTTGAAATTTTAGTAACTTTTAAGCTCTTAGTCCTTGGCCTTTAGACCTTCCTACCTTGAAAAAATCACTAAAATTTTATGTATGACAAGTTTTCAATCACTATGTATCATTTATGTCCTTGTTTTGGAATAAAACCACTAATTTTGATGGCTTAACTTCTCGGTAGTTGGTTTTTTGGTCCTTTTGTTATTGAAATTTTTTAATTAAGTTGGAATCTTGAGTTCTATGACTTTTATACTTCCTTGCTCAAATTTTGATAAAGGCTAGGCCTTGTTTGTTGTGAATTCTTTTCTTTTCTCTTTTTTTCTTACTGAAATTTAATAATTACTAGAATTTGGGGCTTTCTAACGTTTAATTTCTTTTGTTCTTTTGGGGAAAGGTCATTGAAAATTTCGTGGATTATACTATCATGAATTTTTAATGCCATGGCCTTCTTTTTGAATTAATTTCTAAATTTTTATGGCTTAGCCTTCAGGGTCTGGATTGTAAAGAACTGTTAGTTCTAATTGATTGTTAATTATTTTATTTTATTTGTTAATTCTTTTACTTCTTCCTTAATTTCTTTATTTCCTAAGCCTTTCTTTACTGAAGTGGTTCTCAAAGGTTCCTACTAATTGAAATTTTGTTAATTTTACCCCATCAATTGAAATCAACCCTTCTCTTCTTGTCAAAAGATTTATCGAATTTTCAGACTTCAATTTTCAAATAAATAAAAATAAAAGAACAAAATAAACGATGGAGACCTTAGTCTTGATTTGGGAGAACTCACTCGTACGAGGCTCTAGATGCTGTGGTCAACTTTATAAGGAACTGATTGAAGATACTAGCCAATTGCTTGGAATTTTTTTTGGTTTAATTGATGGCTTTAATTGGTCAAAACAACCAAAATAAATTCATTGTGGATTAAGGTTGTTGCTTCGCCTACTTGGATCTCCAATAGGAACCCTTTAAACAAAATAAATTTGGAACCTCAAAAAATGTTTCCACAAAGTTGTATAGAAGGATGAAGCTTTGCCGTATGGGGAATTAACCCCGGATTGTTAAGCAAAAATACCCCCTTAGACACACAATTGTTGAACTTGGTTCCCACCCAAGTTTTACAAATTAACTAAGAAATTCATCAACACTTGAACCACCTGATCAAAAAATGGATGACTAGGAGATTTGCTACAACTCTGAGTTGTGAAATCTCTCACAAATCATCACATTTGAGAATTCATTAGTATAACAATAAAATGCAAGTGCAATCAAAATCTAAAAGTTCTCAACTAACGGCATTACTAAAATTCGGCCAAGAACTCTTAGTGTTAGTACCAGCAAAACACGAGTGAGTGTAAAGGGACCCCACGTCCTTTGCAACAACTCATAACAATGCAAGTTCAACAAAAAGAAAGAATTGAATTAGAAAACACCAGAGTTTTGGTGCATACCAAAATCTCAATACATTGCCACAAAATGGCTTCAACGAAATACAAAGGGATGCAAATGAAGTCGGTGGAAGTTCTTTTATACGTTTTTGGGGCTCCCACTTACCTCTATTTACGAACAAACTACCTAGGTAAACCTAAAATTACTAAAATTAAAAACTACCATGCCTAATTCTATCTTACTGCTAATCCTTCTCTAATTTTTGGAGAAAAATTCCAATTGAAAAACAAACTACTCTGTTGGCTTCAAGAGATCCAAATTAGCTTAGGAGCATTCTAACTTCCAACTTTTACTTCAAAATTCATCATGAAAGATGGAGTTCTTTATTGCCATACAAAAGGTGAAAAATCTAAGTTTTGGGATTTGCCTCTTTTGCTAATTTTATTTGGCTAGGGTTGTCCGGAGGGTCCAAGAACATAAGGGAAGAGTCTAAGATGACTCAATTTGGCCTTTGTATGGCTGTAATTTGAAAGTCAACGTACGGAATGTTTTGAAATTTTGTTAAAATCCATTGGCGTTGCCGGTTTAGGTAATTGTTGCTATTGGAATGTCATGAAACTTGATTAGGCTCTTATTTAGACCTAAATACATTGTCATAATTTTTAGTGGGATTTTACCATCACCAAAGGAATTTACATGAATTTATTCACTTCCGGTAATTGACTTCCCATGGAATCATGTTCTGCAATTTGGAAATTTATGAAACTTTTTGAGTGACTTCTAGAAAGTCCCCAAACCCTATAGGCAAATTTTCAAGCTCATCTTGTAGTTTTCCAAAGAGAAACAAATTTACTTTCTTAGATTTTAATTCCTCCTAGAAAGAATCATTTCCGTGCAAGGGGGTTCGTTGGTAGTTTAATTCCTTTGGGGAGGAATCATTCCCACATGAAGAAATCTTAATATTTTAATTCCTCCAAAAATGAATCATTCTTGTGCAAAGGAATTTAGGCAGTCTCGCTTCATCGTTACATTCTTAGCATGCTTCTTGGTCACGAAACACCTTTCTTCTTACTATGACTGCCACTTATAGTGTCCGTAGATTTTGCTTTGTTTTTCTTAGCCAAGGTGTCGTTTGCACTATTGTAGACCAAATTCTTCCAAATTCTTAGTGTTTACATAATCTTCTATTTCAAACTAGGACTACTTCCAATCTTCTATAGTAGTACTTGAACACTCAATTAGACTTCTAAAGTCAGCAATATGTCACTTTTATGGAATTTAAGACGTTTTGAGAACACAATTCTATAAACATAAGATTTTTTTCAATATTTCTCTAATTCCACTTTTCTAACCCTTTTTACCTTAATTACTCACAAAAATGAGCAAAAAGTGAAAAAAAGAAAATTCCAAGACCCAGGTGGCAATCACGAGGCTCACAGTCCTTAAGGGATTAATTCACTTTCTAAAGACAAGCTCCATTTCTATATTATCACACAACTTCTAAATTCAATTTAGCATTTTAGTGTTTTCAAAAACATTGATAGAAATTTCTTTGACTACGATTTTATCAAAGAATATAGTGGAAAGAAAATTAGATCTCTTGTAATAAAAATTTGAAAAAAAACACGAGACATTTATAAATTAAATGGAATGTTAAATTAAAGATTTAAAATTTAAAGAATTATGCAATTATTGTGTAATATAATTTTGACACATAGAGCTTGCAATTGCAATAATTCATTAGAGCTCTATAAATTTTTAAGGTTTTAAAGTTGTGTAAAACAAGACTTGTAGTTTAGATTAAATACAAAATATAGACATTTCAAACACTACAATAGAATTTGATCAAGGTACATTTTTATGTTGTATTAATCCACAATCTTTAAATGATAGGTCAAATACATTGGGCTTGGTTTTAACTGCATTCTTGGCAAATAGTGACTTTAGGATTTTTTTTTAGTGTTTCAACCTACAAGATCCACTTCTAATCTTCTATGGTAAATAAGACTTGCCAAACATTGTATGTAAGCTACAAAGTCAAAGTTATGTTCATTGATCAATTTTATCTATCCTAAATGCACAAGTCTTAGAGAAAGAACAAGCCCCATGTCTTAGGAGATTTTTGATTTCCCCTTGAATTGCCTATTAGGTCAAGAAATATTGTTTAAGGACTAACAATTTTAAGAATTATTTTTCATTATTTTGAGAAAGAAGAAGATTGAAATAGAAATTTGATTTTATCTATTTGGATGACAATGACAATGATGTACAACAATACATTTGGCTAGTCTCAATCCAAAATATATCAATCGAAATGATTGATGTGGAAAACCTTTTTTTTCTAAAATAATTGAAAAAATACAAAAATATTTAAGTTGTTGGATGTAAAAGGATTGGAAATCTTGGATGTGAATGTTGATTAGACTTTTGATTAGACTTTTTTTGAATTAAGAAATGAACCAAAGTTGGTTTTGAGGTATTTTTCTACTAATGGATTTTTGAACTTTGGAGACTCTAAGGTAGATTGTATTATTATTTTCTACATTTGAAAAAAATTTGAACATGTTTTTATATTGTGATTCTTGTAGGTTTTAGTTGATGAAATTACATTTGTTGAATGCAAATTTGGAAAAAAGTCCTCCCAAATATGAAAAATCTAATTTTTATTTTTAAATTCAATCTTTTACATTGTAAACTTTAATTTGAATTTTCAAGAGGAATGTCACCCATATGGATTAGCAAAAAATAATAAATTGTTCCTCAATTAGTACTTGGATCTTCAAGATCCTGTTGAATAATTCAAGCTTTATTTGATTTTTACTATTGTACACAATGGCAAGAAAAAAATATTATATTTTTTACATTTTTCACATTCACTTGTTCATATTTTTTTAGTCAGAATACAAATTTTCAACAACTTTTGGGCTCAACAATCAATGGAATTTAGAAATTATTGATGGACATTTTTTCATTATTTGAGATTTTACACCATGGTTTAATAATGTTCATTTTTCATTTTACCTTTTAAAATATGACTAGAAAACCATAATGAATCAATGAAAAAATTGGCTAATTTTATTGTATTTGGAGGTAGTGAGGACTAAGGAAAGCAGCAGAGCATTTTAAAAAGTAATTATAAAATAAATCAATATATAAAAATTAGTAGAACACTATAAACAATTAAACATTGTAATAATTTAAAAATATTTTAGGGTCAAAATATTGATTTTTTTCTCCAAATTTTTTTTTTCAAAACAAAATTGAAGATTTTAGTATAACAAATAGTTTTAGTAATGTTAGAAAATGAATATGATGTTTTACTAATTATGAACAAATCCACAATCTAAAATTAGTATTGTATCCACCTACAAATGATGAAAATATAAAATATAAAGTTCCAATGTAGATTTTTGAGTTAGATGGATCAAAATCATTATTTTGGATCAAAATAATTTTAATTTAAAAAAAAATTGACAAGTGTTGGTTGCTAGCCAATGCATTTTCAATTACAAAAAAAAGACCATAATTTTGTAAAAAGTCTAGAATTGGTTAAATATGGGTAATAATGAACACATTTGAAAAAAATTAAATAAAATTAAACTATTCTGAAATTCCAAATTTTCTTACTTTTGGTTTCAAATTACAAAATGAGTTACACAAAATCAATTACTTAAGTTAATTTATATATACTTAAATTTTTTTTTCATAGAATTAATTTATTTACTTCTAGCCAAGATATGATCGTAATTTTCTTATAAAAATTGTATTTATTGCACAAATCTTTGCGATTATAATGAATTTTGAAGTGAAGATTAGCTAAGAAAACTTTATGTGAGGTAGATTGTGTAAAGAATTTGATAGCTATTCATTTGAATATAAGGTTTTTGAAAGTGCATTTTTGTGTGGCAATACAATTTCTAGATGTTTATATCACCACCAATTCTAAAAAATTCTTATATGCAAATTTTTCAAATATTAAAAACACTAAAATTGAGATACATACATTTTTTTGTTATAATTCCACAACTCCTATACAATTTCATGCTCAAAATTGGTATGTACTTTAATAAACAAGCTCTTTAAAATATCTATGTATGGTTAGATTTAAAAAACCAATTTGCTTCATTGGAGATAACTATAAGCTTATGTTTTTTTTTCATAGAAAAAACACAGTTGAAAAGGCTTAGGCATTTAGAGGTTAAGTAAAGTCATTGTTAATTTTTGGCCTTGTTGTGCCATGTAAGAAATTCAAGTCATCTTCTATGGCAATTATAAGTAAATAACTTTAAGATAAAGTAATTTTAAAGTACTTTTAAGGTAAATGCACTCATAAATGTGACTAATCAAAGTTGAATATAATTCTCATTATCAAATATAAATTAGTTTAATTGGATTCATTTGGTACACAAAGGAGAATTCTAACTCAAATTAGCGGGAAATATTTGGACCATGTATAAAAAAGATTTGAATTTCCAAAGTATTGTATTGCTTAAACTTATAAGTGAAGAATTTTGATTTTAGTTGTTTTGTATATTCAATATCCACTTTTAGTTTTGCTAACTAGTTCAGATGTAAATGTTTTATTTTGTCAAGTGATCATAATTACATCTTGTACGTACTTTAAATGATAGATAGATCCAAAATTGCTACAATCCCTCTAATTCAAGTTTTAATTGGGTGTTGTTGCATTCTTATTTGTATAGCTAAAAATTTTCAAGGTTTGCATAATGATACTTTCATTTGTGGAAGTAGGGTTGAAGGTATTGGAAGTGGGTTGAAAGGTCATTGTTTTTTAAATTCAATGAAGACTACCATGTGGTTTCAACTTTCAACTACCATGTCAAAAGGTTCATTCATTATTCCACATGCTTGCACGTACGAGTGACACTCTTGGATTACCGTTGCAACCGTATGGAGGATTAAGAGATGCAACCACATTAGAAACATAATAAATGAGAATCGCCCCTTAGAAACAACAACAAGCAAGCTATATATACAATTATTTGCTTTGACCATGTGCCACCTTTATTTTATGAAATAATGATTTGATAAAAAATGAATTTGGAAAATTCTCCAATTTTACATTCTACTTCAAATAAACACTGTTAATCCATGAAATAATATAAATCTATGCTACAACCAAAAGAATGACAAATGGGTCATCCTACTTGAGTACTTCAAAATGTCCCTAGCCCTATGTAGTAACATTTGTGTCCTTGGTGAAGATAACAAAATTGAGCTTTTAGTTTCATTTTTTTTTTTGGCATATTAAAGTGAGCACGTCCAAAATCACACCCTAAGTAAAATTGCCATCACCACTTTGTGTACATTGGTATCCAAAATCAATACATAGTAGAAACGTAGTAGAAACAATTACAAAACATTTGCCAAAAATTACTTTGAACCTTTATAACTTTTGCATACAAAATCCAAATGTCACGTTTTTTGGTGCGTTGGAACCTCCTTTTGCTTGCCGACAAAAAAATATGAAAATTCTACCATTCTAATTACTAGAAACTAGGCACAATAGCAGAAAGTGGAAAATTTTTGGGTACCCCTTACACCGTTCATTAATCAAATTGCCTGGCCAATCAGTCAGACGGGCAGGTGGCAGACACTGATTGATGGGTGAGAGGGATGGATGAAAGTTCTGGATGAAAAATTGGCCGATTAGTCGTCCATCCTCACGTCTTCTCTCGCAAGTGAACTCTCAAGTGTTTCCGCGACTCACTCTCAACTTTCACGCATTCATGAAGTCTTCACTTGCAAATGTTTCATCGCAGGAGCTGAGGAGCGCTTCGTGATTTTGGAGGTGATTCGTGCAAGGTAAGAATCTCTTCATTTGGAACAAGTAAAATTGGAAGAGGAGTATAATAATCCTTTCTTCAAGCAAATTACTCGTTTCACTGGTTGATATATGTATGATTGATGTTCGAGTTCGTGGAGTTTTCAACAGGCTGCAAACATCTGGAGGACCGAGAAATCTATGGTTTCGATGGGCTAATTAGAGCCCTTTTGTAGCGTCAATCTGCAGTTTTTTTGAATTTAGAATACTCCAGGCCTTCAATTTCTTGGCTACTTGACGTGTGGGTAGAAACTGCAGCCAACACGATGACATTTTTTTCTCCAACAGCAGGTAATTTGGGCTTCACATACCGGTTTCCAAGAAGAAAAAAAAGACGCTCCTCACTATGCTAACGAAATATGTAGATACGAAAGCATCTGAGTAAGCTGGAGATTGAAGTGAGCTACGGTTTTGATCCACTGAGGGTCGTTCGCAGCAACCAATTACAGAAGGTTGGTCGTTTCTAAGCTCTTCTTTTCTTAACTATCAGGACTTTTTCTCACATTATATGGGATGCTCTTCATCGATTCTGGTGATATCAAATTGAGCCGTGTCTGCAGTATGTTTTCGACAGCATGAGCAATCGAATTGTCATACTACACCGACAAAGTCTCAGTCTTTCAGTAGTTCCGTTTCTCACTAGACCGTCGACTGACCGGTTGGTTCTCTCCGTTCATTGGACTGTCTGTAGACCTTCAGCACTGCCGTGGCCTGGAATGGTGCTTTTTTAAGAAAAAGGGCATGCAAACTTCTTTCTTCCCCTAGCCTCTGTCACAGGTGTATTTCCAAGTACTAGAGTTTCTCATATGTCAGTGCAGTAGCTTATTCCTCCGGTCTAAAAGCGTTCTTCCCTTCCTCCCCTAAGGTGCGTCTTTGTTTTGGCTGTTTAGGTGCTTCAGGTTAGAACAAGAGGAGTCGAGTTTGCGTCTTTCAGTTGTGGTGCAGTCCTTTGGTTTTAGTCGGTGCCTGAGGTGTTGAGATGCACATACAGTGGCAGGGGGTGGAGTGTGTCCCGTTAAGAGGATGGAGGATTGGTTCAATAGGTCTTTAGGCGCTCAATCGCTCTTGTTCATTGCACATGTCATCCTCTGTTGTATTTCCAGGCAAGGAGACAGGCTTCCGCTTAAGAAGTGCTCACATTTTGGGTGAAAGGAAACTTAGTTGTTTTGGTGGCAACGGAAACTTACAACCTTTTGCTCTGGCTGTTCCTTGGGTAGTTTCTTCTAGCAGAGGAACTTAGTTAAGAGTCTTGTAGATGATGAGTTTTTGTGAGTTCTTAACAGGTTGAAAGCATCTTAGTGCTGGAGAAGAAAGCCACAGTTTTGATCTACCGAGGGTCGTTCGTTCGTTCGTAGCATCGGCTTTCAGCAGGTTGGTCGGTCGTTTCTTACATAAGCTCTTCTTTTCTTAACCATCACGAGTTTTTCTCACATTATCACTGTTCTTCATTAAACATGTCATCCTCACTTCCAGGCCCATGGTTTGGGTGAACGTGAACGGAACTTACAAAGTTCTTCTTGCTCGATCTGGCCGAAGAGCAGAGCAAGTTAAGAATGTTCTGTTGACGACGAGTTCTTGTGAGTTCTCAACAGGTTGAAAGCATCTGAGTAAGCTGGAGAAGTGAGCTACGGTTTTGATCTCCTGAGGGTTGTTCGCAGCATCGAGTTACAGAAGGTCGGTCGTTTCTAAGCTCTTCTTTTCTTAACTATCAGAAGTATTTCTCACAATATCGCTATTCTTCATCACACGTGTCGTCCTCCGTTGTATTTCAAGGCAGGAAGACAGGCTTCCGCTTAAGAAGTGCTCACTTCCAGGCCCGTGGTTTGGGTGAACGTGAACTTACTTGCTTTAGTAGAAACGGAAACTTACAACTCCTTGCTCGATCTGGTCGAAGATTATATAGTTTCTTCTTACAGAGGAACTTAATTAAGAGTCTTGTAGATGACGAGTTCTTGTGAGTTCTTAACAGGTTGAAAGCATCTGAGTGCTGGAGAAGAAAGCCACAAAGCCACAGTTTTGATCTACCGAGGGTCGTCGCCGCATCGAGTTTCAGCAGGTTGGTCGGTGCTAAGCTCTTCTTTTCTTGAAAATAGTTTTCAGTGCACTGCAACAAATACTATCTGGAGTTTTTCTCACATTATCGCTCTTGTTCATTACACGTGCATGTCATCCTCTGTTGTATTTCAAGGCAAGGAGACAGGCTTCCGCGTAAGAAGTGCTCACTTCCAGGCCCGTGGTTTGAGTGAACGTGAAACTGTGAAAGTCACTTTTAGTGTAGCAGAAACAACTCCTTGATCGAGTGTGTTAACTCCTTGGTGTGTCATAAAATTTGTGATTATGATGGTTCAGTTCTCTGCCGTGTTATGATTAGGATGATTGCGTTAGTGAGCATGACTGGCTTAAGTTTCTCAAGACGAATCTCTCCGATATATCAAAGAAGTTGATGCAGCTGCCATCCCGTCTGCAGTTTGCACCGGCTCTCTTCTTCGAGGGTTGTACTTTCATTTTTCTCACTCTTCAGCAGTTGAAAGAGATTGCGAAGTCATGCGTTGCCTTTCAAGGGTGCCTCAGTTCTAACTGTGTGTGGTTCTATGTTCGCAGTGCAATTGTAATACTTCAACGACAGAACGCGATGGGAGAGCCAGGCAATAGTCCCCCGTCAAGCTCAAAGAGAGGTCGCCAAATAGTGGCCCTCGAAGAGTATTATCCCGTGCCAGTGCCGACACCGGCACCGGCGCAACATGGAAGTCGTAGCATTCGTCGCCGCAGCAATTCTGACTCTCCTCCTCAAGACGGAGGAGTCCCCGGGGATGCTTACGAGTATCTTGTGTATCTTCCAAATACAACCTCTGTGGTAGTGAGGGTCGACGCTGCGATCTGCATGAATTTGAAAGTGACGGAATTTGTGGAACTCGTGAGAAAGGAACAGAGCTTGAACGCTGATGCCAACACCAAGCAAAAGCAGCGTGAAATCACATGGAAAAAAGGGGTATACATCACAGACTTCCAAGGGAATGCTCTCACTGATGGGAGAGGTGTGTTTGCCTCGTTGGGAGATGAATTCAAGGCCGGGAGGGGTCTTCTGCTACATGTGAGTACAGTCGATTGGAAGCTGATCTGGACTTCTTTTCTTCTGCAATATCTCCGAGAAGCATGTCAGTGACTTGATTTTGGATTTCGAAAATTCAGTCCCTCATGTACTTTGAATTGATCGAACTCAATCCTTCGATGCTAGTGCAAGTGGTGTTTGTCTCTATTTGGTCAACATTGGCTAACTTCTTTATCTGTCCGAGTGGGTCTTGGCAGGATAATCACCCTGATACTGTGCACTCCCACTCGGTGAGTTGTTTCACTCCAAAGATCTTGAAAGCTGCTCCCTCAGCGCCCGCTTTGTGGTTCCAAGTCGGAAACCAATGCAACCGATTGATTGTAGATTAGTAGCCTTCAATTCATATGTTGGAATCTTATTTCGAAATTCTATTTCTTTTATTACTACCAACAGTTCTGTAACGCGTCTCTGTTGTTTTGGGACAATGTGGTTGCGCAGGATTTCTGGAATGTTACTCCAGAGACCCATTTGCTAGAGATCTTGCCACAGGATTATTCGGTTTTCTCAGCACTGGCCGACGAACTTGTAAGATGACTCAAACTGTCCTCTATTATGTGTAAAACATGTGTGAAGTTAACGTTGAATGTCTTTTGGGGTATTGTTGCAGTCCCACTAGTTTCAACTTCAGGGCTTGAAAATGAGGCGTTTCAATGTGCGCAGGACAATTCATTGCAGGCTGTATACCAACTGGAATCTGGGAATCGTCTCATAAGGTAATCTCTCCTTGTGTTCATGAAGTAATTTTTTGCAAATTTAATGGACTCTGTTTCTCAGTTGACTGTAATCTTAAGACGAGGCAGGCATGTCTGACTGATCATTTCAATTTTTTTGTGGCCAGTGTGGACCTCGATCACAATAACGGGATGATTACTATTTATGACACTGGCAAAGGGATGGACAGCAGCCCTGAGAACTCTATTTCAAAATGGTAGGCTTTCCAACCTTCTTTGTCATTTCAGAACTTTTCTCCTCTGCTGTGGTACATCCTCCATGATCTAAGTTCCTGCACCAGCGGATAGATCACTTCTCTAAGTGTTCTTATCCTTCCTTACTGCACAATCTTCTGCACTGATTAGAAAGCTCTATGTAGATTAAAATGATTCAAGTAGTGCCTGTGACCTGCAATTCTGAGATTCTGGCTTGACTGAACAGGGGAACTATGGGGAGCTCCATGTACCGACGCTTGGTAAATGAGGCGATCGGGATACCAGCTCCATACCTGAAGGTGGAAATCTGAAACTGTATTTGATAGTTTATTTTGATAAAGAAGATGGAAGTTTGAGTTGACATTCTAATTGACACTCTTGAAAAAATATTCCATTTCCGTAATATATGACTGAGACCCCTAACCAAACTGAAGTCACGTGCACTTTGTTGAAGGTCCGTGCCGCGTATGAGCTGCATGAGATTGCTGATTGCGTTAAGGAAAAGGATTCCAGGGAGGATCATTGACTTAGTTGGGTGATTTCGTGTGCAGCCTAATTTTGGTATGTTCGGATTAGGAGGAATAGGAGCTGGGCTGCACTTGGGCGGGTACCTCCCAAACCCCACTGATTTTCTTCAAAACCATTACTTAATGTTTGCATGCATCTCAGATCTTGAACATTTGGATGAATGAATTCAAGATTTTTTTTTCTCCTATTGTGTGATTTATGTCAGTAGAACTCTGATTTTTTTCTTTCCACTCCGTGTCCGATGTGGTTCGTGAAAAGTCCTCCTTTGCTCCTTGCTTCCTTCCTAAAGTCAACGAGATGTTGCCATACTCTCTTCAGATCAGGGAGCTTGGTTGGCTCATGTTCGCTTCTTAAGTTAGGCCCAATGCAGAAACTTAGCCTCTGGGACTCTCCACGTACACGTACCTTTGGACGTGGTCCTGTTTCTATTGCTGAGTTTTTTTTTTTCCCCTCTGATCAAAATTTGTGCAGAAGCATATCAGTCTCATCGAAAACAAAAGAGTCCCAGCGAGTGGTTGTTTTGCATCTGGCGAAGGAGACACTGGCAGCGAATGTAAAAGCTGGCAGCGTTTGGAAGGTACTTAATTGGGCATCATGCTTTGGCCGCTCATCGTTACAATTGAACTTCCGGCACCGATCCGCATCGATTCTTTCGAGGAAAAATTTAGTCTAGCTTTTCAACTAGCAGTGCACTGACTGTGTTCATGACTCTGTGTTCGTCGTGTGTGTGCAGACGGGAGGTGAGTTTCGTTCACCAACAGAACAAGAGCTTCAGTGGTCTCCCCATGGAAGCTTCACGAAGGTAATCTACTCAGCTATAAGTTTTCTTCACGTGTTCGGATGATCGATCTATTGGAAGAAAATAGTATGTTTCACTGAAGAATATATGGCCCTTAATAATCCCAATATCAAGGCCTGCATTCTAGTTGATTCTTTCCAATTGAAAATCAATATCAACTTCAATGCAGATCTCTCACTCTCACGGTAGAGCAAACCAATTCAAAAGTTTCATGACCGAGGATTACTATCTCCAAAAACCTGAATCGATCGGTAATTAGAAATTTAATTTTTTTCTCTACTCAGTGGATTGTATATGGATAAGCCCAAGACATTGTATGTCACAGGTCAAAATCTCGAATCTGAATCGGGAAATCACAACATGGAGAGTTGAAGATGTTCAACGCAAGCTTAAAGATTTCTATTTTCCATACATTCAGGTACAAGTACCCTAATCGATTTAGTTTGATGTAATATAAGCTTTCCTACAATCCTACGCATTATTCTGTGCCAGTCTTCGTTAATCAAAATGCTCTTGTTTTTTTTTCCAGAATGACAATGGAGCTAGTGGTATGACCTCAAGGCCTGTTGAAATCCGGGTGAGCACTGAGCACTACGTCACCCTCTTCAACCATCATGATTTTGTTCTGGCCGAGGTAAGTTCAGGATTTGATGGAGGCTAAGGTGGCATGCATGCTTGAACATAATTATGCAGGTCAATGGTGAAGATCTGGCTGGAGTAGTGGGTGGTGAGGTTGCTCTCACAAATTACTTTTCTGGTGTTGGAGAGCCGTTTGTACTGCACTTGGATTTGACGAAACCCTCACCAGGTATTTCCAAGAATTGCCATCTAGACATGACAAAGATCCTCGCTTTGGGAAAGAGAAAAAAAGAAGGTGCTCTGGAGTTAATTGAGTGCTATCTGTTTCTAAGTAATTTTGTTCCATTATGCTTTCCATTGACCACGTAGATTAGCCTGGTGAGCAGTTCTGATCTCTTCTTTCTGATTTCACCCATGAAGTCATAATATAGAAGATCGAGTTCCTGCTTTCTTGGCTTCATTTAGACTCGAGGCAGCAGAGGCAGCAGAAGTTCGTGATCAAGGATTGGTATAATTATGGTTGTTATATTGACCGAGTGTGGAGCATGCAGGAGGTGGATATGATAGGGCGAGTGCGCGCATCACTTGTCGTTACTTCCCTATCAATAAGGTGAGCAGTAATCCGTTGTATATAAACTAAATGATGGTATGGTTGTTTATAGAAAGAACTGCACGTCGCGCACAATCCATAACCTCTTTTGCATTTCGTGCCTGTAACTTTGCCTGGATCAATATATAGCCGTCGTGAATGGTAAACAGGGACGAGAAGCGATTGATGAAATTCTTGAGAACCTCAAGAAAGAGGACCCAAGATTCATGGAACCAGGCCTTCTCGGAGAAGTAAACTTTGATAACTACTCTCGCCGTTCCGTACGGCGACTGGGTCGCTTGCTTCCACGCGCACGGGGGGTAAGGAAATATTGTGGATGTGAGATTTTACGAAGTCTTTGTCATGCACATGTATTCCATGATTGATGTATTTTAGAAGTAATTATGTTCACAAAGAGTTACAGTATACTGTTGTTCATGGACCAGCTAGCAGCGTATCCTCTTAGTAACCAGAACTTGTGACCTCTTTTCACATGCAGGGAAGGCTTCCGTTTATGGAGCCGAAGAAGTTCCACAAAGAAAACGAAGTAAACAGGCACTGCTACAAACGAGCAAAGGCCATCATAGGTACGGAGACTATAGTAAATTTAGCATAATTCTTCTAATGTACGATACACGGATGTATGTTTTTGAGAGCCACCAGGAATGTTTCTAGACAACCTACTTCAATTCTTGACAACTAGGATACGTACATTCTCGGGTTGTCTTTGGAAATAGATATCTATTATTTATTAATTCAACAGGTTGATCTCTTGAAATTGCAATCAGAGAAAAAAGAACTTTGCTCGCTAGAATTCTCTCGCTGTGGTTATTTGGAAGCCTGTTATGATCGTAAACGTGTATATGTGGTGCCACCAGATACGGATGCGGGATTTGTACCAACCCACTCCAAAGTAAGCTCCTGCATGACTCTGTCCTACTCGATTCCATGATTCATGCAGACCTTCGGATATTTGTTGTTAAGGTTGTGTCGTTTAGTTTCTAACCGGTTCATGCTGATGAGCATGCAGACTGATCTTGATCCAAACCACGCCTTTAGTGAGGCTCTCTTCAAGTTGGGTTCGGGTCTGCAAACAGTGGACTCTGCAAGAGGTTTGCTCAAGATTTTTCTTCCAACTCGTTGCTTTCTTGCAGGATGATTATTTTTATATTCTCTGCTGGTAGACTTAATCTTACGAAGCACTAGCTGGTACACATGAGTGCGTACCTGTAAAATCCGTACCTTTAAAATCAGTCGATGCACTAGCTGATACATATGAGTACGCTTAAAATCAGTCAATGCAATTGAATGACGTCATACACAGCATGTCCCAGGAAGAATGACGATGTCATGTTTTCTTGAAGGCTAGCTTAATTAATGCAATGATTTAACTGTGATTATCTTCACTTTTCAGGAGTTGTTGCTATAACTGTTTCGCGCAATGGTGCCGTTATCAAGCCTGAAAATCTGCATATAGACTACAAAATGTGGATCACAAGAAATCATGAATCATATGATGTCGGTGCCCTGATAGACGAGTTTAGTCCTGTCATTGTAACCAGGCCGCACCACAAGGAAGAACTAAATATCAAAGAAGTCGGTGAGAAACCACTCGCCCACAGAAATTATCACAATGCATTGCCACCCTAAATTGCCATGAATCATGAGTACCAGCTCACGGACAGATGATTTGTCCTGATTTTCAAGCGATCTATGTTCCTATTTTCCTATTGTGCCGAATTGCTGAATTTCTAGGTTAGGAATACGGTCTTCATTCCGGATTATTTTGGTTAGGCCGGTCCTAACTTTCAAACAATTTCAAGACTATGTTCCTGTTCTGCTAAAATTGCTAAATTTCTTGGTCAGGAATACCTTAGACTATCCGGATCTGGTCAGACTACAACTGTTGCGTCATCTGATCCTAGTTTCCTTTTGCAGTTTTTCGAGTGGTATATGATATCAAGTGCGGAGATTTCAACTGGAAGGTGGGGAAGAATGAGGCGCCGATAAGATTGAAGCTCCTCAAGGGCCTCCCCGGTCTGAACATTATTGATACGACCGTACTCTACGTGACTGTAGAGTGCTTCATTTCCGACGGCTTGGCTGAAGTACCAGGTACAGTTACACAGGGATTACGGTGGGGATGACTCTTCGTTACTATAGCTAAATTAAAGAAAGTGCGTGTAGGCAATGTATGGCAATCAGATTCAATCTTGAGGCTTCGATTTTGTGAACTCCACACCCCCGCACAGACTCTCTCTTCCGCCATCATTTCCAAATAACTTTACGGCCCGGCAGCTATTGCCGGTTCAATTCATCCTGTTCAGGTTCATGCGTTTGTTTTCTAAACAGCTTTCGTGAGCCACATATACTAACTTCCATGAATGTGTCTGAAAGACCTCTGGATTTAGTTTCTTGACTGTAGAGTGCGTGAAACGGATCTAACCTGTTCACTGCGCGCTGCAGGTGAGACCCGGGGTGAGACTAAGATCATTTGCAGGTATTAATCAACTCAAGACCTTGGCTTGCATTGGGTTCCTTGCTGTTATCTCTCTTGTTTTGGATTTCTGGACCTAAAGGAGTCGTTGGCACTAGTGCTGGACCCGGCTTGCAAGCTCATAAAATAGCTGGTTAAACCAATAGCTTGTTCGCTAATCCCTAGACCCTACAATAGAACTCTACAACTCTAGACTTAGATTAAATTGGCATCAGTTGCTGGCAATTAGCTCTCAGACAGAAGTGATCAGCACGTGCAAACTGATTCACAATACGTAGCCAGATGATTTACTTGATGGGATGTTGTTTCCGGCAGTGTGCCATTAGGCGCGGCTGCCTCCGTCTTGAGAGCACCCAAAATCCGAGACCTTGAGTTTCCTGAAGTCACCCTAGATTGAATGAGTAATATTGTTTGGAATGAATTTTGAGGACCGAGATGAATTGAGGAACTTCTTCAGGTCGTTGGGCGTACCTGAGGAGCGCGGGAGCAGAGAAACATTGGATGAGAACCAAGAGCGCACTTTCATCCTTGGAGAATCTCGAGCATTCCCTATTGAAATACTCTTCAACTCCAAGGTACGTAGAGTTCGTATTTATTTCCTATTTCTTTTATTTCTTGCTTGCCATGCATGTGAAAAACTACATTGAGTGTCTTTCATGAGAGCCTCCGCCGTTTTATGTGATGGCCAAATGTAGATGCCAACCACAGGTCAGCTTGCAAGTACCAGGCGGACTTGAGAATTTTAAGCAGTGAATTGAGGCCTCTCCATTAAACCTCTCCTTTTGTCCTCAATGTTTCGCAAAGGCCAATATCCTAATTCGGTGTGATTGGATTCCACTCACAAACCTGTGCGCCTTGCAGTGTGAGGTGGTTGATGAAGCGGTATGGCGCAGGCAAGAAGAAAAAGCTCAAAGCAAGTCACCTGGATTCATTGAGATTCTCAATGCGCAACAAGTAAGTCTCTACTTTAAATTCCTTCGTTTTTATTCCTCGTACTTGACGTTTCCATCAGCTTGAATAACTTAAATCATCACACTGGCAGGGTAATTATACTGTGAGTTGCGATTGAATGAAACTAATCACAGGAAGTTAGTACAGTTAACACAAGACTAGTCTGAAGTGCTCCCCTAAAATAAAGTGCTTGAACTAAGAATAGTATGGTCGAGCTTCAAGACAATCACAATAAATGTCTGTGTTGATACATCTTCTATGTGCAGAGCTTCCCCAACCACGCAAATGTAATAGCAGGAGCAGCGCTTCCCGCGGAGATCATTGCAGTGGTGCGGCCAAAGATGTGGAAGGAGCACATGGCCGGGAAAGGAGCCGACTCGAAGCGCTGCGAGCAGAAGTACATCTTCGCGGAGCCGATGGAGATGAGTTTGGTCGTGGGTAAGACGCACTACCACCCACCGGAAGTTGGCTTTCCGGTGGATGAAATGGTGAAAAGGGCAAAAGAAAAAATCGGCGCAAAAGTTCAAAAAACTTTTGAGAGAACAGTTTCCGCATCCACCGGAAGCCAGCTCAAGGGAATGTATTTTTTCAGCACCACGGGTAACGAACTCGAGCACATCGCTCGAACGACGGGGACGTACTTCCTCTTCTTCACTCTGGTATGTAGAATACTCCTCTCTCTGTTGAAGCTAAATGGGCGACAGTTTCTAACGATGCGATTGATGGCTGAGTTCTTTACAATGAGGCCTCAACTTTGGACTCACCTGGTTCTTACATAACCGTTCTTCTTGTGGGTGTGTCTCTGGGTTTAGGTGAGCGCAAAATACCAGGACGTGGATGCACTGATGGTGCGCATCAATGTTGCACCTTCCCCTAAAATAGGAAAGTGGACCATATGCTCCCATCCTGGGGAGTGCAATGACGGAAATCACAGCCCGGAGATGATGAGAGTAAGGTAAGTGATGAAATTCCAAGCAGTTTGGGCAGACCTTCAGACACGGAGATCATTGCTTTCGAATCCGAGGCATCCGTCTGATCGTGAATAAATATTTACAATATTTACGTATTTTAATTTTCTTTTCGCAAACAATTGCAGGCTCGGGGGAAAGCTTCCTTCCAAGTTGTATTTGAGTCGGTTTGATGAGTTCGACAATCCTTTGAAGTTCGAGGAAGTCCCTCGTGATATTACATGCGACGTCTATTCTAGAGAAGGTCGCGCACTCAACATCCTTACGGCTGTTCCGAAAGACCTGCTCGTGATACCAGATAAAGACCACCTCAGCCTTGAAATTCCGGTTCGATTCCGCCTTGACTATTTCTGATACTTAGTCAATCTGATTATGCAACTGTGAAGTGGTTGAACCTATGGACAGAATTTTATTGATCGGTGAACCAACTTCAGAATTTCTTTTTATTCAATTTCGGTGGGGGTGGAAGTCGCAGGCGATAAGAATAGGGCAAGGGAACCTTGAACCACTGAAGCCAACAATGCAGGCTGTATTGAGGCTGATTATTGCTGGCAACCCAGTCGGAAGTTTCACAATATCAGGTTAGTACATTTCTTCCACGTGTACAGTGCTACCAATTGAGGAACCTTGATTTCACACTGGTTGGACAGATATCACAATCAAATTGTTCATTTAGTCCACCTCGAAGAGAATCAATGGGGAAAGCTGGATCTTCCTGTCTCAATTTTTTTATACGGGATTTTTTCATTCGATTTCTTAACAATCTACGACTAAAACCTAAGAATTTGAAAAGGAATACAAGAGTGCTGTAGTAGCGAGGTTCGCTTAATTTCCCGAGTCCCGACAATCTTCAATGATAGTAGTTTCATTCTCTGACAAGCTCTCAAATTTGCTGCAGTGTTGCCGGGAAGATTAGCATCGGCTCGGATGAAGGAGGAGAGTGAAGCACTAGACAACGGCCTACACCCTGGGCAGATTATCGAGAAGATCATCTTTGAGGTTAATCACCGCGAATAATTTTAGAATTCCTTCCGTGTCACCAATGGCCACTAATTCTGTGAGCTGGTAACACTTGGCGCTGGTTTCTGTCCAGAACTCCAGATGGACTGCATGCTCTCCTCACTTCAAGTCTCCGATCTGAAAACTTTGAGCAAACACAAAAAGCTTTACAAAGGACCTGCCTACAAGCTGTTGTCAGTGGTTATCTCAAAAAAAAATTTATAATAAATGAAGCCATGGATGAACTTCTCACGTTTTAATGCCATTGCAAGAACTCAAATCAGATAATACCACGCAACCTACTCTCGTAATGAAATCACAACAAAAGGATTGAAATGAACCCCCGATCAGACCCAAAGGAGACATTGCGTGTGGTATGTGCAGGTTCTGGACAGTCACCAAAACCTCGTTTCATCTGGCGAGCAAGTCAAGGTGCTCTTGGAGGGGTTTGCGTTCCAGGACAAAGTCGGACACACTCGTTCAGTAAGATCATCTCCTTTAATTTCAGCACGGCGTGTACGAAAGTCTTTAGGAATCCACCGCAAAGACTGATAGATTTGTGTTCGAATTTTGATTTGCGTGCAAGATTTGAACAGTTGTTTGAGTAGTGTGAAGTCAATTCTTTCGCATATTCGCGCGAATTCGTTCATGATTGTGGTAAAACTGATGCAAGGAAGACCGCTTTTTCAAATGCAGGTGGACGGAAATGGTTGTCTGGACCTTTCCGTACGACTCCGAGTTTCGGCGTGCTATGGAGGCGAAGGTATCAATTTTTTTTTCAAGTACTGCTAGTATCAGCTTAAACTTGTTCTCCCGAAATCTCAACCATTCAACTTCTCCAATTACAAGTCGCTTTCATTCTGAAACATGTTACGTCGTTTCTGCAGCTTGTCTGGAGTTACGGTCCACAGAGGACTTGACTCTCTGGAAGCAATCATTCAGAGTTATCTATCGAACTCTACGAACGAAACATGTAAGTCCCAAATGTATTGACATTGTGCACGTTAGAGAGAACCGAAATCAATCCTTGAGAATCTCATCAGGTGCGGTTGGTAGAAGTCCTCGGTAGATTAATCTGCCCGGTTGCTTGAATGTGGTGATTCCACTCAGGTACCCGACCGCGTAGCCTTCGGGTCTCAATTGACGGGGGTAGAGATCGAAGCAGTGGATGAAAATGGACAAGTGGATCGTGCGATGGACGGCACAGCCCACAGTCTGTCACTCGATTGGAACCCCACTATCTCGGTCCCTCTGTATCGAGGAGCGTGCACCCTCCCACCCATCCCAATGTGTAATCCTGGTATGTGGGATGGACTCGTGGCACACGCCCAACATTCGAAACTGAAGACCCACATCTCGGTATGTTACAAATTGAACTGAATTCGTCAATAAAAACGAACTGCTAGGCGTTCCAATTTAGTGCTAAGTGTACATTTGAAACATCACTTCATTTGCATATAGTTATCTACTGAACACCAGTGACTGAAGTTTCTCTTCAATTTCCTCTCAGGTGTGGGTGGATAAGCCTCGCAGAAAAGCTGAAAGAGAAGACTACGACCCTATGCCTTCAGAGAATCCATACGCCATCACCTTGGGTCCAGTCGCCTCGCCAGACCGTTATGAAGCAAAAGCTTTGGTGCTTCGAGATGGACAGGCTCCTGCTGCTGCTGACGACACACTTGCTTTGCAACTGGCTCTTCAGTCTACTATAGAAAAGTCGAAGGTAAGCTCCTTCTGCTTGAATTTGAATACTTGTAAATTCATTCACGAAGTAAATCATTGACTTCAGTTGATAATTGTTTTTGAACTGATACTGTACTAACTACAATCATGCCATATAAATTGAATTGCATTACTCTGGGTCATTTTTTTAATGTTTGATCATTGTTCGAAGAATGAGCAGGCCCCAGGTGAAAACCTCACCCTATGTAATGAGTCCAACGTTTCATGTCTTGCTTCAATCTCCTCAGTCCTCTTCTAATTTCCAAACGTGCAGTATCTGGAAGGCAAACTGGAAAGACTGGGTCTAAAGCTAAAGAAGCAAGAAGATGCTCTGGGGATACTTGCGGAGATGAAAGACGAGCACGAGATATCCATGAAACAGTATCAAGGTTAGATCATTAGCACCTCTCCAGTCAAGAAACTGTAAGTGTCATGTACTTTGGGAGCGCTGTGCCTCTAGGGAAATTCTACTATGATTAAAAATTGAAGCAACACTGCTAACTGTTGTAACGTGTGTCTGCAGGTGATCTCGACAGGCTAATGACAGTAAACCCTGGGAAATTCAAGCCCAGTGCATCTGGGAAATCCAAAGTCAGTGAAAACTCGAGGCCGTGTGATAGACAAATAGAGCTTTACAGTCCAATCATGGCAGTCGACAATCCAGTTGAGGCTGGCAATACAAGCACAGAGAATACTCCAGGCATTACTGCTGGATGCAGTACGCCTGCGCAAGTGGAGATGCAAATAGCACATCTCGGCCACCCGCCTGGAACCCACGCAGCCGCGATTCTATTACATGCGCAACGCCAACAGGATCGCAGGATCATGGACGAGGTTGTTGGGGTCGTAGCACTCTTAGGAGCGGTTGAAAATGAACAAATAAATAGGTCCACTGCTCTCACCCAAACCATCAAATGTATGTTCGACGTGTTGCTGAATTGTATTGTTAATTAACCTCTATGCAATTTGAACACGAATAATTTCAAACAGTCGACTTATCACGGTTATTTCATTATTCTTTGAAGACCTGCATGTTCGGTCGCATATCTTATGGAAAGCTTGCATTACTTCAGGGCGCTGTCGGCATTCCTTGGGTTGGAGAACATGCTGGCCATAATCTGCAGAACAACCAGGGCTCCAGAATGCTTCGGAATAGTCCACCGAGATGGATCAATGGACCCGAATCGGGGTCTCTATGGTTTGGCGCAGAGTCGCAACCTGCCGATTTCGGATCGGATTCGAGTGATAACTTTGGCAGATGAGTCCAGGTATGGATATTATATATAGAATCACGTCTTCTCAAAGTTCCGGAGTTCTCTCTCTATTATGCTTTCCATCATAATCTTCGCCCGAGAGTCATATCCTCGTATGAGCTTGCATTCTACTGAACGTTGTGTTGGTCTCGATTGCAGCTTTTACAAGCGTGACGACGGTCGCCCAAGTGTGATTTACTCCGATCCACAAAAGGTGTTAAATATGAAACCCCTCATCGCATCTTCACGCCCGGCTAACGTTGGAAGTCTGGGATATGCAGTGAACTTGATTCACCTTAATGAAGACCAACTGCGGATTCGCATCGCCGGTCGCTACGGGTTGCGGGAGTCTCTGTTCTTTGTGCTGTTTAGTTTTCTTGAGGTTTTCGATACCACAATCAACATGTTGAGGGCACAGAAGGAGATTAAGAGTGCTGCTGTTGCTCTGGACTGTGGGTTTATCCGGTCGAGTAACCAATTCGAGTGGGGCTCCAGGTGAGCACCTTCTTTCGAAAACTGAAACAGTGTTTGTGTTGTACGTCTTTAATTTGTTGATCATTTACACAACCATTCAGTGCAGCTACGTGCGCGTTCAGTGAGTCGAAGCTCTCTGAATTCAATCAATGCTTCGATCTGGCGCTGGTGTGCAAAATTCCAGGATTCCACTAACCTTGTCAATCAAATGTCATAATCTGGGTGCGTTTCCAAAGCCAATCCTTACGAAATTTTGGCAATGGCAGAGTGGATCCTGAGGTGTGTTTTCCGACACGCGTCCCAGCAGCAGGGCAACTCAGTCACAGCTTGAGAAACCTGGGAGTCGGAGCGGCCCCAGCACCGAGACGATGCATACCCTTCAAAGAAGCGAGACCCCTTCAGCACAAGCAGCGGAAGGAGCTCATGAAAGCAATGGACGCTGCACGCCAGCGCTACATTGATAAGGGAGTCGTGGAAAACATTCACAAGAGCGTTGAACAGATCCAGAAAACCAAGGACAAGATTACTGCCATCAGCAACCTCATGAACGAAAACGCGGAAAGGGGCTTCGCCCTGAGTCGCAGGGTGACGGGCAAACAGGCTACGCAGTAAGATCGAGGACTCGTTGGAAATCTTCGGACAGCGAGAAGTTCCCCGTATACTGGAAGCTGGGTTGGCTTCTTTCCGATCCCAAGCTGCAATTTCCTGCAAATTTTGGTCTCAATCGAGGCCCCTCGTCGATGTTAGTACCGTGATGATCTCGGGAATTAATGAGCAAAACAATCCGTACTCTCAATCAATCAGCTCAAATTGTACAGAAAGTCTGCATGTGTTCGGAAGTTGCTACTTAAGCTAAGATGGATTTGAATGCTTCATCTCCTGCACTGTTCACACTATTTTGCTATTCTAGGAGATGTACGCACCCTGCAGTTGGAGTGGGTAGATGCATCCGAGTCGTGCACTTGCGCATAAATAAATATGGCCACCTCAAGTTCCCTTCATGCATCCGAGGAAGGTCGAAGTGCAATCTGTACGGTTAAAGCAGGCTTTCGCTCCAACACCAACGATCTGTTTTTATCCACGATCTTGAACATGCAAACCTTCCAAAGTAGCCGGGAGCCTGCAGAACTCAGGGAAATCAAACTAAAAATGTAGCGTCAGAGGTCATTTACGAATTGCCACTGAAAAAAGAATTAATTGGGAGGGTCGCTCGATCAAGTTCTGTGTTAATTCTTACTTGTAACTGAATTGCACTCCTTTTTGCCGCTTGATATTGTAAGTTCCGCTGTGGTGATTCATTCTTCCATGCCACCGGCACATACCTGGGCACAGATGGACCAGCCCTGCGGGATTTCCATGAAATTCACACCAAATTATGCAAGAGAGGAGATTGAGGCAGGTGAATTTGGACTATTAAAATCCCCTGTCCGACAACAGGGGAATCTATACAAATCCCTTGGAATTGGAAATTGTACGAATGCATATAAATTTTCTATAGTCTCACCTTCCCCTGAATATATATTGCAAATTCCTTGTATGGCCCCCAGTAAGCCCGCGAGTGAAAAGGCTAATTTCAACACACTGGAGATTTCGCTTGCAAATAACTACCTTGCAATTCGTTTACCAAATCTCATCGCTAAGGTTTGTGCAATAGAAAACTAGCCACGCCAATAGAATTGAAATTTTCTTTACCTTCACCAACTACTCGAGTCGAGACCGCGATACTCTTGCAGGAAGCACTCACCACGACCTCCAGCAGGTTACTAATAATGCCAAGCTTCTCCTCGTGGATCCATCCCTCCTTGAGGAGCGTGCTCTCGGAAAACCTTCAATCTTCAAATTGTTCCATATCCTTTAGGGATTCATTTATGGATAATGGCTTTTGTTATAAATACAACCTCTTCAACCTCTCCAATCATAAAATCATTAATAAACTATTTCTATCACTACTTTGTTAATATGATGGTAGATTGTGAAATGACAATTGTTACTTGACTCAATTGACTACGTTGAGTTTTTTTTATTTTTGGCATTCCTATTTTTTTGGATGATTATGTCTATATTTGATATGTAGTTGAAGGTCATTTCCTGTAACCAAGGGTTGCATATCAATTACCTAGTCCATTTTGGTTATACAAGCTACTCTCTTCTTGATCATGTGGAGATGAGTAGTGATTAATTATGGCATGGTTCCTAACACAGTTGTCGCACATTATAATTGGTTGCAAAATTCTCAATATTGCAATGAGTCCATCGACAACTTTACGGCTAGTCTAAGGTTGGAAATAGGAAGACCTACATCACTAGCATAGGTCGAACATAATATTCAAATTAAAAAATTCATAGTAACTCTGTTTTGAAAAATAAAATTATAAAATTCTATCAAATCTTTCCCAACTCTATTTTTGTATACATTAGTCATGGGAAAATTTAATCCTCACTTAAGAAACCTGCTCTTCATATAAGTGTAACTTTTAAAGTGTTTGGAAATGGATCTGCTATTTCAAGAACAAAAAATTGTAAATCCTATATTAATATATGACTTCAAACCAAAACTATCCTAAATCCCAATCAAACATTAGAATTTTCAAATTAGAGCAACTATACTAATCTGTTACTTTATTTTCACTTCTATTGAAGAAATAAAATCAACTCTTCATCTACCTAAGTCTACAAGCACCAAATTTGAATACATTTTCAGTGAATAGTATTGGATACTCCTTCATTAATATGGTATTATTGACTTTCTAAAGAAGAAGATCCTTAATCCATAAATCACCCTTATAGTGTACTTTGGCCAATTTTTGCTCTTTATTTTTTATGAGAATTGTAGCCATAAAAACAATATTTTTTTGACATTTGAAGACATCACATGAAATTAATCTTTACAAATTTGTTTCTACACCAATTGAATAATTTGAAAAAATCTCAAATTTCAATGTTTTATTGCAAATTGAACTTGTAGCTTATAACTTTGGTTTCTTGATTTTCTAATTTTAGAATGATAAAATAACTTCATTTCATACCACGATGTTTGAAATTAAATAATTTGCTTATGATAAAAAAATCAGATTTGTTTAGCATATTTTGTATTTAATATGAATTTCCCACTTTTTTTTGTAAAAGACTAAAGGTCGTAGTAATGTTAAATTTTTACAAAAAAAATCTAAATTTTTTATGATTTATAGACAACATGGGATTTCATCTTTATACAATAAATATAAAAATTTCATTCATACAGAGTTGCAAAATGGTGACAAACAAAGAGGAGGATAATGAAGCTTGAATTTGTGGTTATAGGCCCCTTCTATAGGAATTAAGAGAGTGTGACATACTAGAATCCAAATGGACATGAGGGGTATTGCAAGGACAACCTACCAATTTTGTTTCACTTTAGCAATTTTCAATCTTTAGGGGTGGAAGTACTAAAAAATTAGAATTTTCTTAAATATTAAAAATATGTCTAATGTATAGACCTATGAAAAGAAGGTACTCTATGAAGAAAAAGCATGAAAAAATTCTCTAGACAAGAGAACTAGAAAAGGGAAGACTTGCAACAAAATAGATATATTGTGTTTTAATTTGCAAATAATAGGATAAATAACTTACAAAGAACTAGAAATTGTACATTTTGGAGAACTTCATGATGAAGAGATTTTACAAAAAAATGATCTTGAAACCATCTTCAATGTTTAGAAGTATGCAAAGGAGTCCTACTTGTATAAGAATAGAGGGCATAAAATAATATATTTTCAAATACACCTTGTTAGGAACATACGTGCCTTTTGGGGGGTGTCATACATTGTTAAATATAGTAACCTTATGTGATAACGGGGTATCTAACAATAGGGTATTTCCTTCTATTTTTTCAATCCCTATTTGTAGATTAAAAAACTATAAGTGTGTATTTTTCAGCATCTTATTTAATTATGTAAATTCTTAAACAAACTAATTTTTGGTATCCTATTTTTTTTGTACATTTGAAAACTATTGAATATTGAGAAGACCAAGAACATATTGCTAATTAAAGCAAACTTATGTTCTATAAGCATTCCAATGCATTTGAACTACAATTGGATGCACCATGCAATACAGCAATACCATTTGTGTATCATTTGAAGGGCCAAGATAAAAAAACAGAAACTATAAGTACATTACATCGTTGACAAGAAGACAAACTCTAGAGTATAAAAGTGCTGAGTTGTGGTATAGAATCTTATTGTAGTTTCAATTTCAAAGAAGAAGAGCAAATTCAAACATATGATAGAAAAACAAAGAGAAACTTGATATAGAAGTTGTATTCATAAACACAAGCATCTTCAGTCCTAGCCTATCCTGAAATTCAAAATTTTTAAGTTCAAGGTTCTCATTGTTTCACATTGTCCAAGGTCTATACCTCCTACTATACATATTTAGCATGCTAAAACCAAAAGTAACATGTTGCAAATGTCCACTACTTTCCTACCATGAGGTGCAGCAATGAGAAAATTCTCATTACTTTCAACTACCTACTACAACAAAAAAAGAAACACAAAAACCAAAAACTGATGTTCAAGGAGCATTAATATAATTTTGAAGAGTAATTCAAAGATGACAAGTTGCTAGGCAAATTCTTAGCAAGGACAGTGTTCCTATTTGTGCTAGACAATGAAGAATGTTGAATAATGATTGGGACATTAATTAGCAAAATGAGAGAATTGGAATGGATTCAGTTACGAAGCGTTATTTAGTAGCACTTCATCATACACATTATTCTTGAAATGTTTTGATCCTTTTCCACGCATTTGAAGAATACTGTTTTAACTCACTAATCTTTGCATAAGCTCAAGTTTTTATGTTCCATAAGTTTTCACTACAAGAAATAAGTTTTGGAGTCTTTTAGACCTGTCATTAGAAAATCACCGTAGTTACAAACATTTGAGTTCAGTTTAGTTTGCTTGGATTTTGTATTTGAATTTCTTTTGTTGTGGGTTGGAATTGTTTTCTATTGTTTGGTATCTGGAGTGTGTTTGCACTTCTTTCACCTTCAGTTGTTGCGAATTGTTGAACCGTAGCTTCATCAATGTAAAGAGGTAAGCCACATAAAGCCATATACTGTAATTATGTAGATAATGGTTTCAAGCAATTGCAAGTCAGAAACTCATGTTGATTTTATTGCAAATGGGACAGCACCAGGAGTACAAAGAGCTATTTAAAAAATGAATTATTGAATAATATAATGTGAAAAAGAAGTAAAATACTACAAATATACATTCCCCCAAAATGTAGACTTATAAAAAATTCTCCAAAAGTTATGTACAAATATAGGGTAATGAGAATTTCAAGAAAAATAGATGTGTTTCATTACTAGTTTGATGCCTCAAAAATCTTAATGTCTAGTTAAAAAAGTAGTTAAAAAATTATGCCTTAGAAGAACATTTTTTTCAAATTCGGGCAACCACGATAGATAAATCCAATTAGTTTGAAATTTTTATAATTACTCTTGACAAGCTTATTAACACTTCTTATATAACTTTCACAAGAATCCAATGAATATTGCACTAGAAAGGGTCAAAGGGCCTACCTTAAAGTAGAAAATGTTTGAAATCATGCCTTGAACAAGGCTTTAAGGGTTAGAATCACCTCCAAAAAATGACATTTAATTGGAGTCACTTATAAATTTCTAAATATATTTTTAAAATGCAAAAAAAAATCAATCAAGGTGTATTCAAAATAGTATTGTGCACCTTCCTATGAATCTCATGTCTATACAAGATAAAAATAAATAAAAATTGTAACCAAATATACTATTGATGGATCAACATTAGACAATGATAAAAAGTAGAATAGATGTGTCTTGCATTTATTTCTTCATGATCCTAAATATTGCTTAAGGCTTGTATAATGTTTAGATGCTACTTAATGTATAAAGTTCTAAAGCCTTATTTCCATAAAAAAAAAAAAAACACTCAAAATTGTCATTTCTATTACAAAGTGCAAAAAACTTTAAAATTTGTTTTTTTGTATAATTATCTAATTATAGAATCTTGCACTAGAATAGTATAGAAATGTGGAAGAATTTTCAAAGCTTTGACCATATAGATTGCAAGAAAATTGCATTTAAAGTGAAGATTCAAAAACAACTGCAACTTACTCAAATAGATTTTCTGCTTTCCACTACTAATTTTGAATTTTCAAAGATTTTTGTACCACTCATTTAAATTTCTGGTTTTTATGTTGAAGAATTTAGTTTAGAATTTAAGAAAAAAACTAAAAAAAACACTTAATTTTCACTCATTAAATAATTATTAAATAGAAATAGGTTCAAGATTAAAGGAAAAAATAAATTGTTAATAGCTCTAAAATGGAATTGGAACACACTAATCTCAATGGTGAGATTGTTCTAGCAAGAAATCTTAACCTTGTGAAAAAAATTGTGAAAATTTGTGAAAACTAAGTTAAAAAATGAATCCTACAATTTTTTTTTTTGAAAAGATGCTTTAAATGCCTGAAAAATAAGAATGTCTATTACTTGTGTAGAACAAATCCAAATAAGATTAATCAAAGCATCTTACATAGAAAAAATTACAATATTTGAGAAAAAAAATTGTTGAATTGGATCTATCTACCAAATCTAAAAAGAGAGATTTTTATACTATAATTTTTACTCCCAGGTACCAATTGAAATAAAAATTATATTTCCATAAAGCTAATATGTTTTTCTATCTTTCAAACAAGTTTTAGAAAATCATGACAAATATATGACCCTAGGAACCTATTGGAAATCCATTTTGTCTTCCAAGGAAACAATGGCAAGACTCTAGGGGTTAAGGTAGTCATTTCAAATTATCACTTGGAGGTTTGGAAAGTCCAATTTGGATTGCAACATGGTGCTTTTGGTATATTTGACATTGAAGATGCACAAATTGATGCTTACAATAGTGACAAGAGTTTGTATTTGAATGTAATGAGCTGGATTCAATGACATTTTTCAATCTTGATTTGGAGCATTATTAATTGCACTTCTTACACTTCTAAGAAGTTGCAAAATGGCCTCATTTTCTACATACACATGGTATTCTATTTTAACATGAAGCAAAAATAACATCTATATAATATATATTAATTGTTGAATTCAATTCAATGGTGTATGTCTTGGCATATTTTATTATATAATTTATATTTTAATAGTCAAATATAATATTATATGTACAATTCTCTACTAACATCTAATGGTTAATTTTAAAAATATTGTCTAATATAACTTCTATTAAAGCGCAATCTAAAGTATCTCTACATTTTTGTCAAAAGAGTTTAGGAAAACATGGTCACATTGGAATTGGGATATTTCAATACTACCTAACTTTAGAATAGAACTAGTTTAACTGATTTTTGAATGACCTTTAAGTTTTCTATTTTGACATATATATTAGATCTACTTTACAATTATAGGATGACTTTGAGGTACTACAACAAAATGGAATGGAACTAGGATGAAAGTGGTGAAATGAAGTTAAAACAAAGATTTTGGAATTTCAAGATCACAAGACTCAAATTGAAGTCTATAGTGACTTTTAAATTGAAAGAGTTCAAAAGATTTTGAAGGAACCAATATTATTTAATTCCAACCTTATATTTCCATTCATAGTGTTACTTTATACTAGCCTTCACTACAAAAGAGTTGAACCCTCTATAAGCCTCAAGTTTTCTCACTAATATTTTTACCAATAGTTTTTGTCCAACCAACAAAAAAACTTGAACATCTCATCATTAAAACCACTATGTCAACAAGACATTGAGGAAATTGAGAATAATGAATCATCACATATTTGTGAAATGTGAGTACCATATCCTTCAAAAGACCCATCATAACAAGCAAAAAAGACCATTGTAGCCATCAAGATAGTTTCCTACAACAATTAATTGTAATCAAATGATGGTCTTTGTCCAATGATGCTAGTGTATGAGCATAAAGACATGAGCCTACAAGCCTTGAATCTAGTTGTAGGTATGTGTCTACAACCATTTGAAGGTGTTTATAACACATGTACCTATAACATAGGTACAATATGACATAGAAAGAGTCTATAATATAGATTCCTAAGCCAACAAGCTCATAGATTCTAAGATCACATGCTAGCATTCCCCATCTTTGCCTTTGATTGCAACTCTCTTGGTAGCTAGCTCTTGGCAATTTTTTTTTGCTCAATTCATTTGATGATAGATTGTATTTTGATTGAGTGAAAAAATTATCAAATAATTTAAAGTCAAAAATGTTTAATAAGATACTACAAATACATTACTAAAAGAAAATAAGGGGTTTTGCAACTATACTATGCTATTGAATTTTCAGTTGCAACTTATTTGCAACTTCTAGATTTGTAGATTTTAAAATATTAATCTCAATGATTTGTAGATTTTCAAATTTTCATATCTACCTTTTTTAGATTTTTGAATTTCAAATCTATCCTATTCTAGATTTTGAAATTTCAAATCTACCTTCTTTCTAGATTTCAAAAATTCAAATATTGGTTTTTAATAGATTTCATTGGTTTAGGATACCTTACAATTTCATAGATTTCAAAATTTCTTGGATTAAATTTTTTTTATTTCTATGGATTATAAGAATCTACAAATCACAAAAATCTAGAAATTGTAGAAATTGTAGAATTGTATCAACAAAATTCATTATAGAAGACTACAACAACTTACAAGTCTTATATGTCTAACTTAATGGTACTCTTTACAATTGATATGGGACAATTGATATAAAACAAATGGGAATGAACCTTGGAAGCAACTAAGAAACAACTAGAAAACAACTAAGAAACAACTAATATATGACTTAAAAGCAATTAGGAAATGACTAGCTTCACTAGTAGAAAATTCAAGTTTTTTTTTGTTGATTTGATCGCATTCATTTGGTTCACTTTTCTATTGATTTCTATCCAAATCAAAAAATTACTCTCCAAGTCAATAGAAAAGTGAATAAAATCTATGCAGCAAAACCAACAAAAAAATTGAATTTTCTAGTATTTAAGGAAGGAACTCAAAGACAACTAGTGTACAACTACAAAGCAGCTAAGAAACAATTAAGGTCATTTTACAATTGCAATCTTTTCCTAGTTATTTTCTAATTGTTTTTTGCAATTATAGATTGATTTCTTTGTGTTTAAAATAATGTATCAATGTTGTAAAACAACAATATAAAACAATTACATTCAATTTGGTAGTAATAGAGAAGATTATAAATGTAAGATAGTTGTATAGGACATTAGTTGCATAGTAGCTAATTGTGCCTAATACATTTTTTTTCTAGTATTTGTTTCCAAAATTTTAGACCTAAACAAAATCCTCCAAAAGTTATACACAAAAATAGGCTAATTGAAATTTCAAAAAATAAACCCTTGGATGTTTGTTTTTTTAGAAATTAGTTAAAAACATTCAAATTTCTTGATAATTTCAAAATATTTTTCAATTCAAAGGAGCTTTGGGTCAACCAAAACATCTCAAGTGATAGAAATTTTGTAATTTGTATAGAAAATGATGATTTGAATTTTGAAGGATGTGTACCACTAATTAAAACTTGTGTAAGACAAAAAAAAAATTGTTTATAAATCTCTCTATTAGTATACATATTTCTAGTAAATGAATTTAGACTTCAATTTCCAAATTCATGCTTTTTTGAAGATAAAAATTGCATTAAAATCTCCCAAATGAAAAAATGACATCCAATTGAAAGACTCATAAACATTTCTAACTATTTTTGAAAAATATGAAAAGAAATCAATGAAGGTGTAGGATAGTATTATATACTTTATTATATATCTCACATCAATAGGAGATACAAAACAAAAGTTGTCACAAAAAACACAATATTGATAGATGAACATTAGTGACAAAAGTAGTATAGATGTTTCTTGCATTCATTTCTTCATAGTCCTAAATATTACTAAAGACTTTATTGTTTAATATTTGGACACGACTTAAAGTAGTCTTTTTACATCATCCTTTAAAGGCTTGAAAAGTCCAATTGGGTTGCAACATAGTGCTTTGGATATAATTAACATTGAATGTACATGAATTGAAGTATAAAATAGCGACAAAAATTTGTATTTGAATGCATTGATCCAAATCCAATAACATTTTTCAATCTTGATTTGGAGCATTATTGCACCTCTTACATATTAAAGAAGTTACAAAATGGGCTCGTTTTCTACATATATGTAGTGCCATATTTGAATATAATAAGGATCCAATGACATCATAATATTTTTAAGGGTTAATTTAGAAAAAATTGTCTAATGTAATCTTTGAAGCACGCACTAAAGTATCTTTGGGAAAAGACTTGCAAAATATGGTTACATTGAAGTTAGGATATTTTTATAATTAATTCCAATTATAATCTTTAGGTTGGAATTGGTTTAGCCAAATTTTGAATGATTTTTTGGATTTAGGAGACTAAACCAATAATGACATGAAGCGATGCTAAAAAATTTTAGGCCTACATCAGTCATATACAATTGTTGCCCATTTCTTCTTGCCTTTCTATTGATAATGCACCATTCTATTATATTATGGATACATAATATAATAAGTTAGTTTTCAAGGTGGAATTGTCATTGTTCCATTAGATAGTCAAAAAAGTGTTATAATTTATAATCCTACCTTTTTTTTACACCCTTAGATTTACAAAAAGTACACATTTAGGGTGTCTACTATAAACTATTAGATTTGGCATTATGTCCCATAATGTTCTTGAGCCTCTTGGCTCTTGAGCATTTTCTATTCCATAATTACTTAAGCACTTTTTAAATCCTAAGTTTTTGAACTAAAGAAAGTTTGATTATGTTTTTTTTAAATCATAAGGATTAATTGTATATCCTTGATAATATCTATATCATTGATTTACAAAAGGTAGAATAGCTATTACTAAGACCTTTCGTATTCCTTTGTCCCACGTGTCACTAAAAACTCATCAAGGTAAACTAGCCCATGACGGGCAAACTCCCTAATACAAACATCTATTAAACAATCTATTATAATTTTCCAACAATCTATGTCAAGTTTTTTCTAATTAATGTAAACAAGACTTTATTAGGTAAGTTAATGACTGAAATCAATGTTTTGCGTGATGGTGATGGAGATGTTAGAGATTGTTTTAGGAACTTGCACCTTTCTAGTGTAATTCATTATATGAACTAACTTTTTTATTCTTGTATGTCATGTCCATGTTAGAAAATATTTCAACCATATTAGGAAATATTATAATTGCATTAGGTGGTTTGATGACTATTATGGGTATAGTTATTGATGGCTTTGGAGGTAGTTTAGAGATTTTTTTGAGCCATTTGGCCAGTTCACTTCAAAAATTTATAACAAATTCATACTTTGTCAAAAAAATTAAATTTCAGTTACTCTCTCCATTTCTCATGTTAGCCTGTATATAGAAAAAAATTAAAAGTTTTCAAATCTGTCAACAAGGCAAACCAATCAATCTGCTTGTCATAGGATGGTTTCCTTTAGTAGCTATTTCATTGTAGAAGTTAGAATGTGCTATTTCCAATCTTCTTCTCAATCTTCTATCTAACTTGTCACCTAAAACTGACTAGAATTCACTTCATTATGGAAAGTAGGGTAGGCTATTCCCAATCTTCTCATTCTTCTATTCCACCTATTACTTTCAATTGGCAAGTGGCTACTTCATTATAGAAGGTAGAATGAGCTATTCCCAATCTTCTTTTCATTCTTCTATCCTACTAGCCATCATCCAATTAGGATTGCTAAAGTATGAGCAAGGAGCGATGAGTATTGAGCGTTGAGCATTGAGCAATGAGTGTTGAGCATTGAGAAATTTTTGAAGAATTTGTGAAAAACCTATAATTTTTTGCCATAAGGATTTTCTGTCCATGGTTTATTATAAAAGCATAAAGCTATAAATGCACTCAAAGAAGATGAATGGAGTTGAATGAAGTTGGATGAATTATTATTTAGTTGACTTTATTGAATGAAATACATTTGTTCATGACATTGGATGATTAATGGATGATTGGGACTATAAAATCATTTGTTTTAGATAAATGTCACTTATCAAGTATCTTAAATCCAAGGTTTAGGTGGATTTTTTTAAACTAAGGACCTATGCCTATATGGTATTTTAGATCCATTTTAGGGTGAAGGTACCACTTCTAATTCAAATTCACAATTCTTTTTAAGCATTTTTGAAGTTCACCAAATTTATTTTTATACTAACACCAACATTTACTATTTCTAATTACATGTTTTCATCAAAGAAAAGTACCATGTTGCCAATAGAAAGAAATAGATTCAATCCACAAAATTTTTTAATAATTGACAACAATAACCACTATTTCTTGAAATGAATGTCCTTTTTACTAGCATTTTAAAGATCACCAAAATGAAAAATAACTTAAAAATATGATAAAGTGCAAGAATGTAGTAGCCCTTTTAGTCTTACTACATGATATTAAAAAATCAAGTAACAACAATAGTCTTTAGAACAAGATCAATTTGACCCAATGTCACATATGGGAGAACAATGATCACTAGCTTCACTACTATCACTATATGTAAGCCTTGGTATCTCAACATTTGCTTTAAGATCTAAATTTTTTTTATAGCAATATTGTATGAACAATGCTTAACAACAAAAATGGGTGATGGAGCCTCTGCCATAGTTGTCACTAAAGTCTCAATATAACATGACAAACTCTTTGGACTAGGAGAAGGCAAGAGCACCAATTGCTTTAGAAGATTGCCTCTACAAGATGCAATGATTAAATAATTAGAAACTTTGAATAAATTAATAGACATTGTACAATAAAAATAAATAAACACATGTCTAAAAGCATCAACAAACTTATTTACAACAACGTCTTTTTCGAGGCCTTGTAGAAGGTTTGACAATGTCCTTGTCATCAAAATCATCCAACACTATAGGTAAAGGCCGCTTAGTTTGAACAGTGGCAATAGAAGTTGGAAGGATGATCAAAGGTTGAAGAAGACCTTCAAAAATCTCATTATCGCTCTTCAAGGCACCAAATGACATCCAATGTTGCGGCATGCATAGATAGAGGCCCCTATTCATTGAATTAGTTGCACCAAATATATTACATACAATGTAAAAAATACATGATTTGAATAATAAAAAGTAATGACTAATGAAAGGTACCTGTAGACATATAACAATTCAATACCATATCACCAAGTTTTGAAGATGCTTCAATTAATAGTTGTATAAATAGAGGGGCTTTTTTACAGGCACCACCAATGTTTCCTCCCATTGCCTTCATACAAATAAGAGGATCCAAAAGTGCTATAACTGCGAGGGATAAACAAGTATGACAATTAGTATTTGACAAATACAATGTTACTAGCACTATACCAAAATGTAGTAAAAAGAATTGTAGTCAAAATTCATTGTAGTTTTTTCTTCATAGTGATGTACATGCTATTGACTATAGCTGCAGCATTCTTTTTCTGTTTTGGAATTGAATTTCTAGAGTTTCATGGCATGTAATGTACCATTAGAAAGGTACTAAAAATACCTTTCTAATGGCACATTACACGCCTTCAAATTCCAAAAACTGAGTTAGAAAGTGAGAAAAAAAGGTTGAAGCAATAGTCAACAATATGTACAACAACGTGGAGAAAAAAACCTGCAATGAATTTTGACTATGGTTCTTTTTACCACATTTTGGTATAGTGTAGAAGTTGTTTAAAACATCAAAAACTACAATTGAAAAAAAATTCAGTGAAACTCACCCAACATTTGGATTTTTTGAAACTTGAAAGCTTCATCTCATTCACACCCATCCAAGAGTCAAGTAGATGAAAACCATACGCATTGGCACGCTCAAGGGTAAATTCCTTTACCTTGCTATTTTCTAGATGGAACAACAAAATTGCTCCATCATCATGAACAAACTCTGAAGCAAATTCAAAGATGGGTTCAATAACCTCTTCCTGATTCAACACTTTTCAAACACAAATATTAGAAGGTGGTATGGAGACATTGGAGACTGGTAGTCCATTTGGGATATTAGCAACAATCAAGTCAAAGCATGCAATAGAGCTTACAGAGCCTCCAAAAGTTTACAGCCGGTCCCTACCAACCTTGACAATAAAAAATGCACATTGTAAGTTAGATGTATGAATGAATTGCTGTGTCATTTTAATAACCTAATGTGAAATGAAAGAAATTAATCATAAAAAGGCTAGAGAATGTAGACCTTACCTTTTGGGCAAAATCAAGCATTTGATTCCATGTTGATGCATTGTCCCTCGTCTTTTCCTTAACATTGAACATTGCAAAAATCAATGATGGTAGAATTAGAGCCTAAGGTTCAATACCATGTTTGTCAAGTTGAATTGCGGATCTAGCAATGTACTTTGTTGAAGCAAAGACATCTGTTGTAATAGACATGAGAGTTGAAAGGCAATGAGACCGGGTTGTATTAATGACTTCCAAAGTGGTAGGAGGCACAAAAAAAAGAGGAGGTACGAAAATAGAAGCTAGAAAAGATGAAGAAGGGATATTGTCTTTCATGGTTGTCTTTTTTGCCGTCTTCTTTGTAGCCTTCTTCTCCTTTGGCTTACACCCCTTCTTCACTGATGCAACTTCTTCAACCTCCTCTTCATCAAGAGACTCCTCCTGTAAACCTGGTTTGGGATGGTCTTTGGCAGCCTCTTTCTCAGATGCTTCAAGTGTTGGAGCAAAAACCCTTGGACACTTTAGATATCCCTTCAAAGAAGTATCAAGCCATCTTCTAAACAATTTGGGCATGAATTTTTGCTCAATTCCACTTTTTAGAATGAATTCTTGCATGAAATATTTGCAATCATAGAATAGGTGTAATTATTACAATGATAAAGATGCACATGCATTTTTGATGACTTTGTGAAATAATTAAGATTTACAAAACTAAAGGCAACTAAAATAAAAGATATACCTATATAGAATCCTCCTTATAGCCACATCTGTACCTTCTTGGTCTTTGAAAGGAATAGATCATGAATACAAAGAGTCCTTCTTAAACAACCACTAAAAAGCATGATCCCACAATACAATGTGCTATGTTTCTACATAATCTCTAATTGAATCCAACTCATCATTGGCATTCCATTGAACTACAATATTTTCAAACTTGATGATGCTTGTGAATTCTGCTTTGGCTACTTCCTCTAACTATAAGAAAATTCAAAAATATAAGTATCAAGACATTATGAAGGCAAAGCATATCATGGAGGTATGGAACAACACTATACCAAAGTGTGGTAAAAAGAATTGTAGTCAAAATTCATTGTAGTTTTTTTCTTCACAGTGTTATATATGCTGCTAATTATAGATGTAGCCTTCTTTTCCCATTTTTGAATTGAATTTTTAGAGTTTCATGGCGTCTAATGTACCATTGAAAAGGTATTGAAAATACCTTTCCAATGGTACATTACAAGCCTTCAAATTCCAAAAATCCAATTCAAAAATGGGAAAAGAAGACTACAACTATAGTTAGTAGCATGTACGGCACTGTGGAGAAAAAACCCGCAATGAATTTTTTGATTGCAGTTCCTTTTTACCACACTTTGGTATGGTACAATTATGAGATAAAAATCAAAATATTTATAAATTTGTAAAATGTAATTTTTTTCATGTGAATGAAAGAGAAAGTTGATCACATACCTTAGCACAAAATGAGGCCTTACAAAGCCAAGTCTCTAAAGTCATTGTGTTGAAACCGAGGGCGAGAAATTTGAAACCCTCCCTAGAAGTCTCACTTGAGTTCTACGACCTCCGCCAGTAAACCTTGTGGTTTGGTTGAACTTGGCATGTAGAAATCCTTTGAAGTTTCTCCAAAGACATCTCGTGCTTCTCATTGACGTTGTAATGCAAGTTTATCTGAAATTTGAAAAGACAAAAGTATAGTAAAAATCAAGTCCAAAAATAATCATGTAAGTAAAAAAAGAAAGTAGGCATAATAATATATCTCTTCTAGAAATCCAATGCCAATTTTTGGATTTGCAATGGCAGATTGTTTGTTAAACTCCGTTTGAAATCCTTTGATAGTTGCAGTGGCGCCTTCAGTCATGGCCTCATGAACACCCTTTGGAGTTCGTTCTTCCAACTATCTCTTCTCATAGTAAGTTCGCATAGCCACATTTGAAACAGTAGCAATTTCTTGCTACACATGAAAAACATGAACCTGAAATCAGTATAAAATGAATTTTATAAATCACAACAAATGAATGGAAAAGTTTTACAAACAAAAGATACTCACCCGAAGAAGGAATTGTATGAAGACAAGAGATGTCAATGGATACCAAGCATCTGGTAGCTTTCTGGTCTCACATTTCTTGTAATCCTCATCACTTAGAAGCCCCTTGAACTCTTCCAATTGCAAGTTGCCATAGGCACTCATTCTGTTAGGGTTGACGAATCTCAACGTCCACCCCAAAATAGCGTCCGTTTTCCAGACGCCCGGACGCTAGTGGACGCAGCGTCTCGACCGCCGTCGGAAAGCGGATGGGCGGGACGGGGCAGACAGACGGGGCGGACGGCCCAAGGCGGACGCCCAGATCGTGCGGACCAGATCAGTCCGCGCGTCGATCGAACAGCCGTAATCGGGCGGATGGGAGACAGGCGGACGCTGCGTCCGCCGGGACCGCGAATGTCAGCGGACGCTGCGGACACAGCGTCCGCGTCCTGACGTTCGCGTCCGGACGTCGTGTCAACCCTGCATTCTGTGCAATTGTTGAACCAAGTTGCTTTTGACATAGGAGTACTCCATAGACCTGCAAATATCAATAAAAATAGAATGTAAGATGAATGAATGTGAAAGCATAGAATATTACAATACAATTGAAGAAGCAGTAAAATAAAATAAATTTTTATTCAACAAACATTGGAACTCACTAATTGATGTCATTCATAGCCTCCAATAGAATGCATGTATGGCCTTCGGATACCAATAATTTACAATCAACAAGCAAATGCCACTTGCAATCATGTCAATGCATTCTATGGATGTAAGCATACCAAGCTGCCAATTTGTGATTGCCATCCCATACGAAAAACATGTGATTTGACAAATTTGAGATGGTTGATTGAAAACTCAACTAGTACTCAAATTGGTCATTCTCGTATATCCAATCTTCATCCCATGTCTCTATGATCTCAGGTGTCACTGACTTGAAATCTCCCTTGTCATTTGTTGTTGATGCATAAAGTACATGATCACTTTGTCGATATCTATGAACAAACTTAGCCTCCAATCATTTCACTTGACTTTAGAGGAGAGGACGGACCAATGGAAGCTCAATCATTCTATACAAAGGAATATCAAATCAAAAATTTGGACCACCACCATTGAAAAGCATGCTATTGATGACCTCATTGGAGTCCAATTTTTGACCATCTTGCACGTCCTCTTCCACCTCCTCTACTGATTGCCCTTCAAAAACTAGATTAGCATTTTGAATATCAACAATGTTGTCAACCTACAATCAGTAGAAAATTGAACCCAAGTTATAGTTAACATTAAGAAGTCATGGGAAATGAAAACAAATACAACAACAACTATAATACAAAAACAACCATAGAAGTTATCATACAAACATAAATAGAAATGCACTAAACTTGAGGATTGCCAACCACAAGTTGAGAATCATCATTGGTGACTAGTTCCAACCGCTCTATTTGGGGAAGCCCTTCATTGATGTCTATAAAACTCTGTTTTGAAAAAACAAGAAGAATTATTTTTTACATCTTTATAAAAAATCAGCCTAAGTAGTGACTTCGTTAACGAGGTCACATTTTCAGCCCAAAGTAAGTATCAGAAAAATACATTTTCAACCTACGACTTAAGTTTAGATTCTCTAAGTGAGTCTTTAGAAAAATTGAAAAAACTAACCTCGTCAACGAGGTCAGTTTTCCCAATGTATTTCAATAGTGTTAAGAAAAAACAATGAAGCCTAAAGTCAAAACTAAACTATGTGAGTAATCTCTTAAAAATCCAAACAAAAAGACCTTGTTAATAAGGTCACTTTTTCTAATCTAATTCTAACAAGGCCACTTTTTCCAATGTAATTCAACACTCCGTAGCAAAAATTGGGAAGCCTAAATTTGAAATTGAAACCATATGAGTGATCTCTAAAAAATCTAAAAAAGTGACTTCATTAATGAGGTTAATTTTTCCAGTGTATTTCAACAATAAAAAGACAAAGCAGTGAAGCCTAAAGTCAAAACTGAATTCTCTTAGTAATCTCTAAAAAAAACCCAAAAGTGACCTTGTTAACGAGGTCCCATTTTGCAATTTATTTTAGTAGTCTTCTAAAAGAAAGCAAAGCCTAAAATTTAAACTAAACAATCTTTGTCATCTCCCTAAATCCTGAAAAAGTGACCTTGTTAACGAGGTCACATTTTGCAATTTATTTCAACAGTCTACAAAAAAAAGCAAAGCCTAAAATCAAAACTAAACTGTCTCTGTCATCTCCGAAAACCGTGAAAAAGTGACCTTGTTAACGAGGTCACATTTTCCAATCTATTTCAGCAATCTTTACGAAAAAAAGCGAAATGTAAATCCTAAATTGAAATTGTCTTAGTGATTTCAGAAATCTCGAAAAAATGACCTCGTTAACAAGGTCATATTTTCTAGTCTAATTCAACAATCCATAGAAAGAATTTCAAATTATGCATGAAAATTAGAAATCATCTTAGAAAGACTATACTGAACCTAAGAATATGACCTCGTTAATGAGGTCAAGTTTCAAACCCTAGAATTGCAATCTTATAAAAATCATACATCAAAACCAAAACTGTTTGAGTGATCTTCTAAACCCTTGAAAAAGTGACCTCGTCAACGAGGTCAAGTTTACAACTTGAAAAAGGAGTGTTCAAAAATGGCACCTCTTGAGGATCTCTAGGAACTTGAACTTCCATTGCATCGACGCCTTCGATGTTGTCAAGGACACCCTCCTTGCCATCGTTGTGCACCTTTCCATCCTTGTACAGCATGCCACTCCATAAATTCATTACAAAAACAACCCGAAGCCAAAATATAGCAATGGAAAAGAAAAAAGACTACACTAAAGCAAACCAAAGACCAACCCATGGAGTTGGTCTTTGGTCTCATAAACAAAAAGAAAACAAAAAAAAACAAGGAAGCAATTGGTAGATATAAGCCAAAGGAATCTTTCAAATAAAATTTGTAATTTCAAAGATTTTTGGTCCAAATTTTTGGGGCACATAGATTATAACCTTACAAGTAACCCGAATTTTTTTTAGAGTTTTTGAAGTTATGAGGAATTTTACTAAAATTGGCAAAACCTCCTAAAAAAAAATTGGGCAAGATTTGGCCAAAAAATCAGCCGATTCTGAAGATTTCAAAGAAGATTCCAAGATGCTAAATTAGTTTTTAGGCCATAAAACATTCAAAACCGCTTTGTTTTTTGCATGCTATATACTATTGGAATTGTCTTCTCGAAATACACGAAATGAAGTTTGGTGTCAAATTTACTTCTAACAAAAAATATTTAATATATACAATCAACTCCTCACAGTCTAATGGCTCTAGTCCTAGCAATGAATACATAAACTTACCAACTCTATACTGATCACTAGGGACATGTTCTTCTTTAGTATACTTGGTTGGCATATGTCCACTTCAATTTCATCATTAGTGTCAAGCTTGGCAATATCCATTCCTTCACTATTTTGTGTCAAACTATACTTGTGTTCAAAAGGTACATCTTCAAGCCTATCATCCTCATATGACAAGGTCCGAACAATGCTACTAATCTCACCACCATTAGAATTCTGCAAGTGTCTAAACATCTTTGATTTCTCTAGTTGTTTCTTACTAGAAAAGCAAAGTCTTGCCTCACGTCTCTTTCTATGAGAATCCTTCGGCATCCCTCCAACCAAAAGAATTCAAGAAAGCGAACTCAACTTTCTCATTGGCAACACTGCAAACTCTCCGATATATAGCACTCTTCAAGTCTAATGAATGTATTCTCATCTGATTCATTGTAGTTTCTCGAAACAAAACATCTACTACCCATAATATAAACGGTCAATAAGATCATCCATTCTTTGCTCAATTGCTTCATAATCACTCTTACATTTAAATATACCACCACTACATTGGAAGAGGCCTCCATTTGGGGCCTTCTAATCACCTTTCAATGTGAATGTGGTGCTACCTACAATTCATGAGAGGGCATCTAAGTTTGTGAGTGTCTTAAAATGCCTTAAAGATATGCAAAGTTGTCCGCATGCACAAAATGAATTGAAGTTCTTAAACCTCAGTACACTTCATTGTAAATCTGTATGATATCTTTCTCAATCATTAATAGAGACATTCTTTTTTAATTACCTCCTCTTCTTTCTTGAACATCTCCTTTCAGAAGTCGACCCAATTCAACTTTCGCATCTTTTGCAGGTCGACAACTAGAAGGCATGGATTGTAAATTTGATGGCCATAATTGGACACACACACACACACTACAAACATTGTAAACGACTTTGGCTTGAAGTTCCGCTACTCCTTGTGTGTGGGCCACCTAATTTGCAAGAACAAAGCTTGCCTAGACTACGCTGAAGAAGCAGCAAAAACGAGACAAAGTAGGAGGGATCATCACCTAGCGTCTTCCTTGTGGAAGAGTAGTCTCCATCAAAGTCTACTCTTGTGTGTCGAATATGCAAACAAGTTCCTTTCTGCAAAGCTTCATGCCCTTGTTGCATGTATAGGGTCTTGAAGTCTTTAGGCCTTTCCAAAGCTTGTATCCACGTTGGAATTCATGATCATCCTGTGGGTACATGCATTTGTTGTGATTCTATTGATCGAACAACATCTTTAATTGGTGAAGAGATATCAAGGACACCTACAACAACAAATTCAGCCATACAACTTGTTGCTAGCAAGAAATTCCTTGCATTTGAATTGTTTGGAGAGGAGCTCAGAGAGGAGGGACTACAAAGTGACCAAAAGTCACTTTGCGGAGAGGCCCTTGAGGCAATTATGGATAAATTTCAAATACTCAGTTCACCGAGTATTCGAAATATCATCTCTAATTTCCGTCATAGTACAAGTGGAGGATCCATTGACAACATTATCTCATTGAAAATGAAGAGTATTCATTTGTTTATTCAAGATAGTGTATTTCTAGGCCAAGGTAAAGATAAGGTTTACCTTTTTAAGATGTATAAGAAAGGCCCGGGAAGTAGAGTGGATTTGGTAAGGCGAATGCAACCGGGGGGAGACTTGCAAAATTCTTGGTGCATATTTGATCATGTAAAGAGGGTAAAAGGATGGACATCAATGGTTGCCCACGTATACGACCCTGAATTTTGTTGGGTTCAAACTATTTGCATTTACGACATGATGAGCGAGGATGCTCAATCCCAAGAACAGATGTGGAGATCCCTTAACCCAGTCATGGCGCACCACGGGGTTTCTTCTCCACATTTCAAGGATTTTATAGCTAATAATGCAATGGCAAACTGACATGCTGTTCAGGTGGTGTATGGAAGTGGCAACAAACAAGAGCCCATGCAAGATCAAGAGCGCTCTTGTCTACTTCATTAGACAACTTCACTAAACAGACATACAGAAAAACTCATTTGACTTGAATTCCAAGAAACTCACAAGAAGCTTTGCAAACAGTACAAAGATGCAAAAACAATGGCAAAAGCAGAAGAAAGATACCTTGGAATTAAAGGTTGGTAGCTTTCTTCAAGGGCTGCATCAGAGGATTCTCTTCGGCAATTACATGATTGGTTGGATTTTTGGCACTTTCAGCACTTTCGATATTGACAGTGGGGTGGATTCTTAGAGTTGGTAAGATACATGACTCCTTCTATTTCAATTTTTCTACTTAATTGTTCAACTTCTATTTATGGAGTAGTTATTTTATTGTCCTAAATATATATATGGTTTCTATTTAATTGTTTTCATTCACATCTACTGAATTTGTACAAATCTGATTTAAACATATAAAATTCTTAGTACTTAAATGACACTTTTAGAATCAAGGGAGCCTTATATTGTTACTATAAATTGTTGTTACTAATATAGAATTGGAACTTAGAAGAACTAGCCGAAATGCCTTCATGCAATTTGGTTGAGATAGTTCACAACAAATGGTTGCAAATGTCTCGAAAGAAGGGAACATGCTTGTACGTCACCACTACTAATGACATGATGTAGGCTATACAACAATTGACTAATTATTGGGCATGCCTCCAAGGTTATGCATTTGGAACTGGTCCCCACTTAAATGAACTTTGCCTACAAGCTGCAAGATGAACCAAAAATCCAACAAACTTTACTGAGGTTGTTGCCAAACTACCAGATGCTTGTCTATTCACCACAAGAGTTCTCCACTTGGAAGAGGAAGAAGTATTTGGTTCTTCAAAGCATAAACTAAACCTACCACCTAGGTCAGATAGTGATTCTCACTGCCATGATATAATGAACTTTTCTGCACCCAAAGTTCAAACTCGGTCAACTAGAGCGCGTATTGAAGTAGACACATCAATGCCAACACCAACAATAATGTTGATAGAGGAAGGACAACCAAGCACACTATGTCCCTATGCTACCAAGGTACTTGAAACAAACTGCAATCCTACTTTATGGCACATTGCTAGATGCAAAAAAGGAGGAAAGACTTGTCATAGAGTTCAAGTTGGGATGAAGAAGAAATGTGGAGCCAAGATAAACAAGTCAAGCAAGAGTGAAATAGTAGCACCTATCTACAATGGTTGCATGACAAAATATGGAACCAAGGCCATCATCAACTTTGATTTCTAGTTTTGTGCAGATGACCTTATGCGTTGTGTAGGAGGCTCTAAGGTTAAGTGGGTTCACGACTAGCCTCCTTTGCCAAATGTGTGGCCTATTGCATGTGGAACACATTTTACCAAATCAGAGATCCTTTCTCTAAAAGAAGCAGGATTTCAATTGCAAACTGAGGAGCTAGGCGAAGCAATGCTCCATCTCTTTAACGAAGAGTGTATAGATGGAGGTGTATCTTTCCTTTACTCAAAACAGCTAGATAGCAATTTGAAACCATTTGATGGTGATATGCACCCGACAAAACGATTGGGTAGGACCATACGACATAATCCTAATGCACCTATAATTGACCACCACAACAAATGAGAGACAACACAAAACCTAAAAGTTGTTGTTCAATCCGTAGTCGTTAGTTCATATCTTGGCTATGGTAGAGTGATAACTCTATTGTTCGGCATCTTTTCCAACCAGAAGGTCTATCGAGTCACAATTTCAGACTTTCCTACTTGTACCTGTGAAGACTTCATCACCATGAGTACAATTGCACTTGGTAGTAGGAAGTCTTTGGTGAACTGCAAGCATTTGTATTATGTCTTTAGGTTCATTTGCAAGGCAAATTCTGAGGACAATAAGTACATACATGCACCAAGTTTGAGCTTTAATGAAGTGAAACTGCTTCTTGTAGGTAGCAATCTATAAGATGTTATATATTCATCTTGTAGTATTAGGTTGAAAAACTACTTTTGTTTAGAAGTGGATACAAAATAGCCCATTGAAGTAGTTGACACATATGCTAAATTCTAATTAGTTTAAGGTGGAAATAGTTTTTAGCAACTTAAAGACAACTAAAATGATTTGTGAAACCATAAACATAAAAAAAATACATAAGAAAAGGCTAAATTCAGCCAACAAAACATTGTAGAAAGAAATGTTACAATTCTACAAATGAATCTTGAAAGTGCTACTAAATTCCAAAGAGAATTTATCACATAATGAAACAACATTGTACAACTAATTGATACATATCTCTAAATGAACCTTCCAAGAGTTCTTTAGTCACAAAAAACACAACCAACCTCAAAATAGTTAACAAAGTTTTAAAGTCAACAATGCAAACTTAAAAAAATTTGTAAATTATTATTTTTACAAGGAAAAAAAGTTCATTTTTTTAAGACATGTTACAAATATGTAAAGAAAGTTTTGGGAGGATGGATGATGAATGAATGACACGAATGAAGCTCATTCATTCATCAAGTCTATGGTTAAAAAATCATCTACTTGTGGGAAATGCTAGTCCTTAATTCATGCCCATTCATGCAACATTTGAATGTAAAATTCATTATTTTCAATAAAAAAATTGCAATTTCTTAGATATATTTTTTAATTTTTGGTTTCTAAAATTTCTATATTTAGATCTGACAACCCTATTTATTACTTAACATATCTATTTTTAGTAAAATTCCTCGCAATGAGCGCTCAAATCTAATTGCTCATCACTCAACGCTCAACGCTCAACGCTCCCCACTCACACTCTAGCACCGTTGAAAGTGTGGGAGGAAAATGTGAGTAAGTAAAGTCATTTTGCAACAATTAGTTTAATAACTTCTAAAGTCACATGACTTCTATGTCCGTCTATTATATGTAGATGACTATTAAATGGTGATAAGTCATAGAATTTGAATAGATTGAACAAAAAATGGATCATCCACTCCTTAAACAACTCATTTTTCATTCAAGCCTTGCAGTGCATGGCCATAACAACTCCTTTTCTAGTTTTGATAAAAAAAATAATTCTTGATTTCTTTTTTCCTTTAAAGATATAGAAGTTGGGTAAGCTTTTACCTCTTGCATTGATACAAGACAAAATATTCAACCACTCCGGTTGATCTGGTGTGACCATATAGACACTTTTGGATCCCCTTCTTGCTATAACAAATGCTTTACCTCCTTGTCTTCCACGCTTATTGTAGTTTTAGGTTTGTTGTGGTTTGTAGTTGTATGTGTCATAGAGCCTTTGAAGTTTATCATAGAAAGTGTCTATAGCTTTTGAGCTTCAAGATACAAATTCTGAGCTTTATTTTACTCTAAACCTTGTATACTTCTTACTGTTAATTTGGGATGTTTTTTCTTAAAACATTTATCCACCTCGGACCTTGAAACCCATCCTTGAATGGCATCACCCTTGTTTGTGTAAGGGTTCCCACTTTTTTCTTTAACTATAATATAGTTTAAAAAAAAAGCCTAACGTCTGCATTTTCATCAAGTAATCTACAAGTTGTTGTTGTTTTTCTCTATTAACATGCCCATTTTTCCTCTTCTTCTTTGTAATGTAAGTCTGTAAATGTATCTTCTTAAGGATAAAGTTGAAATTCTATGATCTTTGCTTGCAGCTCTAATGGAGATTCTCTCGTCAACATCCGCAATTGCACTTCTTAACTCTTGGTTTGTCTAATTCTTGTTTTTTTCTCACTCTACCATGTCCTTTGGAAGGTATAGGTTCTCAAGAGAGCAATGGATTAAAATTACTTCAAGAAGATATACTTTAAGGAATTTGATATAGCGTTGATCCTCTCAACTCCTCAATTTCACTATTGTTTTTTAGTATGTATTGAAGTTCACTGGCTACTCTTTCCAATTTGCTGCAAGGACCAAATTCTCTTGTTGGTTGAGGCTAAAGTATTCTTTAGGGCTCTAGAATTTCATTCTTGGGTCTCTATAAAGAAGAATATGTCAAGTTGTCCTGCATTTCAAATGAAGCCATAGCCTCAAACCACATCTTTTGTTCTTCACACTTGACCAAAGATTCTTGATTTTCTTCATTCAAAAAATCTTCTTCACTCTCACAATAATTGGATTGGCTACTTCCCCATTGTCTCTTTCTATGGCAAGTTCCTTCACTATTGTTGCTTTTTTCATTTGAAGAATTACTATCACTCATGATAATACTCTCAATTTAAGTTGCAATTACTAAAATTTTCACTCAAAAAACAATGAAGCATAGTGTACATTCTATGCTTTATGAATCTCTTTAAAATATTCTCATTTATTTCAGTTTTTCCTTGCTCTATAGAATTCAACAGGTTGTAAATATGTACAAGCAACCACCATGTCTTGAGACCTTTTTTATATAATTTATTGGCATAACCTTCATACAATAATAAAAAGTTCACTAATGTTTTCTCAAGCGATGGCTTAAACATCTAAAAACACACCCTTGGTATTAAATACTTTTAAAGGCATCACTATATTGAATGCTTGTAACTAAGAAATCAAATGCTAGTAACTAGCAAATTAATTAATCTTTCTATTTTATGACCGTTAAAAGAAAGTCTGAAACACATTGTGATTGAAGTCACTCCTTACTTTATATCACATGAACTTTATTCCATTATTTGCAGAAGGATTTTAGCTTTTGGTCTTGGAGTATTCAAATGTGAGTAAAATCATAGTTACTTTGGTATAACCCCTAGTTGGCAACTCCTCCAAACTCTAAGAGCATGCACTTAGAACCTCAATTTCTCCCTTTTAACAATTTGTTTCATTTATGGCACCTTTTGTTCTGCTTCACACATGTTGGTAGGGATGCATCTTGATGCCCAAACTATTTTTGAGCCTTCTATTATAAAATTAGCATTGAAGGAAATGAGGTAATTCAAAAAAAATCTACTAGAGGAAGAAACACCATTCCTAGAACTAGGAGAAAAAGACATTAGGAGAATTTTGGAGACACAGGAAGGTTGTTTTAAGCATGTTCCCCTTGTAGTTCTTCCTGTAGTTCCCCCACAACAAAGGCAAAAGCAAATAATTGCCCCAATCCTCAATCTGAATTTTTTGCAAAAAATCTAAATTAGGGTAGAAAAATTATACCTTATTTTTTGCTATTTTTGACAAATTCAAGCTCCATCTTCTCCTTCAACACAATCAATTGAAGCACCTCTGAGTCCTTCTATTTCCAATTGGCCTCGTCTCCTTTAGCTTCTCCTTCAATTTTCACTGTTGCTTTTTTTAGGAGCAACTTTTTTCTTCAAAACAACTTTTGCTTAGGAGCAATTTTCCTTTTAGAGAATCCTACAATCTTACAATCTCCTCCCTCAACAACCCTCTTTTCTACCCTTTTAACATTTGCCTCTTGACTCTTTCAAACTTGATTTGAAAAGGGTTGTAATGCTCTAAAAGAAATTGGAGTCAACAAATTTTCCATCCCCATTAAAGGCATTTGGCTACAGTAAAAAGGATTTTTAGAAAAATTGTCCATGTTCTCTTGGTGCAAAAAAATGCAAGAGCCAACAAAAAACAAAAAGAAACAAATAAAACAAGGGAGCCTTCTATGAAAATGCACAAAAGAGGAGAAGAACTTTGGCACAATCCACTTTCTATTGTACAACTAAGATCTTATCAATTTTTTATTCTCTTATTTAAAAAAATTAATTTGACAACCTCTCAACTAGAGTTTAGGCTTACATTTTTAGATGATCTAAACTCACTTCAACAGTCCATCCCCATGTGGGCATTTTTCTACCACGTAGGCAATTTGGAGGGCAATGGTCTTTAGATTGTATCTTCTAATGAAAAGCCAACATTTTGGTTATATGAGATTTGATAGGTGGAAACCCACGACCTCTCAACCTTTGGCCATAGTGTGAAGTGGCCCTTAACAAGCTTTTTAACATAATCACAAAGTTGAAAAGCATATGAGCACATGATTTAGACTTATAAGGCTTTGAAATTGGACTTTGTGGGTTTTGAACATTACTATAAGAAAAAAAAAAATTTAAGCCTTAGAAGTTTAAATCATATACTTATATGCCTTTCAATTTTAGAGATTATATTAATAAGCTTGTTAAGTGTATATACAAAAATTTCAAGTGATTTGAACCTATTTGTTATGGATGCTCAAAACTATCTACATTTAAAAAAAACATCCTTTTGAAGCATAACATTTTTTATAATGACTAGGATTGGTCTCAATATTTTTTAGACACCAAGCTAGTAGTGAAATTTACTTTTGATAAAAATTTCAAAAGAATACAACAAATATTGCATCACTAAGGGCTTGCCCAAATGTGAAAAATGGCCTAAAATAATACCTCATATCTTTAAATGTTAAAAATGGGGACAAAACCACAAAAAAAAAATTCTAATTTAATAACAAAAGAATCGTAGAAATGGCCCTCATTTGTCAATAATTAATTATATATATATATATATATATATATATATATATATATATATATATATATGTAAACTTTGATTGATCTTGGTACGTACATCCTTGTGATTTTTTCAAGAATTTTACATGAAGTATTTATATTCTATGATTTTTTAAACCAATGATAAAATGTTTTAAGTTATTAGATAATTTTTTTGAAAATCTTCCATCCAAATAACCAAAAAATTATTTCTAAAAGAAATTTTATCCTTATAGGCTATAGCAATTTGATTCACCTTTCAAAAAAGGTTCTATTCAAATTTCCTCACATATAACTTCTATTTATACAAAGCCTCTTCCCTTTCAATCTTAAGCCAACTAAAGTAATGATTTAGCCTCACTTTTACACTCTACAATCAAAAGTCATTAGAATGGATTGTTTAATTAATATCTAGCAACCTCTTTTTAGTTGGTAAAATATAGTTAGGCGACTAAATTTAGTTTTAGAGATGCTAAATTTAGACTCAAATTTTATTTTCAAACCACCAAAAGTTTCATTCATCTTGAATATTTTTTCATTCAAGTCACCAAGTCCTTTTCATTCAAATTGATCCCTACTTTAACTATAAAGTAATAATTCCTACAATAGGCAAAATAAGGATTTAAGTATAGTTCTTTTAATTAGCTGTAAATTTTTTGTTGAGTCTTATTGGAAGAAAACATGGGACTAGATAAATTATTGGTGTTCTCTTAGAAAACATTCTTAGGACATTACTTGAATAACATACGAATTTTCAAAAAGTTTTCAAATAGGTGTATCCAAATCGACCGTAAAACAAAAGCCAACCCTAATACCGCGTACAAGCCCAAAACCGTGGGCTAAACAAAGCTTCTGTGTAGTGTCAGTTGGGGTTTTATCAGGATTATCAAGGTTTATCAATGCGCTAGGGTTTATGTTCAAATTTCCTTGGGGGATTGCAAGAGTGCGAGATTGTGTGATTGCTAGATTGCGCGCGAGGGAAAAAATCGTCTTGAGAAGCAGCAATCGTCATGAATCCGTTGACGCAGGTGAAGAACACGCAAAAGATTACCGCGAGGGAGCAAGCGATCGGCATCAGCGATGAAGCCTCTTGGCATGCGAAGTACAAAGATTCGGCGTATGTGTATGTCGGAGGACTCCCTTTCGATCTCACCGAGGGTGATGTTTTGGCCGTGTTCGCTCAGTGAGTGCCTCTTCTCTCAATTGCCGCAGATTTTACCCATTTTGAATAAACCTAGGCGCGAAAAAAACGTAGGGAATGTGCGTTCAAGCGGAAGATTATTATCATCCCGAATCTTGTTAGAGTGTGTACAGGGATCATTTTGTCATAATTGATGTATCTGGTTGATGGATTCTGGTATTAAACAAGACTTAAACCACTGATGTTCAAGAACAGATTTCCATTTTGTCTATGCTCTGCAGACATCAAACCTTAGGGTTTTGGCATTCTTTCTGTAGGATTCAGAAGAGCGAGCTATAATCATCCTGAATCTTGTTAGGGTGTGTGATTGTCTCCGGGGATCGTTTTTTCATTTTTGATGTATCTGGTTGATGGATTATGGTGCACCAAACGTTAGGGTTTGTGTATTCTTGCTGTGAGAATCGGAAGAGCGAATTGTAATCGATCAGAATCTTGTCAAGGTAGTGTATAATATTTACCGGAGATGGTTTTGCGATTCGGATGTATGTGGTTGATGGATTCTGGTAGTGAACAAGGCATAATCACCGTGATTATGATGTTCAATGCACATCTCCATCCTCTTTATGCTCTGGGAACATTGCGCCAATAATCTTCCATACATCCCGTTTGTTAGAGGTGGAGTTTGCTTCTGCATCAGCATTTGAATAAGTCGAGGCTGTAAAACCTTAGGGTTTGTGCATTCTAGTGTTGAGCATCGGTTGAGTGAGATATAGCCCTCCAGAATCCTGTCAGGCAATGTATGATAGCCACTTGAGATCGTTTTATCAGTTTCGATGTATGTGTTTTATGTAGTCAATGGATTCTGCTACGGATCAAGCCAATAATCACTTTGCGTATGGTGTTCAATATACCCAGTTCTATTGTCGCTTGCTCTTGGAATAATCGTCCATGTTCTGGGCTCGAGAGAATCACGTTTTTAACAGGCGTTGTTTCCGTGTCCGCTTGAAGATGTTTGAATTACTGAGGAGGAGATCCGTTGTTTTGGCGTAAGGAAATGGGATTGTTGGGGTTAACCGTGAGGCAAGTGCTTTATTCTGACATATTTTATGACACTGTGCAGGTATGGAGAGATTGTGGATGTGAATCTTGTGAGGGATAAAGCTACTGGGAAATCTAAAGGCTTTGCATTCTTAGCATATGAAGATCAGCGGAGTACTGTGCTGGCAGTAGGTCAGTTCTATTTTGAGGCACTCTATCCTTCTCATCCGTGACCTATTTTATAACGTCATTTCTCTGTATCTCTGAAAATTTGTTTATTTTGCTTAGAACATCATAATTGAGGAATGAGTGGGTTGCAGATAATCTGAATGGAGCTCGAGTCGTAGGCCGCATCATTAAAGTGGACCATGTAGGCGATTACAAGAGGAAGCTAGAGGAAGACGAGGAAGAAAGACAGAAGAAGCGAGAGGAGCGAGGAGTGTGCTACGCTTTTCAGCGAGGGGAATGCAACCGCGGTGATGATTGTAAATTTTCGCATGACGAGCAGGTTTGTTGTTTTTCACATACACAGATTATACTCTTTATCCTATCACGTCAAGCCATTTCCTTTATGCCCGTACAGTAGAACTTCTAATAATCAACACTCTCTAAAAGAATAAACCTCTCTAAAGAATATTGATTGCCAGCCTTGTACAAACGTCGTGCATGCAAATGACCCTCCCTATTGTAATAAACTTCTCTAATATAATGTGTCAGACCAGTCACGGCCTGGCTCTTTATAGAAGTTCTTCTATAGTTTTAGATATTTCACTCTATCTTGAGAATTGTGGTGCTCTTTTTGGAGTCCAGTATATGGAACTGACTGGTGATTCTTCTTGCAGAGAAATGCCAACTCTGGTTGGGGAGATGGGGCTAGTGGTCGTGGCAACGGTGGTGCCAACTGGAAACATGACCAGTTCGATGGGTCTATGAAAGAAGCGGGCAGGAGAATGAATATGGTATCAACAAAGCGTAATGATAATGGCATGGATGAAAAATCTCGAGGAGTCTGTTATGCGTTTCAGCGTGGGGAATGCAATCGTGGGAATGGCTGTAAATTTGCACATGATTCATCCAAAAGGTAGTTTATCTATTAGTTAGTTATTTTTATTCATTCATGTCTGGTCCTTGTGTGATACAACACTCAATTCTGAATACTTCAAACACTTCTTGGCTCTCCCTTGCGTGGTGGTTGTAATTGTTCTGTGCCATTGAAATACGTCGTTGTACTTGTTCTGCGCCATTGAAATAGAGAAGAATTATCGAGTGTGTACGGGTAGTTAAATTGGGTAATCTGGGTTCAGGAAAGGTTCGTATGATTTGAGCATTAAACTTATGAGCATTGTATCATGAAAAGAAACAAAAGTTGATGGGCCGTCAACGCAGCTGCCGTGCAGAGCTCGTGCATGTCGTCCTGCACAGCTTAGGAACATGATTTTGAGTGGAAGGACGATGTTATCTGACATATATTAGTCTGATTTAGAATGCTGTCAAGCAACAAGCATAAGATACGATGCAGTCCTGCATAAGATAGTGTGCAGTCCAGCATATGATAGTGTGCAGTAATAGAGATATTCTTTGACTAGTTCTGTCATTATTTGTTCAAGGAGTATCTTCTTGATTTTTGCAAGGTTTTCTATTCTCTTCTATTCTTTCCAATTCTCATGCTAAATTAAGCTTAAGCTTAGAACCTATTCAAGCAATCGTAACTTACGTAACCACACTTGATTGCAATCCCTTTCAAAATTGACCCTTAACTTTTCTTGCCTAAAATGTGCAAACTTTATTCATGAGAGCCTTAGGGTCACTTTTAGGTACACCTATTTTCAGAACTTAGAAAATTTATAGTTATTCATATGGGGTCCAAGAATGTAAAAAAAATGAATTTAGTATCTTCTTTGAACTTCCAACAACATCCTACAAAAAAATTGGCAATTTAATGTGGAATAATGTTCAATTGTTTATGTGGCCACAGTTAGGTGTAATTACCTTTGGACTCTAAAGGCACATGTATTATACTTCAAGATACTAGACTATTCTTCCCTTTAGTAGTAAAATTATTTATTTATTTTTGAAACTTGGGTGATTACTACAAGTACCTTATTCATGGCATTGTCATAATATTATTGTGTAAATGTGTAGTCCCTTTTCTCGCAAACCCTTAATAGTAACATACACCCATTATCAAAATTACTTTGAAAATTCATAATTTATTTGTAAGGTGTTCAAATAATGCATACTAAAGTGCATCAAAATCCTCTTTTAGTTGCCAATAAGATCTAATAAAAATAATTTCCATTCAATAATAGTAACTACTAACTATGCTCAGCTGTAATTAGTGATGATAATATGCACGTATCTTACTGTGCAATTAAAGTTCCAGTTAATTACTCTGAATTCTGTTATTATCCTATTAGTGCCTTCGACAAGAAATTACCTAAGACAAACTATTTTAAATTAGTGCAGGCTGAAATATGACTATGTAATGTCGCTAACTTTGTGTTTCGCTGTTAAGGAAAAATCAGTGTACAGTACATAGTGATGCTTCAAATCATAGTCGAAGTGAGCAGAATTTATAAGTTCATAATCAAGCACAACTATTTCAGTGCTGCGATGGTGGAGAAAGTTACAGCGCATACAACATTCAAGGAGCATCTTTGAACCAATCAACTCTTACAACTTGGAAGCTTCCACATCAATTCAAAAGCAGTTATACAAAGGGTGGCCGTAAAGTACAAAGAAAATTGTTCGCCCGCAATTGTACACCCGTAAATATTTCCGAGGACAGAGAGAAATGGGAATGTACATTCTCTGTACAGAACTAAAGATAAGAGGTCCCCTGGTCAGAACAAGGAACTCCACCTAAGGTAATCATACTAAAAGACTGCAGTTGCCCAAGCAATGTGGTTGCAGCAACTACTCGTCCAACAAGCCTGACTCCATAGCCAGGTCCTCATTGTCAACTAAGATGTTTTCCTCTGCCAAAAGGTAGCCTTCTAATCCGGACTCCGCACTTTTGTGGCCCACTCTTGGATCCTCTGGCCAGTTTTCTCGAATCAACACAAGCTTATTCAAGTTGTCTGGACCAATGTGGCGCCGGCGTACATCTGTGATCAACCCAACCACGCTAAATATCCGTTCTGTTTCCACTTGCGTCCCTACAATTCCCAAAATCTGCCGGGCAAGAAACCCGACGTTCGGAAACTGAACCTCACGGTCCTTCCACCACGCCAGAGGGTTTTCGCAGTCCTTGGGGTCAATGTGAAGCCTCCTAAACAATGACAACTCTGCCTTCAAATGACCAACGATAGCTTCATCATTGGAGGCAGTGGATCCAAACAAGGAATTCTCGTCAAAAGAATCCTTGGAGGCGGGGCTCAGTGCAGGGGCATTCTCCACACTGGACGGATTCAATTGCTTGAAGACGGTTACTAAACAGGGAAGAAGAGCATTTGTATCAGTCTCCGATACAACCTGCAAGGCCTTCTCCCTGCCCACATAGTCCTTCACCAGACTCAAACCCTTGTAACGTGGATCCAGCATCAACGCCAGCATGTTGTGGGCATGCTTGGGCGAATACGAATCCGTGAAAGAGAGGAAAGGCGCTAGGGCGTTGGTCACCTCCGACATCATGCGCGCCTGTAAAACCTCCAGCTCAGATTCAAAGTTGCCTGCCTCCAGTTTAGGACTCGCCAAGCCTTTCTCAATCTGCTCCTTGTACAATTGTATGCACAACCCCAGCGCAGTTGCGAGGGCGTCGGATAACAACCAGTAGCCTTTAGTCTGGTTTATCACACATCGCCGAAGGACAGGAATAAGAGCGTCAGTAACAGCTTTGGCGACAGCCCAGGTTTCCATGCTGGGAACCTCAAATAGTAAATCGTTGATCTGGTGAGGTAAACACAAGCTGAAGGCATGCTGATACTCCAAAGCCTCCTGGAAAAGGATCACCTTTGCAGCAAACCTCCCCTTTATAAGTGTTCTTAACTTGCGTGGCGGGAGACCAACATCAACACAGGACTTCAACCATCCAAGTCTCCTATTCTCAGATCGAGAAGTCCAGGAGATAGTCTTTTTCAGAGTTGCAGCAGCTGCGTCAATGCTGACTTCCCTCATGCGAGAACATACCTTCAGGTCATTGGTTGCGGAATCACATGCCGTAGACATCACATGTCCAAAGCAAGTCCCTGCAAAAGGCTCAGATAGCTGAAGAGGAGCACATACTACCATAGAAGAAAGTGCACTGGTGAGCGAACCGAGCCTCAAATCGTCATCCATGACGAATGCAATGATCTTATCTGTCAAGTTGAAGGAGTTTAGAAGGTCCTTAACTTCCACGGCCAAGGCTGCTCCTGCTGCTGTATCTGGTGCCTCAAATACACCGATGGTAACACGGCAAGGCACCCATGACTCATTGATGAAATGAATCACCAGAGAAATGGTGTCGACACCCCTCCGTGACATCCACACGTCGAAAGACGCGGTGGCAGTCACACATCCAGCTAACACAGGCAAGATATACTTCTCCATTGTCTGAGAGACCATACGAGGAATGACCTCGTCAGCTAATTGACGGCCAGCAGGGAAATTCACACGGCCGCACTGCCGCATGACCAATCTTCTGAGCCAGATATTATCAACCATAGACATGGGATGGCAACCTTTGGCCACATACAGAACCAAATCCTCGAGAAGTCTCTCTTGCGCAGGGTCGGATTTCTTACCGGAGCTTTGGTTGCTGATAAAGTCGGTGAGTAAAGAAGGAGAAGGGTCTTTCTTCATCCTGCGAGGGTGCTGACCCTCGGCCCGTGTCAAAACGTTTGGTTTGCGTGTTGCCTTGTACTTGGTGAAAATCTCTCCGTGTTCTTGCGCTACATGCTTCTTCATTGAAGTCGTGCCATGCTGCTTGTTGTAAGTCACTACACCTTTCCTCACACGGGTGGCACTGTTTGGTCTGTGCTCTTGCTGAGCAGGATGACAAATAGCACATCGCATTTGCTGGGGGTGTGCAGAATCAGGTTCAGAGTTATCATTCACAACATAAAAGGCCCACGTTGCTGAAGCTCGGCCGTGAGGGGCCCAAAACTGTTGATTGGCGCGGAGTTGGGCAAATTGCGCGTTCCAAACCTCATCATCCTCAGGTGGATGTATTTCTTCGGGAACCTCGACAAGTGCACCTATTCCCTCGCCCACACCCACTAAAGCATCATGGTCAGCGTCCAACTCCATATGAAAAGACAGCCTTGCAAGTTAAAACGCAAAAAACAAAAATAAAAAACAAAAAACAAAAAAATCCTCAGGACGTCCAGTATGAAAAGCGCTAGATATACAGTTCAAGGTAATTTAACTGTAAAGACTCGACTGGATCACTGACAAAGAGTGTCATTGCAAGAGCAATCTAAGTTCAAGTGTCATTCAGGTCCAAGAGAGTTGAACTCAGAAGACTGCAAACCTACGATAGAATTGAATCTATATATGTATACCTTGCTGGGTACCAAACATCATAAGCTGTGAACCAAGAAATGATGATTCCATGCTGCCCTCCCCTCGAGAGTTTTTTCGAGGAATTTGAATCTCAGCACGATCTGTGGTCCGTTTTCTTGATCGTCCCATCGTTCTCAATGGTGAATGTCCTTTGATATTTACCTCATCCACCAATATTTGAGCAGTTTCTGCACCGAGAAAAGATCCATCAGAAATTCATCCCCAAGCTGTGTAATAAAAAAACTCAACTTTACCTGACCCCTGAAGAAAGAAAAAAAATGTACCAAATAGAAATATGTTTTAAAAGTTGTTAAGACAGACTGTTAGCTTCCAAAATAAACTTTCTAGTTTGATTTTGAGCACGAAGGGTTCAGCAACTCAAAAGGGAACCATGTCAGCGTATCAGAACAAGCACTTCCAAAAAAACAAAACCGAAACAGATTCTTATCAGCTGATAAAGCTGCACATAGCTACAACAATCAATCTGCAGTTGTCAACCGAAGAATCAAACCTCTTGCCAATGCAAATTCTTTTCACCAGTCCTACCAATTCCTCAGTACCATAACATTCTTTAGAGCCTTTTGTTGCACCCAATAAGCCAAATTCATAATTCTCATTCTGTCAAATGCTTAGCAAAAGTTGTTATGTAGATTTGCTAACATGCCATTTCTAAAAGAGCATCTGTCTAGTGCGACCTTGTAATCGAGTTCATGTTCAAGTTCGCATGGTCCAACTTCACATTCCTCCATTACCTGTATCCCCAATCCGGTCTCTGTCCTCCCACTGCCAAAGCGCATTATAAACCTCTTGCGAGAAATCAGTCGGAAGCTGAGCTCCATTCCGTTCATCGTACGTCATCTCCCAGTACGACTTCTGATCTTGCAACATGTTGCTCTCGAAGTCTTTGATCCGCTTGAACTCTCCACTCAACGTCACCCACTTCTCATGGCAATCGGGGACACTCCGATGCACCAGTTGACCCCAACAGTAATTCTCGATCCAATGCCATTTATGCTGGTCATGAAACTCTCCTCCTTGGGCATGGTGAGAGGCCACCGTCTCCGTGTACTCCTTCATTGCAGACACCAACACCAGCATCTCCAACACGTCCCATGGCCCCTCCCGATAATTTTTGTTGTCCTGTTTCTCACGGTTCTCGTCCAAACCCATGGGATCGGGGGTGGGGTCACTCAGCACCATTGAATCTCCATCCTCGTGAGGTTCGTGTGTGAGGGGATCGACGACGTCATCCATCTTGGGGCCAAGTTCTAAGTCTTCGGTTGGATCGATGACATCATCCAAGTTTGGGGTTAGCTCATCGTCGCCTCTGGACTCGGTGTCAACCCCAGTCTCCATCCGCTGCTGCAATGGGTTCCAACACTTCCACCATCTCAAGAATGGGAAAAGTAAGAAACTCCGAGAAAAGAGTACGATTACAAGAACTCATCCTCGACAACCCCCGCATCTCCTTCGCACTGTGCGACCTTAACGTTCACGAACGCACAATTCCAAGCTCACAACGTCTAATTCACTCCAGAATAGTTCTTTGCACAAAGACACAAAGAAAATGAAGATAAACTCCCCCTGATCGGCATTCGCGAGACCCGTCCCGCTGTTAACTCGAAACGCTAAACCCTAAAAAGGAAAACAGTCCATGCACAATTCGCAAGCTCTACTCCCCTCCGAAATCTGGCCTCAAATGCAAACAACGACAATGGCAACAGCATATACCTCGGATCGACGTCCACTACACCGACGAAAATCACTCACACCATCAACTCAAAGATACTGAACCCCCAAAATTCAAAAAACATCGAACATATATACTCCACGCACAATTCGGAAGTTGCAAATCCACCCCAATTCGCGAATCCTCCCTCGACAACATTAACAACAACTGCAACTCCCGCTGATAGACATCCACCAAACCCACCACAATCCCGCCCAACCTGAATCCCAAGAAATCAATCAAAAATCGAAACCAAAGGCGAAATTCAAAATCTGAAATGCAAAGGGGGCGGTCAAGCGTATCCCGATGAGACGAAGCAACAAGGGAATAAATTCCCGGAACCGAGAGACGTTCACACCATCAACTCAAAGATTCTAAACCCTAAAATTCGAAAAAACATCAAACATAGAAACTTCAAGCACAATTCCGAATTCGCGAATCCTCCCTCGAGAACATTAATAACAACTCCAACTCCCGCAGATCGACATCCCCCGAACCCACCGAAATCCCACAAAACGTGTTATCCCAAGAAATCAATCAAAAATCGAAACCAACGGCGAAATTCGAAATCCGGAAAGCACGGTGGACGATCAAGCATATCCCGATGAGACGAAGGCAAGAAGTCGATGGCATGGACTCCGGGAACATCGAGATGGAGATTGGGGATACCTGGCGTTGACGAGAAGCACTGACTGACGGCGATACTGGGAGCGAGCTGCGAGGAGCAGGACTTGGGGATCCCGGGTATCAACAAGGACGGGGGCGATGGTGCAGCTGGATTGAAGTTGCGTTGCAATTGAGACAGCGATGATCGAGGCAGCAGCAGCAGGGACGATGCTGCGTTGCGACGGCAAAACAGGGGTAGCCGTGACCTCAACCCAGCTGGGTGGAAGAGCTTGCGAAACCCTGCCCTGCCCGCCGTTTGCTTGGCTGTGGAGAACAACGGGTGCCATTCACACGGGCCGGCCCTCAATCGGAACTGAGGTATGTACCCTGAAAGAGACACTCTCTCAATTGCGACATCTATCTATAGCTATCCAAGATTTCGACCTTGAAATCTTGGACAACTATAGAAAGATAGGTGGCGCTATTAGGTGCACATCCCTAGCACTATTTCCAAACGCATGTTTACTTCTTGCTAAATAAAAATAATCTTTTTCATCAGTTTTGTTTATTTCTATTGAAAATATAAATGAAGACATCAAATTTGGATGAAAAAGTGCATGTATATATATGATTGAAAAGTGTTTTGGTCCAAAAGATGGATGGCTCTAAAAATACAATGTTTCACCAAATTGTGATTGCCATCTTCATTTTTTCTCCCAAATCTTTATAAAAAAAAGATAGGTTGCATCTAAGCTAGCATTTGGTGGAAGCAATGACCAATCGTGTTGTTTTGAAGTCACATTAGAGGAAATTGGAGGGTTGTAGAGGGCCATTTTGAGCTTGTTCTTGTCATCATTCCCTTGCAACAAAGGGTACAACCAATAGTTAGAAGAAAAAAAATTGAATTAGTTCTTGAATTGCAAAAAAAAAGTTGAAAAACAATTTTAATTTTTTGAAGGGAAAGTAATGTGGCACTCTCACGACCACGTAGGATTGCACTACTAGCAGCATTCCCAACACATTTACAACATTTTCAAGGCATGATAACTCACAGTCTCTTATTGCCTTTAAAAATCCTCTAATGATTATGGGTGGAATGTGGCAAAATGGATGAAACAAAATGTACAGAATAACAGATGTGTACCCTAATCGTTACTTAATCCTAAAAAGATGAGACTTATTATATATGATCAAGGTACTTTTGTCAAATATGATCTAATTTTTGAACCAATAGGTGCATTCTTCATTTCTACATTGATTTAAAAAGTCATTAATTGGGCAATTTTTGGTTGTAATGTCCTAACAAGGTTAAAATGAATGCACTCTATATATTTTAGGTGGTGATTTTGAATGCAATTAAGATAAGTATACCTTGTTGTACAATCCTAATCTTATTCCATCTTCCTTTTAATAACCTCAATCTAGAGTTATCATTCTTCTATTTATGAATGTGATTTAAATCTCAAAAAGTTAAGAATGACTATTGTAAGAGTAGGGCAAAGTCAATATTCTTTTATTGAAAATTTAATTATTTTTGGAAAAATGAATTTGAGAGATGCTTAAGCCCTAAATGACTAGAGCCACCTATATTACATTTCAAAAACAAGCCTTTGTATTTGTAAATTCAAAATAATATATTTTTTAAATTAATTTAGGCCCCCCTGTATCATGCTAGTAGATTTCAAGCACACTAATTCATGCCAAGTTTGACTACGTGGTTGTAGAATTATGAAGTATGTTGTGTTTTAGGTCCTAAATTGGCCAACTATAAGAATAATTATTTTCATAATATACAATAGTCCATTGACATTGACATACAATAGTTCACTAACATTTACATACAACTACCACTATCCACTTTTAGATACTAGTATGCAATAGTAATGTACCAAAAAGAGGCATGCAACCTTGTGCATGCCACCCCCTACAACTTGAATCGTTGATTATTTTAAGAAAAAATTAAAACCCCTCTAGATGCCATTAATTTGATTTTATGAATACATCGTGAATACCGATGAATGTGGTCCGTTGATCTTCCTACAAAAATCGTTGATGGAGCATCGGATGTCATTGATCCAGATGCGGATCTAGATACATATATGGAATACGGTTACATATATTAGATACAGATACAATACAAAATACATATGTAGTACAAGATATATATATATATATATATATATATGTATATGTATATGTATATGTATATATAATACTAAATATAAATACATGATACATATATTATACAAAATATAGATACTATATGGTATACAAATATTATACTAGATACAATATGGGAATTTATCCCATATCAAATGCCACCCCCACCCTCACTTCAAAATTACAAAGTGGAAGGATGGGGGTGGATTTCTAACAAAAATTAAATTAATTTTTAACTAACTTCATACCCCAAGGGATTTTATAATGAAAAATTGGATTTTGAGCTCAATGTGACAATTTTGTAAGCTCACAATTTAAAAAAGACAAAGTTGCCTCAAAGCAATAGCACTAGCACACAATAGTCCACTTTGTGGCACCTTTCCTTCCAAAGGTAGGTTGATCTCATTCTTCAATCTAATTTTTAAAAAGTAAGTCACATATTGTTTTATTTATGGGAACATGGATTAGTATAATTTCAGTTTTATTCAATAACTTATGGTATACATCATTCTAATGTAATTCCTATGTTAATTTCTACACAAGTGCAAATAAGGTATTAGAAAATTATATTGTAATGATGAATTCACATTAGAAGGGATTTCAAGCCAAGAGAGGGTTGTTCTTGGCATGTTCCCTAGGTTGTTCCTATGGCAATAAAAGAACGCGATTTGTTATAATTGAAAAAAAAAAATTGAATTGAAAAAAGAATTAAATTTTTAAATTTTTAAATAATGTGACATTATCTTGACCATATTGGACTATGCAGTCACGATTGGACAATCTTCTTGAGCCTTTAAATTTCATCTAATGTTATTAAGACCTAGATTTTAAAATCACTTAGGGGTCATCTTTGGGGTCTTTGAATAGGTCATCAAAGAAACATAAACCCATATGGTTTGGCAAACTTTCCTTTCCTTTATTTATAACTAAGCTGGAAAGAACATCTTTTTTAACAACAATGTGGCAAGGTGGACTATTGTGTTTTAGTGCCCAAAGGTGGAGTTGGTTTGCCTTCAACACAAAAGGTTAGGAGTTCACCAAGTATGAAGGATTAGCTCCTTACCTTAGAAGTCGAGAGTGGACCAATCTAATTTTGAATCTAATTTTTAAAATAGGAGTCTGTGAACAAAAGATTTAGATAGTAGAAACCAAATTGGTATAATTTTGCTAAAAACATTTTGAATTACCAATTAGATTGGATTTACTTAGCCAAATAGGCTATAGTTATAAGATAGAAGCCAATAAGATAGAAATAGTGTGAAAATAGCCCAATTGGGAGTTAAGCCAATCGGTTTGGATGGTTAACCAAACTTCCAATGGGAGAATTGCTAGTAATTTTTTGTAAACAATTTCAAGATGCATAAGTTTGGAAAAAGACCAAATTGGAATTTAGTGTTCATGCAGGAGAAAAGCTGAGGTTCCTTTTTTGGGAAGGAGGAAGTAAAACTTTAAAGTTAGAATTAGAGATTAGATAGTTGATGTGATGTGACACAATTGGAGTATAATTTAAGAAGGGATTTTAAAAATATTGAAGTTGGTGTATATATGTGTTGAGTATTGTATGAGAATATTAAGTGGGAGCTTTATTGAGTGGAATTTGGTACCAATTGGATGAAACAAGAGGAATCCATTGTAAAGGAGATACAATTGGAAGAGAAAAATTGAAATTATCCTATTTGAGTTTGTATAAAATAAAATATCAAAATAAATTAAGAATAAAATATCAAAAGAGATAAGTTAGAAAATATAAAATGAAAGATAATTAAAAGGTAAGAGAGGAGTGTCATTGTAGTAAACAATTGGAAATTGAGGAGTCAAATGGATATGAAGTTAATGATGTATTTGAGAGTTAATTAAAGACGAGTTAAGGTCCAAATCAGAGAACAATTGATGTAAATGAGTGAAAGGAATCCAATAAGTTATTATAAGTTAATAAGTGACTACCTAGTATAACAAACCTAGCAAATTACCTCCCCAATGTTTGAACCCTACCTCTTTGGTTGTTCTTCCAATTAGGTAAAAAATACTATTTCTATAGAGTCACATGTTATTTTGTTTATTTATAGTGCCATAGGCTAGCACAATTTTAATTTTGTTCAATAACTTGTGATATATATTATTCTAATATAACTTATATATTAATTTACAGATTGAGACTACATTAGTGCAAAAAAGATATTATAGGATGATATGGTAATGATGGATTCAATATGAAGACCTAGTTCTTATGACCACCTTTGGGTCATCTTTAGGGTCTTCAAATAGGTCATCATTAGAAGACATGAATCCCTATATGATTTGGCAAACCTTCTTTTTTTTATTTATATGCTTAAAAAGAACACCATTCTAATAGCAATGGAACAAGTGAACTATTGCCAATTTCATTCTTGAATCTAATTTTTATTGTAGTAGTCACATGATTTTTTCCTTATTCATAGTGCCATATGCTTACACAATTTCAATTTGGTTCAATAATTTGTAGTATACATTATTCAAATGTAATTTATATATTAATTTGATGATTGATTTAGCTTTTAAGATCCCTCATGGGTCATTTTTGGGATCTTCAAATAGGTCATCAAGAAAACATAAACCCATATGGTTTAATTTAAAGTATAAGACTCTATTGATTGTAAGAAAAGGCTTGAAGAAAAGGCTCTTTTATATCACTTTGCACATGCATACTTCACCTTTAGGACTTTTTTTAGAAAAATGTAAATATCTCTTTGCAATGACATTAAATTTCTAAAGCATTGCCACTAGTAGTAGCAAGTCATGAGAAAACAATGTACAAATATGGCATCATTTGCTTGTCCCTTGGGTCATATTAAATTAACATTATTGCCAATAGTTGTGCATCAAGTCAAGACTAACATGCATTTAAATAGTGGCCACAATACTCTTATTAACAACCTATATTCATTGCCTTGAATGTTTTGTTGCCAACATGGAAGGTGATAGTACAACAATAGGGCACAAAGCAACATTCATATCGAATTCACATGTATACGGGTAGTGTCAATTTAGTTATACCTTATGTATATGCTATTGATCCACATTTCCAATAGCAACCCTAATGATAACTACAAAAATAGTTTTGTATGCACTTACCTAAATCAAAATATTAATTTTGAGTCCTAAAGTACCAATCAAGTTGAAACCCAAATTCTTCTCTAAATAATGTAGAAAAATGATTATTTGTAGTCATTTGTAATCATTCAATAGTTGTGAATCATGTTCTCATTTTTTAACTATTACATGTCTACATTTTGCTAAATGTAGTCATAAGTATATAATATTGACAAGTAGGAGTAATATTCTTCTAACTATGACTAAGAGGACTAATATTTCTTGTACATATATAAATAGGATGAATTGTATTCTTTTTGTGGGTAAAACCTCTCTAACTAGAAGATTTTGAAATATTTACATCATCTTGAAAGATTTTTGAAATGTACATTAATAATAGAAACCAATTCAAATACACAAAAGAATTTTAAATTTATATTCATTATAAATTTTGACAATTGGACAAATTGTATCATATACAATTACAAGCTAGCACTATAATACCTTATAAAAATCTATTAGAAACTTTGAATCTTTGAAAATACCTTAAAGGTAAAGATTATTTTAAATTTGTTCAAAATTATAAGATCCATAATTATATATAGTTGATGACTAAAATTTGTAAAGTTTAAGTTGTTTGTCAAAGAATTTGTAGTTGAATTTGCAACTTTTAGTGTTCATTACACATAATCCTAAAACTATTTAAAACCTTTATTTGAAAAGATCTAACTATATATAATCATTCTTACAAATATATTTGAAATCAAGTTAGAAATTTATATTTGATAGTTATAATGTATGTATTAAACTTTTGGGCTTTTGAAATATTTCAATAGAAAAATTTGATTTTTAAAACCCCTCTATTAAACAAGCTTTTCATGATAATGAAATAATTTTTTTTTATCTTTAGAGATAGTTGATTATTTTGTCACAATCATGACAAACTAGCCTCATTGCTACAAGATTTAAGTAGGTGTTCCCACCTATGTACCATTTCACTTCATAATTCTTTAGCCACTTTGCAAAAAATATTCATAATATGACAAACATTCTCTCAAAAATGCTCTTAGTAAATTTATTTATTTTACAATAGCCTAATGCAAAAAAAAATACAAAAGTCTAAGGTGATCTTTAGTCCTTTAAATTTTAAGTAACAAAAACTTTATAAATTATTATTTTTAGACCAATAGGTTATTTTTAGGCCAATAAAATGTTCCATTATGATTTTTTGGACATTTCAAACTAATTTCCTTAACTATAAACATTCTAAATGAGAAATAATAAAATTTTGAGTTGTTATTATGCATCCTTGTATTAAAAAAGATAACATATTAAAACAAAGAAACAAGCTAATGCACATGATGCACTTGAATGAATGTATTACTATTGAAAGACAATGCACTATAATTTAGAATTTGTTTCTATTTCTTTCACCTTCAACTATTAGACAACTATGAAGTTCTCCCTTACAACTCATTTAAGGTGTAATTTTCTAAATTCACTAAGACGTGGTTTTAATTCTACATTTCATTGGCTTCTATTTACTTCCTTAAATATTTCATTTTATTTCATTTCAAAAAATCAAATTGAGTCTAAATTCATACCTTTCTTCATTGTCATTGTTATTTTTGTCCTTTCCATTGTTTTATAAATTATAACCCTATTTATTTATTTTATTCCTATCAACTCTTCTTCTTCTTGAAAATGTGCATTTCTATTAAATAACATCATTATTCTCAAAAGTGATTTATTTAGACTTAAAGAATGCAAATATTCTTATATAGTTATATAATATAGATGTTGAGAATTTGTCTTTTTGTCAACCTCACTAGTTGTTTTGACATAAAATAATAGCCATACAAAAGAATATAGGCACCATAATCTCTCATATCTCTCTAATACATATATTCTATAAGCCATACTAAAAGACATGGTTATTTAAAAATCATGACAAAAGATGGCAAGGCTTCAAAAAAAATGATCAACTTAAACTTGATTCATTCAAAGTTATTTTAAACAATCTTATTATATAGAATTTTCATTGTCTCATGGTTTTAGGAATACTATATTATACAAATTTAGTTTATGGGATAAGAAATGTCTTACAAAAAACCACCCATGTCAATTGTCTACTATGAGCAATTTTCTTGAACCTTAATTGTCCAAATACTCAAAACCCTCCTTAAGTATAAATAAATTTTTATTAGTCAAATTTCAAGGGGAAAAAATACAAAAATTTTCAATTCAAAGATTTTCAAATTCAAAGTATACTTTTAATAAGGTACAACAATACCTAATTGTAACCCCTGAAAATTCTTGCCTAAAATGTGCAAACTCTATTCATGAGAGCCCAGGGGTCCATTTGGGTACACCTATTTTTCAACAATTTGAAAATAGTTTATTCACATGGTGTTTAAAAAGTGCATTCTAATCTAAAAAGTCCCCCTTTGACTACTAACATGACCCTACAAAAACCTTTACAGTCTAATAATGGGAACCATATTGAATTGTTTACCAATATTTGGACACATTTAGGTGTAATACTACATTTAACTACTTTTGAAGTATTCATTAAATTTTGAACAGAAGATCGTAAGGTCCCCCAATTGTGAAGTGAGGAGATCCCATGATGTTTTGCATAAATTTCTCAATGTTTTGCATTATCTCTTGATGATAATTTTTTTCCCATAATGACCACTATTAATTCTAGACTTTCAAAAGTCCAGAAGTAGTTAAATGTGGCACTGTAATTACCTTCTAACATTTCCAAAGTCACACTAACTTAATTGTACTAAGTTATTCTGAAGTAACTTAGTGTTCCAATCCCAAAATCCAGTCATGTAAGTTACCCCAACCGGACACTGACAAACACAGTATCAAACAATCAAACAAACAAACCCCCTGTCAATTCAATTTTCCCCTTATCTTGAAAATTCAATTCGTTTTTCCCTCCAAATGGCCACCCAAAATAAGGAATGTGGCGCAATAAAATTATAAATGGAAGGAAAATCAACATCCTCAAAGGACATTGATTGCGCTTTTGTCTGGCGAGGCCCATGTGGCCTTGATCCCCCCCGCGCCTCACGAACGAACACCAACGAACGAACCCCTAAATCGTCGAACGAACCTCCCCTTCCACGAACGAAGACAGAACCCGCGCGAAGGACGAACGACACCCAGGGTTTCGTCGAACGAGAACGAGGGTTCCGTCGGACGAGAACAAGGGTTTCGTCGTCTCTCCCAATTTGAACCGGAAGTGAGGGGCAAGCAGACACGCCCCGAAAATGGGCGCCATGTTTTGGTAGAACGTGCATTGGTGCAGTTTTGGGGTGGATGGTAACGTAGTCAGGGTGGATGTGAGCCTGTGGCATGCATGAATTCCATTCCTTCCAGTAGTTGGATCGATGTGATGTCTGTGTGGAAGCTGCGGCCGATCTCTTTGCGGACCAGCAGCAGGGCTTGTGCTTTGTATTTCTTCAACAACATTTGCTGCACTTGCCGCCATGGTCGCAGCTTCCTTCCCGCCATGCGTTCCTGCAGCATCTGTTCTACTTCTCCTGTCATAACTTCACCGTCTACTCCTCTCTCCCAGGCCTCTTGCCTTCTCGCCTCCCTGCCATTTGCCTTTTCCGCGAACCTCTAGTAGTTCCTGTAGTCGCTGCTTCGTAGGGTTGAGCTTTGGTTAGTCTTCTGAGTCGTTTCTGGTTGTGACTCGTTTTTGAGAGGGAGCAATTGGAGCGAGAGAGGGAGGATTGTTGCGGTCTGTCGGAAGTGTGAGGATCGTGTGGGAATCGAATTTGAGTGTGTGGAGGTTTTTTGAGGAGTTTCGGATGGTTAGGGTATAGACCGGTGAGGAGAATTAGTCTCGGTTTTAGAGACGATTCCCAGCGTTTGGAATTTCAAAGTGAGGAAGCGAGGTTCACGATTGTGGGTTGGATCCCGTGAGAATGTGCTGGGATCGCGATGCATAGGTTTTTGTAAAAGGGAGGGAGTTACTGAGGGTTAGTGATCGCCATGGATTCTTCGTCGCCACACACGAAGCAGCCTCGGCAGAGTCCTTTGCAGAGCCGGGCTTTCGCGCACGGGGACAGAATGCCTCCGCTCACGCCGAATACGCGGACCGATGTGAACACAGCTAGGGGGAGGGTGTTCCAGAATTCGGATCTGAGCGGGAAGGAGAATCGGGTGCACCACAGGGGAGGAAGCAGTAGTGTCAAGAGGCCGACGAGCAGGCCGTATGAAATGTTGGATGAGTCTATGCAGAGCTTGTCGCCGTCCATTGACGCTGAGAATCACCTACAGTCCGATGCTGATACTCGCGTTCACTCCTCTTACAATCGCAAAGACAAATCCTTGGGCCTTCTCTGTGAAAAGTGAGTCCTTCACTTGAGAGCTGACACATATTGCAGAATCTTTGACAGCGTGGTTCGTTTTTCTTGTCTTAGGTTTCGGTAGCACGTGGATACATCAATCCTCTCTAATGACACTAAATTCCCTGTTTGCTCTCAGAAGCTGTTATATTGTGTACTCATCTGATTGGATTCCGTCTACTTTTCAAGATATGAACATATGTGCAAGGGGCCCACTGGTCCCCCCGAGACAGTGTCATTAGAGAGGGTATAGGTCAAGTGTCCTACATATCAAGGACTTAGAGAATTTTTTTTGCGAAAGGATAAGAGGCGTTTCCTATGAAATATGGATCTGGTTTCAAGATTGCAGTGGATGGCGAGCAATACGCGTGTGCTGCTTCTTTGATTTTCTTCTGTTATTAACTCTAGAATTTCAGCATTAGAGGTCCTAGCTTCTACAGACTCCTGGCTGCCCTAAGCGAAGACTTCATCGATACAATATATCTTCCAGTACTTAACCATGTAGTCTGAACGCTGTCAGAAGGGCTCTATGACCCGATTATACGCTTACTGCTTCTCTTGGTGATTCTCATTGACGCAAGGATTGTGAAGTTTTCGTGTTCGTGTCACGAATTCAAATTGTAGCATTCGTGCAAGTAATTTACTTAAGATGTCTTTTCGTTCATATGGTTTAGGGGTTTTGCCCTGAATTGAGAGACTTTAACGAAAACTAATCAGGTAGTTGTGTTGTTGTGCAGCTTCTTGAACCTGTATGGGGCAGAGGAAGGAAAATGCATCAGCCTCGATGAAGCTGCAAGCAGTTTAGGTGTCGAAAGGAGGCGTATTTATGACATTGTGAATGTTCTCGAAAGTATAGAGGTGGGTAATTATTCGTCTTCTATAAACTGTCCAAAATTGGTCTGTCTCTCCCTGATGGATCTGAATATCATGCGCTCAGATAATAATTCGGGTCGATATTGGTGAATGTGATAGCGTCAACTTGTAGTCATCAAACATTCAAGGGACTGCTGCTTGGAGTCTGAGTTTTGCGTATGTGAATCTCAAACGTAATGCTTCATGCGCAGATTCTTATTCGAAAAGCTAAGAACCGGTATACGTGGTATGGATCCACAAGGTTGCCTCAAGCCCTTCAAACCATGAAGGTACGATAGCCTCATTGATGTTCCTTTCAGTGCTGACTTCTACATGGTTTTTGTGTTTCATACACACACTAGCATGCAGCAGCTTGCTATATCTGTCGAGGGATCTTAGTCAGCTAAGTCTCATTTGAATTACAGGAGTCTACTGTGACACTTATCCTGCTGATGTCTGCATTGCAGGAAGCAGCTTTACGTGACTACGGATTAGGGGAGTTTGCAAATACCACGGCTATCGATGAAAGGGAGTCAATCAATGAGCCTAATGTACGTTCCACCCTGTAGTCTTGGAATTTATAGTTACGGAAATAGATTGTCAGTTTCCATTGCAGGTCGCAATCGAAGGATAGAGATTTTTCTAGTTTCCATTCTTCGTTTTGCTAGTCTCGGGTTAGATTGACTTCTACTGATCCCCGAGAAGTACTCATTTTTAACCCTTTCAGATTTAGGAGGATACATAACGTAATGCCTTGCACATCTTTACTGAAGTGGATCACTCCCGTGCAGAGCTGTACATTTTCAGATGACGAGGACGATGAAAGGAAAACCTTACCCTCTCAAGAATCAGAAGGATATGCTTCAGTTCAGTCACAGAAAAGCACAGCTCCTAAAGCAAAAGCAGGTATCAAGATGATTCATTCGTTAGCTGTGTCTTGCTTAGTTTGGATGGTGATCGAAATCAAAGTCTGAATGCTCGATACTGCAATGTGATCCTCTCTCGACGACCTATGCAGCTATCCAATTTTCATGCACTCGGAGAACTGATACTGACGTCGAGTTTGTCCTTTCAGACTGCCGGCGTGAGAAGTCACTGGGCCTCCTTAGCCAGAAGTTCGTTCAGCTCTTTCTGGTGTCTCAGGTACAAATTCCGACATAAACATTCTACACTTTTCTACGTGAATCGCCTTTTCAGACTTGGATGATGGATCTCATTTAGCCCGGAAGTCAGTCGTTGGTCTTAATTTCTGGTGTTGCTTCTGCAGACGCAAGTTGTTTCTCTTGAAGATGCAGCCCAGTTGCTGCTTGGCGATTGTAAAGATGCCTCCAAACTTAAGAGTATGTTACACAGTTTTTGTAGTGCTTTCAGTAAAAGAAAATGTGAGGGAATTACGAATCTCGTAATTGATCTTCACTCCTGTCTGCCTGTCCTTGCACTAACGTTCGAGTTTCCTCAATGACAGCCAAAGTGAGGCGATTGTATGATATTGCGAACATCCTTTCATCGCTACAGCTGATTGAGAAGGTTGGCTCTCGACTGTCTGGACGAGTTACATGTGATTACGTTAATTGATTGATGTTTTCAAGTTCTCAGTTGTGCTATTTCTCATTTTTTATTTTTTGTACTTCCTTAAATAGTGAGATGTAGTTACCTCAAAATTGGGTCTTGTTGATGTATCACGAACGTCTTTTCAATGTTTCTCGGTCGTTTTTTCCGATGCAGCGCACTTATTTATTTGTACTAAATTGAAACACGGATTGAACCTTGCAGACACACATGGCGGAGAACCGAAAACCCGCATTTAGGTGGCTAGGCACAAAAGAAGACCTTGTTGGTCCTGCTACTCGCATGAGGATTTCAGGGACCCAGTTCCAGAGCGAAAATGCGAGCCCAAATCCTAGGGGCAGCTCTCTTTTAGGCGACAAAGCCAAACGAGGCCTCAAACGATCAGGAATGGATGCTCCGAGATTGGAGCCCAATTCGACAAAGCGAATAGCCTTAAAGCCTTTGCAGCCGAGAGACCCAAACATAATGACTCCTTATTCCAGAGATTCTATCAACAAACCTGTGCCACTGTATCCACGTGCTTCTCAAGTTGACTCCCCTCTGTCTGATCCGAGAACTTTGAGCTTAACAGGCTCACCTCATGATGGATCTGATTCTCCTTCAGCACCAGCGAACACGGCTGCAAATGGAACGCCAGTGAGATCCACGGGTAAAGATATTCACATTTTACACGATTTTGTGTTGGCATTTGCATCAGAGTTGAGGGTTTAATGTGTTCCCTTGCTTTACAAACGAGAGTTATTTGCTTCTTGAATACTCATCCCGAAGGTTTTACAGTTTTGAGGTCCGGAGGCACGTCCAACATCTCGTAATGTTCTTGCCACTGCTGGAGTAGAAGCTGATACTACTTAAGCATCATTTTAAGTAGGAACCGTATATTGAGCATTGAATTTCTGATAGAATCTCTTCCTGACGCTGTGTACTGTGCTGGATTGCAATCGTAATTGTCACTGAGTAAGGTGATTTGTGCTGTAATTGACGCAGGTGGTTGGAGAGAGTGGGGTGAAAGCGTTCATATGCACGTAGTCCCCGTCACTCCCCCGTGGTCAGCGCACTGTTGTGATCACGCAGGCTCTTCAAACCCAGCTAACTCCACTGACATGAACTCACCTACTTGCACCCCAGGCGGATGCCCGCCAGTTTCCAGCCAAAGCCCTGGAACAGGCTCTCCAGCGATGATGCCTTCAAGTGTGAGAAGTGCTTGTACATGTATATCCCGGGGATCTCTTGATAACGTCTATCCATTCAGGCCTCCCGGTGCTTTATTTGGCCCTTTCTTCCCTCCTCCCTTTCCAATGCATCCCCACCTTGCTGCTGCCGCTGCTGGATTTCCTTTTCCAACACCAGGGGTGACAACGCCAGAGCAACTTCTTGGGTCAGGTCCGGTGCGGGTACAGGACAGGACAGAGAATGGAGTTGCAGCCGCTGCTGCTCTGCAATACCAAAATGAGAGTAAGTTCCTTCGCTTGCTACATTCAATATATTCATTCAAGTTTCATGCTTATCGCCCTGCCAAGGGTCAATCTGTATCTCTATCCACTCTTAGTCATCAGTGTTCACCGTGTCTACTGTAATGTCTCTATCTATAACTTGTCATATTGTTTGAGCAGCTATCAACCAGATGTTTGCACATTACATGGAGTCATGGAAGTCATGGTACCTGCAAGCAGCTTCGATGGCAAACCCTCCGTGCTTTGAAACTCCTCCCCCTGCTCCACGCCCTAGTACTCCACAGAGTCCGTCATAACAGTGAGCAAGTACTAGCGTGCAGAACTGCAGCTATAGCAGCGAATTGTTTAGCACATGACTGCCTGTTACGATCTTTGGAGATCGTAGGCAGTACATCGGAGAATTGAAGAATGCGTCAGATGCATCACCCATCTTGGGGAGAGCTGTAATACAATTGTCAATACCGTATATCATTCTTTCCTTGCATCTGGTCCTTGAAAATTATCCTCTGTATGGGACTACTTGCCTCTATTTTGGATGTATTGTCATTATGTCTTGAGATTATCTGGTCATAATTAGGTGCAATTACATTAGGCAACAAGGGTCTCAGAATCATGTTCCAAAACTTTCAGAAAATCTCTGTGTCCAATTTGTTGGCATATAAGTGTACTTAATATTTATTGGTGCTCATCCCATCATATCGTAGCAGCGTAATTGAGCCTTGGGACTTCAAAGGAAGCGAAGTTTTTAATCAATGAAACATCAGGGGTGTGGTATGTACATATTGAGGTTCAACTATATTTATAACAAAGTATATCTCATTAGTTCTTTTTTAACCTTGCAAAATCCAAATGTACACTCAGTTTTGGATTTTTAGAGTATTTTAACTTCCAATGTTGTGGATCTGAAATGTTTGAGAGACAAACCCTATAAACCTAAAACCCTAAACACTTGTGTGCCTTGTGTTGTTGCCATAGTTAGAATAAGAGTGAAAGTAGTTTTCTAATTTTTTAATTGATAAAAACTTTGCAATTCATTAATTGTCATGCCATAGGATGGAACATTACGAAACAAAACTTGTGCACCCCTTCTTGTTGAGAGCTTCTTGACAATATTGCCACTAGGGGACACATAGCATTAGAAGATTTTTGAAGGCTCTAAGAGCCCTCAAGTTATCAAGCTTTGGGATTTGTGGGAATTGTACTTTTGTAGTGATTGTGCAAGAGTTTGATGTGGCCAAGACCTTACCATGTCATTTTCCATTTTTTTTCAACTTGGTTTTGCATTTTAAGAATTTTCGTTTTTTTTTTTTAAATTTGAAAGGAAATTTTCTTTTTTTGATAGCCAACTATTTCCTTCACTGTGGGAGAACAGGCTTGAAACAGGCTCTCTAAGCCCTCAAAAATCTTTTAATATCCAGAAGATCTCAATGTAACAAAGAAACAAAGAAACAAAATAAACAATTTAACTTAAAGTATTGACTATAGAAACAAAGAATACCCCTATTGGTTCAATAAATGGAATATTTTAGTGATAACCTTAGTTATAGGGGTTGTGTCCTTCCAAAGTTAACCCATAAATCATGTTGAGGTCATTTTTTGGCTAATGAATGTGGACAAAGAATCTCTACATAGAATAGAAGTACAACTATTCATCTTCGAAATTTTGTATGAAAAATAGAGGTACTAATATTTTGACTTCCAACAAGTACTTTTGCATATTTTAAAGCTAGCAATTTGCATGGTACCAAAGCAAATGATTTCCATGGTGACTAGCTCTTCCTTCAAGGGTCAACTTTGTAAAGATGTAGCCAAAAAAATTGTTGATGGATGACTTTCCAAGACCATTGGAGTAGGGCTTTTTTTTGGAACAGTGTCTTCCTTGTTGGCCTCTCTCTAGAGGCTAGTTTTTGGAGGGATGAAGCCAGAGAGGTCAGATTTTTGAGAGTTTGGCAAAATTTCACCAATAATAAAAGCCTTGCATTGTAGAATAAAAAATACTCTTACCAATCCATTAATCAAGATAGTACCTTGGTAATAGGCCTCACCTTTTCAAGGTAAAAAATCTTTTGCAATCCATTTGGCTTTTGATAGAAGGAAGATTGAATGAGATTTTACATGATCAAAATTCTAACCAAAAGTAACAAACTTGGGTGTCTTGTTCTAATACATTCAATCTTCTTCTATTGATCACAAGATGACCTTACAAAAACTTCAATCATATATACATTTGGATTTTCAAATTTATGACTTATCCATTGAGATATATTTCCATTTGATTCCTACTAATCATCCTTTTCATCCTATATAATCTTACTTCAAAGGAGGCTGAAGGAAAGAATGCATAGTATCAATTTGAAACCATGTCACATCTTGCCAATGAATGAAGTGTCTTCAGTGAGAGTCTCAGTAATTACCTCAATAAATTAAGTCAAAAAGTCAACAAACATTTAATTGTTAGACGTGACAAGAAGAGATTAATAAGGGTAGAAGTACCTATTTTGGATAACTTAACTCTGTAATGTTGCCATGGACACTAAGTATCCAATGAATAATAGAGAATTTTTCTGTATAGGACAGAAGTGCAACTATTCATCCTTGGAGTTTTGTTGTGAAAACAAATCTTCTACAGGGTTAAGTATTTCAACCTATACAATTTGAGAAAGTTGTAGAGTTCAATGCAACATTCACAAAATTGGCTAGAATTTGTTCTATTGCTACTACAAATTTTCAATAGCTCAATGTGCATAGAAAAAAATCCTCAAAAAACTTTGATTTTAGCCAAGATTGCAACTACCAATAGAATTTGAAAGCCAATTTTTTGCTTCTTCCACACTAAAAATTAACATCTATTTAGTGAATTTTGGGTTATAGTACATACTCCCAATCATCCTTTACAACTTGCAAAATCCTTTCTTTTCTATTTTTTTTTAAGCCACTCTCTTTCAAGGTAGCCATATTGCACTGAATTTCGTAAACTACTTTTGGGTTCACTAGTTCAATGTGAGCAAAAATAAGGATGAAGAACAATGCAAAAAAAAAAGAAAAAAAAAAAAAGATTTCTCCAAGAATGAATATTTTATTTAATGTAAATGTGGATTTTTCATCCAGACCCATTTTGGTCTCCTAGACTCACCAATTATGGTTAATTTCGACACTTCTCCCTAAGTTGAGTAGGAAGAGAGATGAGTGGACAAGAAGGTACAAACAATGCATCTTTTTCAATGAATAGTGCATTCAATTGTTATCCATAATAGGTCAGCCTTATAAAGTCATTGCAGGTGGCCTGCACTTCTACCATAAGTCTTAGTTCTGCATTAGCAACTCAAAACATTCACATTGGAACGTCAAGCTTTGAAAGGTATAATGGCTACAGGATGAAATCAGAAAAAATTGAGTCCAATTAACATGAGTAATTACCAGTCACTAATTGGAATTGTTTGTCGTATCTAGTTATGTACATCAGATTCGAGACCTATATAGCAGTATCTAATTATATGCATATCACCACCAATGGCACAAAATAGGTAAAAATTTATAATACGTAAAGCCTCGTAGTGATCAGATAGCACTCTCATGTATGTGACGGCAATCAAGCTTCTACAAATTTTCCGCTCCACCTGCCAAATACCAATATGGGTTCATGTCAGAGTCAAGATCCCACTCTTATTCGAGGGCGTTAAATCAAACTTCATGAAACTGCCAAAAATTGTGCAATAATAAGAAAACACAAGAAAGCAGATTCCAATTGGAGATGAACATTGATTTGCCTGGAGAGGCACACAAAAAATGTGTTTAGGTCATGCCAGTTTTGGTATTAGATTCATGATTTTCAGCTCATAAGAGAATCTTGTTACCAACCTAGATTCCTGGTCCAATGGCAGCTGCAATTCCTGTGAATCAGCGAATGGCTTGAACAGCAGATCAACGTGTTCTTGAGTCACGTCCAGAGTACTTTTGGGATTCCACTGTAATTGCAACAAGAAGTCGATGAGCAGAAGGAGAGGGATCACTGGCACATCTTCAAATTGGAAATTTCGGTTAACAATTATAATCAAACGCTCAAACTCAGGCATGCGGTACTCACCTTGGGAGCATTGTCCTTGTCCACCACGATAGACCTTATACCCTGCATTTCATTTCCAACAACACATTGAAACTATAGTCTGGAAGAAACTGAAGGGGTTAGGGTTTTAGGGTTTAGGGTTTGCGCACAGATAGCCATAGCAGGAATTAAGTTTCTTGAAATTAGCTCACCTCATAGAAATCGTCCGTCACTGTGCCTCTCAAGGCATTGATTGTGAGCCGGTACTCGCGCTTCATGCACTCCTCCCGGGTAAGAGTTCGCGCTGTCCGGATCTGCATTAAAAACTCGGTTATAAAACAAACGCTAACAGGACCTACAGTGAACAAGGTTTGTTGACTCTACCTAAAGGGAAGAAACTTAGCATTACGTCAAATATGTAAATGAGACATAATGACGAAAGTCTTTCTAAGGTCACGCAACAATGGCATTTGAATTCTGCTGTTCGTGAGGACTAAATTCAGGATTATCTGAACAGAAACATAAGAAAATTGTTTGGTTTGAAGGTCAGATATCATACTGATTGCATTGACATTCTCAAGCTTGTCGGAGACGACCTCTTCAAAACCTTCAGGGTTTCCTTGACCCAAATCTCCTGCGTTGCTTCAAGCTCATCCTCCTGCACAACCCGCACTCAAGCGTCAAAAACCTTAAACCTTAAAACCCTAAAACCCCAAATCAAAACCAAGTGCACCATATCCAGACGTTGAAAAATTACCAGAGCTTGAACGATGTCCTCAATCGTGTCCTTAGAAAAGATCCGGTCAATGTCTGCTTGTCTACACACACATGTACCACACCTCAAAAACTGACCCTCACTTCCCCCACCCACCCATTAAGTAGGAATTCGAGTTCGCTGCATTAAGACATTCGCATTTGCAGGTTTGTAATTTGGATGGTAGTCCTTAGTTTCAACCAATTTTACAAAAATTAGAAGAAATTAGCAATTTTTTTGCACGTCAAGAATTTAAAAAATGGATGGATTAGCTCACTTGTGCAAGGCACTGGTGGTCGCAATGGGAGTTGGGTTGTGGAAGGACTCAATCACCGCTCTGATGGAAGCTTCATCACCATTTGGCAATTCCACTAGACGACTCTCAAGCTCTGGCAAGCTCTGCACAAAGATGGCAAAAATAATTTACAAATGGGATCCTAAACAGAATCACATCAACATGGAGAGGAAATTTCTGCCAGCGCAGCTGGTGTAGTGGTATCATAGTACCCTCCCACGGTACTGACCGGGGTTCGATTCCCCGGCTGCGCACGTTACACCGTTTTAGAAGATTAAGTTTCAGTTTTTTTGCTTTTTATTTCCCTGGGTCTGCGCCATTATGGGTGGTCATTTCTCTACCGACATCCTTCAACTTCTAGGTTTTTTTACCCCACTTTTGGGAAGGGTAAAACCAAGCAGAAAGAAGCTTGAAAATTCAATCAAGATCACAAAATGTTGACAGTTTTATATAGGACATCGTTTCTACTAATACAGGATATCAGGACTCTCTATAAAGGATAGATACAATTGAAGGACACAATGGAAATGAAGACAGTGCAGGAGACTAATAAATACCTGGACTGGAACCAAGTGTGACGCAAGCCCACAAGCATACATTTCTGCACCATCTAGTCGGTGTCCAGTCAAAGCCATGAACTCTCCTGTAACCGGCAACCAGAGAAAAATTAAGGTCAAGCCATGAATTCTTACTGAACTGGGAAATGACTGCGTTCTATTTCTTGGTGGAGGAAAAGAATACCAATACAAAAATACAAAAATTAAGGAGGTTACCAAAAGAGCCAGGCAGACGTGACAGCCAGTAGGAGGAGCCGCAGTCGGTATGAAGACCAATTGATACTTCAGGCATTGCGAAAATCTGCATACAAAAATTCATCACTTCGGTCAATTGGAGCCGATGCTAGAGCAAGCGCACCATTCGATTCCATTACAAGCCTGTGTGCATGAATGGTATCAATATCTTAAATATCTTGAGTATTGGTTTAATCATCCATGATACCCCAATCATGTCCAAGACTTCTATATACAGATTTCGTTCAAACATTTCAAATCTGTCATAATTTCGACGGAGAAAATAAAAAGCATTCAACTAGTATTTGCAATTAACATCTAGGCTACTCAACCTTCTACACTGTTGATGACGAATGTTGGTCTGCTTGGTAATCATTTAGAGAGCTTCAAGAAAGAAGAAATGGATGCTCTATACTGTTGAGTGACAATGATGTTTTGAAGGTTGTAATCAATACCTACAATTGATAATCTTAAAGTGAGTGGCTTTCATAATTTTAGTTAGGAATTCATTGATCATGAGTTTTTTAAGTTCAGTTTGGATACGAGGACCTTAACATGAAGGACGTTCATAATGCAAAAGCTCGGAAGGAATACTCACAGTTTTTTCAGTGGCCACTCCGAAGGTGCCTGCAACACTCAGCCCAGCTCCGCCTCCCATGACCAGGCCGTGCCACAGAGCCACCTGCAGGAACAATACGTCAGATTCAATTTTCTCCTGATACTTAGTAAAATCATCAAACTACACCAATATACCATCCTATTTTAGTGTCACCTGCAAAATTAGTGTCCCTACAGAATTTTCTTTTTTGCTGAAACTAGTACAATTTCAGTAATTTGACTTAGGAATTAAGAAACTGTTTGAATAGATAGTTGAGCTTACAAGGGGCTTCTTGAACGTAGCAATGTGGTAGTCGAGCCAATACTTGGTATACACTATCTCCGTCCAAGACTCATCTGAACACAACCACCATCACATGTAAGGTTCCATTATTCTCTTTCTATGTATAGGATAAGCAACTAAGACAAGGTCCTTCATAAATGAAACGTATCATGCCTTAATTGCTTACCCCACGTAAGTAAAAGACAAAAAGCTAAACTTAAACGAAGAAAATCTGGCATGGTACAAAACATGAAAAGTTCATCCTAAGGGGTGAGATTCATGAAGAGAAAAACATTCAAAATACAGGTGGAAACTGCAGGAAGTTCATTCTGCTATTAAGATTGCACTACAAGGCAACCCGTGTTATTTTTCAACAGATGGATGTCACAAAAAACACGCGTTAAAAACACGCACTCGGGTTTCTTCTAGTGTTGCTAGCAACTTCTGCTTCTTCTAAAGAGTTTGAGCAAAAATATTCTCCGTGATGGGGAATGTGTACCTGACTTGCCCAATGCATAAAACATCCGGAGGTCACCACCCGCACAAAACACTCGGCCTGCACCCTGCACTTGAGAGAGACATAATATCAATAAGAGACTTCACAATCTTCAGGTGGCAGGCAGTCATTTAAGAAGAGGTGCAGCATTATCTATACGCTATAACCTCCATTTCATATTCCAACACTCAAAGTTTCCAATCTATATTTAGGTAACTCAAATCTGGATCCCAGTTATCGAAGTACAATTCTTCACCTCTACTCTTTTCCACAATCCAAGCTCCAGATTTGAGTTACCAAGAACATAATATCTTGTGGCAGAAGTTCTATGATCACGGTTCAGAAGGAGCAGTCAGGCTCAATTGATGCTAAATCAGAAGACCAACTTACATTAACGTAATTTGTTTAACTCTTTAAACTGATAATTAGCCTTTACACATTTGTTTAAGCTACATTCAACGATGTGTTGAACAATTTTCATACCTTGAGCACAATGAAGTGTACGCTGTTGTCTTCTTCGCAGTGTTGGTACGTTTCCACAAGAGCTCGTAACTAACCCACCGCCACAGCAAAAGAACCAGAGGTGCACAATTAATTTCATTTTCAGTTCACCTCCTAATAAGATCGAGGACACTACGGGATTCAATTGGATCCTACAACTCTATTGAGTGATCTGGCACAATCAATCCTACAAAGGTACTACACCAGGAATCCTAGGTGGTATGGAAAATGGAAATACCATAGTGAGGTTGATGCAGTTGAGTACTCTCGGTCGGTTCAATGTTACGAACTTCCCAACGCCCCTCTCCTCAACGATAAGCTGCACCGAGATGAGTTGCACCTAATTAGTTGTTCTTCCAAGAAAACTCAATTCAAACCATCAACATTATCATACTCTGGATGCAGTTAACAACTTGGGTCGGTTCCTTCATTGTTGACTATTGCGACTATTGGGTTTCATTTCGCAGCATCTGTTACTTAGAATCTGAGGAGTAACAGATCCAACCGAGAAATTGAAGCACTTACCTCGCCCTCCACCGGAATCTGGGGCTGACTCACAGCTTGGTCCACACTTGGTCCCATGGCGGTGCGTCCCCTGAAACCCTAACAATCCTCTTCCTCTGTACCTGCAATCAAAGATCTTAACATAAATCGTTGCGAACAAAGCTAAGAGAATTCAAGGACACCATTCAGCTGAGTTGGTAAAACAAATTGTACCCCAGAAAATCAAGACTCCACACTGGTCCACAAGGACACGCTGCAACAACATAATTATAGCAGCAGCACCTGACAGACTAAGGACAAGAACGCCTCACCTGCAAGAACATTGAAGACTACGACCATGTTACTTGTGTGATCATTCAAGTCCTTGAAACAAGCTGGACTGATTATGGGATGGATTAGACTATTCAATTAATGAAGGTACACAAAATGGGGCTACAACAACATATTTTGAAATCTGGAAAGAACGTTTCATCTGATTAAAAAAAATAAAAAATAAAAAAATCTGGAAAGAATGAAAACATCAGGCCTGGTTATTCTACGAAGCTGAAACTTAGACTGACCCCTCAAGTTGCTTCGACGCTTGGCTATGGTTTATCTGGCGATCTTCAAACTACACTGTAGTGAGGACCACTTTACGTTGAGTCACACTTTTAGTGCACCAGACACCAGTATTCACACACCTTTGCTTTAATGGCAGAAAAGGCGCTCACCTTATTTCAAAGTTCACACGAAGTAGACACAAGAGTGTAGCTCCAGCAGCTAAAGTTCAAGCTATTGCAGCTGGATTGAAATCTGCAGCACCAGTTTCAATCCTTTTTTCAGCACACAACAGAGTCACTCCTTGACTGCACAAATGTAAAGCCCCCAACTCGATCGAAACTCTCTCAATTGACCAAATCAAAGCAAGAGCAATACACAGCCTACAGGAGTACTGTCGCGTAGAACAAACGGCGGCTAAGAAATTGTCGTACGCCACAAGAACAAGAAGGAAGAGTGGTTTCAAGTAAGGTACTGGTCTTTACTGTTTCCAGCTGCAGATATCAACTACGAGTTGAATACCAAGATTTCAAGCTATTGCAGTCGTCTTGAGATCTGCAACACCAATTTCAATCCTTTCTCAGCACAAAACAGAGCCACTCCCTGGCTACCCAAAATCTAAAACCCCCAACACTCGATCAATACTCTCGATCTCAATCGAAAAACCAAGCAAGTGCAACACACTTTGTGACATAGAACAATATAACTTAGCAGCTACGGCAGTGTTGTGCACCACACCACGTCAATAATTAAAGGAGTGACGGATTTCATGTGAGGTAATGAAATCTACGTACTCGTTTGAGCTCCAGATTTGAAATCAATGCAGCTGTCGATTGTAGTGACGAAGCTTAGTGTACAAGAGATGCAATCAAGCCGCAATTGTCATATTCTCAACTACCAGAATTGATGTGAGTGCCAGAGTGGAGTCAGTGAAGTTTAAATTTGTTACCGCTTACCAGCTGAACACGCTTCTTGAGTCAAAAAGAGGGAGCACGGCAACTGGTGCACCGTGAGAGTTCCAAAAAGTGAAGTCAACGATGGAGAAAAAGGTTGGAGGCTCTTGGCAAAAGGACTTCCATTCTGGGAACCCGTTTCCGTCTTTTTTTCCACCTTTTCCTCCGTTTACTGTGTGGGTTTCTCAGCTGGAGCTTTGGTTCACCTCCGCTTTACCATTCAAGTCAGTCAAAGCACAAAAGGATTCCCTTGAAAGAGCGTCGAAGGTGGAACATTGTGCAGTGGGATGACGGAAGGCTGAGAAACAGGGTGACGTCATGCAATAGGCCTGGAGCTTTACTTTTTTCAATCCAGCGTGTGGGGGACAAGTGTAAAAATTTCTGTTGTCCTCAAAATATCTCTGAATTTCCACATAACTTGTGGTGAAACGTGTTTGATGATTGACTTTCAAAGAAACTATAGAAAGCAAAGAATGCACCTCTTCGTATGGAAACATGGTTATTTTTGACTGATTATGTTGTTGATAGGATTGTGAGGATGGCCTTCTAGGCCTTAGAAATAAGGTAAATCAACTTTTAATAGGTAAAAGGTCTATCAAAGACACCTAGAAAATGACCTATTAAAATCTTGTGTCAACTTGTAAAATACTTTTTTCAATAAATGAGATTTGGGCTATAATAGGTTGAATTTCATGGCCATAGTCAATGGCTTGGATGATGGTGATGGAATGATTAGTGATTACAATAGGAACTTCCACTATTTGAGTTGTAAAGCAAGACTTTTCTATTTCTATTTTTTGTGAAGTTTCAAAGTGGTGATATAAAATGTTATAGTGGTGCTCCAAGTTTCAACATTCATCTATATATTGGATAGAAAATATGACATGTCCATAATTCTATTTTTAAACAAGTGTGTTGTCCAAATATCCCAAAAGAGTCTTCATCAAAAAAAATTATTTCAATTGTTTTCTCTATTTCTCCATTTCTCACTTTAGTCTTCATGTGGAATTTTTTTCAAAAATCAACAATGGCAATAGAGCAAATCAATCATTCTATATGCCCTAGGTTGATTTACGACAATGGTAAATTTTGTTTTTTGTGACCACTTGTAGCAAACATAAGATTATTGAATAGGGATGTTGAAGGGTCTTTTACAATGACCTACAATTAATGGCTAAGGTTCAATTGAAAATTTTATACTTTGAAAGAATATCTATTCAAGGAATGTTATGAATTCATGGAAAGCAAGGAATTTTCTACCATAAAATTCAAGAATGTTGTGAATTAAAGGTCTTTGATTGGCCAATTGTAAATTCAAAATTTTCAAATTTGATTATCTATGGTATAGAATATTTTCTTGCATTATCTTTTCTAAGAAGTGCTTATTGTAGTGTTCTCGAGGGATGTAGAACACAATAGAGAAGTAGACAAATATTTACAGTAAAGAAGCATTTAACACCAATTGTAAATGGTCCTTACAATTTTATATAATCCATATTTGTATGTGTGTGTATATATATACACACATTTAGATGAAATCCAAAGATATCAATACTTTAAAATGATGTTATCTTTATTCCTAAATGAGGTTTTATTATTATTTTTAATTTTAATGGCTTTCATAAATTGATTTGGATCAATGGGTAACTAATATTATTTACTAGTGGTGAAGAATTCACTTGCATGCCAAGAATGGAACAACACGAGAATAAAGAATTTGAAGTAACATTATGATGAACTATAAAAATGCCATAGGGAGGGATATTGTCCATTTTCATTAATACCACTTTAGAATTCATTGTTTTTACATATAATTTTATATTTTATATTAAGTATTGTGAAGATAATGGTTTTTACAATACCAAATATACTATGCATTATATACCATGACAATTAAGATAATTAACGTATAAAAGACCAACTTGTTAATTTAGACAACATAGCAATTTCAGGCACACTATTGTAATTGTCAATCAATTTATCTTTGGCCCAAACTTTGATAGAAGGTGTGAACCATGTTTAATTATCATGTGAGCAAAAATTCATGACATTTGAATACAACAATCAAAAGTTATGGCCTACAATGTTATTTTTTTTCATAGAAAGGTAGGCTAGGCACATCAAAAAATTTGAAATTGGTTTTCTAAAGTTACATATATATATAGAAAGTTTTGAATCATTCTATTTTGATCAATGAATCAAAAATTGTGAGGATTTTTTGTTTGATGGCAATTATGGATTCTCTACCCTAAAATAAACTTTCAAGTCCTTTATCTTACTCAATTTTCAGTATTTTTCAAAAAAAACAAAATACAAGGATGTAGATTGTTTAGTAAAACATTGAAACCATTGGGATTGTCATTTTTAACTCCATAATTAAATTCTTAATAATATAGTATTTTGAATCATTCTCTAGTACTATCTACTTACTATTTTCTTTTTATATGTTGTACAATTCCAAATGATTTGAAAATTTTCAAGCATGTAGCCAACTTGTCTAGGAAAAAAAAATCCAAAGAAGTACCACCATTTTGGACATTTTTTCATAAAGAAGTGAGGTTGTAAAGTGCAATTGCCATGTTTTTCACATAGCCAAAAACTATGAATTCAATGAATTCAAATGCAAAATCTTGCAATCCATGTGGTGGAAATTTTAGAAATTTTTACCACATGTTCTCAAATTAGCATACTACAAGATCTTATGATTACATATATCCAAAAAAAAAAAAATTCAAAGAATTTGATACTTGTACTGAAAACATAGTCATAGAACTTTAGGGATTAGATTCAAATTTCATTTTATACTTTTGAAAAATTCAATAGAAACTATAGAAGACTCATGGACATAGTTACTATAGACCATGTTAATTTTTCACAAATTAATATGGTATATGACTTTGATTAGTTTTTATATATTATATGGTTAATTGTCAAAGGAAGAAAAAAGTCATGGTTTTTTTATAGGCATTATATTTTATTAGGATTAGGTATATAATTGTAAATTTATTGTTTGTCTACTATGTCTAATTTTTTATGTATTCAATTTTTTAACAACATGAAAGGCAATATAATAAAAGATTTGAATATATTATATGGATCACTCTTGAAGATTTTATTGAATTTCAAATATAAATTACTATTTAAAATAGAATCTATGAGAAGGAAAAATACACATGTTTCTTTAAAATTGTCTATTCCAATATCAAGTATTTTATTTGAGGAATAAATACCAAAGTACAAATATATTAAGAAAAATTTAATTATACTTACAATAGGGGGAGTATTGTGCAAAAATCTTTAAAACTATACGAGTGCAAATTTTTTTACTATTAATGCAAGATGAAATGAAAAAATCTTAGAAAAAATGAACTACTTGCAAAGACAAGTAATTCTAATATAGCCTTGAAAAAATGTATTTAGAAAACATAATGAAAGTATTCACTGTATATACTTGAGATATTCTTCAAAATGTCTCCAAATTAAAGAATATTAAGAGAATATACATATCATTTATATCCCCTTCTAAATATCTTTTGTATTCTAAAGGGGCTAAATTTAATACTAAATTTATACTTTCAAACTCTAATTTTCGTGACACAAGATTTGTATATACATATAATAGTAAGAAATTTAAACAACACAAATAAAAATGTTTCTACACCACCTTTGTTTCAATCTAAAACACTTCTTAATTGTTATTTTGATATACATTTATATATTAAAGAAATTCAAGATAGAAACATTGAAAATTTAGTGCACATATTGAATTGCAAACTTCAAATTGTTGTATAATTAGAGGTTGCATTTACACAATAGATTGAGTATCAAAAACTATCATCAAATATAAAATCAAATTCACAACAATACACACTCAAGAAGGTCATTGTGTGAAAGTATTAAAAACCATGTGAAAGCAAAGGTAAAATCTTTTCAATTCAAAAGTTACAAAAATTCAACTACTTAAAAAGACAAGTACTTCCAATATAGTTCCATAAGTTTTATTTAGAAAAAAATTTCAAAATGTTCATAGAAAGTCCTCTAAAATGTTATAATTTTATAATATTTTTAAATATGCTTATTATTTGTATCTACACTTTACAAGTCAAGTTACCTCTCACTCCACTAGAAAGAATCCAAAAGCACAAGTATAAATTGAAAAAACATAACTTGATTAATTATAATTGTGAAAAATTGGCCATAGCAAGCGAAATACAAACCCTCCACAAAACCTACTAGATTCGACTTATCAAGGATGTCAAGTCAAGGGTTTTTATCCAAATCATACTTAATACCCTAATTGGGCTAGGTGGATGAAAAATTCCTTAAAATATGTTTGGCCAATGTGGCTTTGATCTCAATGGCATGTCATGTGACTGAATAAATAATGATCATTGTACACAATTATAGATTATTAAGCTCAAAGTCATATCATTGTACATCTAATGCTTAATCAACATGCCTAGCAATGTTTTCAGTATGAACTTAAGTCATTTGAACTCCTAAAAATCTTTTGTGCTTGTTTGAAGATGTAACATGGTATGAAGACATCAATGTATCCATTCTATTGAACGTATAGTCAATAAAGGTGATTGCAAGCATGCCAAACAAGAGCATAATAGTGCACGTCTCTTTTTCTTCTATACAAAATACAGAAGACTATTAGGCACCACTACCGCCTCCTAGTGTGAGGTTTTGTCTATTAATGGGATTTATCACTTTCAATAATCAATTTCCTTTAATAGTGTATACTACTTGTATATATCAATAGTCAACTCTTGGTAGGTGCATAACATCTTTTAATAGTGAACTCATAGCCTTTAGTGGCATTAACTTTTGGCACTATTATTGCCACTTGATAGCTACTAGTTTGTACTTCGTAGTTATTGGAAGTCACTTGACATGCATGATTTAAGCCTAGATCCAAATCAAGATTTAGGTCTTACTTTGTAAATTAGATCTTATCCTGTTTATATCTTATCTTCTTATAAGATACAAAAAAGAATAAGGCCTTTTCATATGAATAGACACATTGAGATTGTGCATGTTGGTGAATTATTGGTAAAAAATAGGTATGAGTAATTGTTCTACTAGTTGGTTTCTTGATCAGTGGTTGAACAATTTTTTTTCTTTTTACCACCTAATTAGACAAATGATAAGTAACAAAGGTTTTGGAATGCTTTTGACACTCACACCTTCCCTAGTTCCCTTGTCATCTAGCAATAAAATACCGCTAGGTAATACATCCTTAACTGAAAAGATTATTTTTTCCCTATCACCTAGATGTCTTATATTATAGGCACTTAAAGTTGCAAACATAGTATATAAGATAGGAGGTCTATAAATCACTCATCCAAAAGTTGAAACTGAATTTTGGAGAATTGAAACTTTCTTGAATTATTTTTCAACAAATTTTCCTTGAAAGATAAATTGAATTAGCATTTAATCCAAGTCGTTTCATATTTTTTGGAGCTTTGTGAAATTAGTTATGAAAATTTGAAGTTGAAATGGTATAGGGCTCTAAAATTGCCCACCTCTTCAAATTTGCATTTTTGTACATTGTTAAAGGCAACATGTACACATATTATACATAATTTGAAGAGGTGGAAAATTTTAGAGCTTGAGTGCTTTTAGAACCTCCTACCTCAATAGATATAGTCTCCCTTGGAGAATGGTTGCCACTGAGGATGATAAGCTCTACTACAAATTCAAAAATATTGCAAAATATCTTTATGTTGGGAGCTAGATAAATTTTCTATAGCCATGACTCTTTTGAATTTTTTTGCTCAATCATATATTCATGTAGACATTGAGCCTAAACATTGAAATCTACAACTAAATCCTAAACCCTTTCTCACATCATTAGATGTTTTCCAATCCCTTAGAGGGTTGCAAGTTCCATTGGGTTCCATTGGGTTCCTAGATTTTAGGACCTACTTTGCAGCAATTGCTTGATATGGCAAAGAGATTGCCATGTCATTTTTCATTTTTCCTTTAAGTAAAATTCAACTTTTTTTGCATTTTCAAATTTAAAAAAAATTTGACAGTGGCCATTCTTAGGTGGCTAGAAAATAGGCCTAAAACGACCTTCCAAGCCCTCCAAAAAACATGTAATGATTGAGTGGAATATAATGGACTCTTATCCATACAACTATTGGTAGGGACTATAATATGCCAAAAATGTCTAGCAGCTAAATTGGTAGCCCATAATACATCATAGCAATATCAAATCCCAATCATGGTGGTTGCCATGAAGCAATCCATATTTTTTGCAAACCATCCTTAAGTTAACTGTCTAAACAACTCACTCAATCAAGCCATTTGCCTTTGTTTTTGTTTTTTTTGATTTGATGCAATGCTATACTAGGTCTTTGGTGCACAAATTGTCAAAAGTACCAAAGAACTTACTACCTTAATATTAGGTTCTTTAATACATCCTAAAACACAATTAAGGAAAAATACTAGTAGTTTATGAAAAGTGTGCATTTTGGAGGTCAATTACAACTTTGTTAAATGTTATGCATAAAAAAAGGCATGTTGTGTGTCATTGTATAAGACAATTTGGCAATAAATGTGCATACCTCATCTTTAGAATTGTAAGGTGAAGGATTGTAATTAAGAATTATTTTTAAAATTTTTTTGATAAAAATAAACAAACTTGAATTAAAATATATGATATTATGTAATTAGAATAAAATTTCAATCATTCATATAATATTGTGCTTGCACCTTTCACTAAAAATACTAGAAACCAAACCACAAACTAGTGGACTTGAGGTAGTTATGAGATCTCCCTTTGCTTTTTTCACCATGTATAAATTTGTGAAAGAAAATATTCATCAAAGCTTGCAATGGTAGTGACTATTTTGTAAAAATATAAAGGTTGCAATGCAATAACCACTCATTAAAAATATTTTACGACAATCAACTATTTTCTATCCCCTTCTAATCCAAAATGATCTTCTTGTTGGACAATATGTTCAAGATTAATATTAAAAATAACGTTATATATTTCAATCCATTTTTAAGTAATTCAAAGAAGTTACACATTCACTAAATCTTGAAGAACAAAAATGTTCATTTTTGAACAATCTATATATCATTTTGGCACAAAAAACTTATGGGAAATTAGAAGATCATTTTTGCATAGGAATATATATTAATCCCTATTTGTATACAAAACTATAGATTGCATAGTCAAGGCCAACTATTTCCTCAAAAGAAGCAATAAGAGACAATAGTAAATGATTTAATTCTCTCAATAATCTCATGAATTTTGTTTCCACATAGATTTGACAAAGAGTTCATGAACTTTAGGAAGCTCTAGCATACTAAAAAATGGACAAATTTCTAAAATGCAAATTGAGTTGGAATCATTGTGAAGAGTACTTGATCATCATAATAGATTTGTACATATAAAATTCAAATTCATACAAAAATTTGGGTCTTTTCTATATAGTATCTACCTCTAATTGCTACTATGTACTCTTTGCTAAAATTATAGCTTGCATTCTACTAGACATATTAGAAATGAGCATTTGCAATTGCTATAGAGATACTTGATCCCATACCACTTGAATTGTTTGTATCATTTCTTGCTTGTTTTTGGCTTGCTTTCAAGTGTCGCAATAAATCTTTGACTATCTTTCAAAGGTTCTCTACTACGAATTAGGAGGCCAAGCTAACTTCAATCTTCAAACCCTCAACTTGTCACCTCTCCTCTAGAAGTTGTTGTATGATATTCAAGTGCACTATACTATGATTCCAACCCATTATGTAGTTTGAAAATCTATGCATTTTCAATCATGTAAGAGCATCTTGAAGTTCATGGACTTTTTGCTCATTAAATTTGCCTAGGAAGAATGATTCGTAAGATTAATTGGACCTGATTGTATATGAGGAGCTGAAATGTAGTTTTGCATATTTAGAGTGTAAATGCTTACAACTAGTTTGGTTACATGAAGCTTTGTCACTTTTCTACTCCAGCTACAGAACCACATGAGGCTATGTGGCTTTTTTCATGTTAGGGACTACAGCTAGGTTTTGGGAGTAATACCAAATATTCAATACTAGGTTTACATAATTATGGACTTACTCACATTCCCAAACTTCTCCACTTCAATGGTGAGAACGATCATACTAACTACCTAAACCATACCATTGTGCCTCTACTAACAAAGTTAATCGTTGCAAAAAGATCCAACATCAAGGTGCATGACTTGAAGATTTAAGGCAACATTTAAACGACGTTCCTTAAAATCATAACTACCTTGGCATTGGGAAGCTTGAGGGTCCCGTTGAACAATTGTCCGCATATCCAGAGTGGAATTCAGGTCCTGCAATTGTTCCTCCTTCTAGTGTCAATGCGCCTTGAAGCTCATACACCATTTCTGTCATTGAAGGTCTATGCGATGCTTTGGGTTCTACACTTTGCATGGCAATGTCCACAACTTTCCATACCGCTCCCATGTTAGGATTTGAAGCTTTCACTGCAGGTGCTAATATTGAGTCCATGACGTTGTTTTGGAGACTCTCCCGAACCTGAAAAATAAGTTTTATGATGCAATTTAGACATATTAAACTTAGTTCGTTCGTGCTTTGCAAATATTATTAATATACTATGTGAGTCATAGATCATGAATGCCAAACTATAGTGTTGGTCTTGAGGTGCTCCTAACGGCATATCTCTTGCGTACATCTAATACAGTACTTGAAAAGCAAATTGTGCAGACTAAGGAATCAACAACTGACCCAATGAACGATATGAGGATTCTTTCCCATAGTCGTCATGGATTGATCAATGGGTAGACGTCCTGTGATCAGTTCCAAGAGAACAATTCCAAAACTATACACATCACTTTTGGTATGTAAGTATTGAGTTATATAGTACCTGCAGTATACAAAATCTTGAAATGTAAGCACTAGAAAACCATGAAGACGTACAAATTTGGAAAAGATACACACATCTGTACTTCACTAATCAATTTTCTACATTTGCTACAAAGCAATCTTTTGATGTATAGCACAACTATACTTGTGCAAGTTGTAAAGATTCGTCTGCAATAAACCTTTGAAAGCAGTTCTTACAGTTACCATTCCTAGCATTTAGGCTCAATTTAGAATACAAAGAAGACAAGAATTGATACAACTAGATCTTAACTTACTCTGGATCAAGGTAGCCTGCGGTGCCCATGACATCAGTCAACACTTTTGTGTCTTCAGCCTCACCCATTAACCTGGTCAGTCCAAAGTCCGCAACTTTGGCATCAAATTTAAGAGTGAGCAGAATGTTTCCGCTTTTCACATCCCTGTGTATGAAACTTGGACAACACCCTGCATGCAGATACTCCAAGCCTGCACATTCACATGGCACTCATCAATCTGGATAAAAAAATGAAGTCTTACTCTGCAAATATCGTTTTGAACACTTCAAGAGCTACATATATGGAGCTTGTAATGGTCTTTCTTCTCTAGCCACACAACCAACAACAAAGCCCAATGAATGGTAGTAAATTTGGAGTGACTGTCATTTATTGGCCCTAGATGTAGGTTTGTATTGTCAAAAGAAACCCTGGGTTTAATTGGTAAAGCCCTACATTGGATTGTGGCAGGAAACATTCACACAATAGAGCTGATTCAGAATAGGTTCACTGAGCAACGAACACAGATGACGACTAGATAAGTGCACGCCCTACTACCTTGTGCTGCATTCAGTCCAATGTGAAGGCGACTCTTCCAATTCAGCGTGCTGCCTTTTCCTACAGTGCCTGTATTACCATTGGATTCACTTGTCAAAGCTAGGGTTCCTTAGTTATCTTGGAAGTTAGAATGTAGGTTGTAACCCAACCTCAAAAACTCCAAACCCTTCAGCGAGCAGGACTACAACATCAAAGCTCAAATTTCCTATTCAAATTCCTAGATCAGAGGAAATAAACTCACCATGTAAGTGATCAAATAAAGAACCATTTGGCATATACTCATAGATTAGGATTGAATCGTGTTCTTGGCAGTATCCCACCAAAGCTACCAAGTTCTTGTGGTGCACCCGCGATAACACATCCACCTGGGAAAAAATGGAAGGTCAGTCCAACTTCAACTTCAAAACCATTTGAATTCCACGCTTACTCCAAGTTGTTGTAAGAATGGACAAGGGAAGCTGCTAAACAAGAAAGATGTGGTGGTTCAAAAGAGAGTAGACCCAGTAGTGTATAGGCATACACGTAGAAATCATAAGCCCTCGTACTAAGGGTTTTAGGGTTTAGGCTTGACGGGCCAAACCTAATGCAAAGTTTGGGTCCAGCATGGAATTTGAAGTCCCAAAATGGATTCAACTTCAAATTTGGGTCTCTTGACCTTAGCCAGAGTCGGACCTCTCTGGAATAGTTAAAATTCTGGGCTTGACTCAAGATATGTCTTCGTTTACAACCCCACATACAATCTCAGCTCTCTACGCTCGGGACAATGAATATTAACTCTAAACCAATAGACATGCTCGTTTCTTGACCCAAATTTTTCTTGATTTAGGGTTTGAAATGCGCCTAAAATCCAAAGTTATATAACCTAGTCCGCAAATGAATCACTCAGTAGCTGTAGAAAAAACCTCATTGAAGAACTCCTTTTCTCCTTGTTTTGAAGACTTATCAGCAACCTTGACTGCCACTTCTGTTCCATCCGGAAGTATTCCATAGTATACAGGTCCAAACCCTCCTCTTCCAAGTTCCCTGTTTAAGTTATTAGTAGCAACGTTGACTTCTGCACGTGAGTAAGCTTTGGCAGCACCCGGGGTAGCAATATCTATTGATCAAACACGCAAGTGCATTATGAGTTCTTGACTTTCTTGCAATGGCCCAAATCGAAATTATTAAGACAACCATATTTAAGCTCGAAGGAAATTGCCATGCTTCAAGCCCAAAAATCGAATCTCAAATTTGAGGATTCTACACATTCAGCACATCATTTATAAATGCAAAGAAAAGTAAACAAATTCAGATAGTAGTTGCTACTAAAAACCAATGCTTACTCATGATGCTTGCCCCTTCATCATTAGAGAGACTCGGTGCATTGCGTTTGCATCGACGGTTTGCACAGATTGCTATTACAAGAATCAATAGGACTCCCAAAATACCGCCGATGGTGGCACCGACAATGGCTACATCGTTCGAAGATTTTGTTTTGCTCGATTCGCTGGACACTACTAAGAGAGGGTTTCCAGGCCTATACCTGGACATCCCACAGAACCATTGAGCACAGGGTTTTATTAGGGTGGTGCAATTCAAAGCTTCAATTCTGTGGTGCGACCAAATACATCTATGGTCATTTATAAAAGAAATGCCAGAAAAGCTGACACGCGGACTGTTCAATATATGATCTGATCATTAAATGCAAATATTTGTGATCAAAACAAAAAAGACTCTTGTACAGGAACTTACGTGAACAAGATCGAAGAATTCGTTGCAAGAAGCGCCTTCGGAATAGAACCACTAAAGTTGTTATTTTGGATAGACCTGCAAGGAATTCATGCACATTTCAATTAGAATTTCATAGACAATGTCAGAGTTTCATAATACAAAACAGATGAATAAAACATGTTGATAGATAGACAGACAATCAAGCATCTGCCAACTAAGTTAAAGAGTTTCATCCAGAGAGGGGAGGTCGACACTTACAACACTCTCAGGTTTGTTAAAGTTGTCAAAAACTCTGGTAGCTGGCCAGTTAGACTGTTGTTCTCCAAACTCCTGCGATACATAATGTCAATGCAAGAGAGTATTGTTGCCGTTGTGGCATGTTTCGACTGGTTAAAGAGACTAATAATGTTCACTACTTACCTTGTGCAAATTTTCAACAGGGTGGGTATGAAGTAGAAATTTCATTTATCTGCCAGTGAGAGAAATCTGAGAGAAATCTCTATTACTACCAACCAGTTTTAACTAAGTGAGTGTGGATTTCGACCTAATTAATATAATCTAAATCTAGGAGACTTTTGCCATTGTGGCATGTTTTGATTGGTCAAGCATTCAAAGAAGTCAAATGCTACTCAACTCTCCTGCATCGATATTATGCTTAGTAATTGCAAAGTAGGCCAAGTCATCAAAATCATCTAAGGTTCTAACCGGCAATTATTTTTGATGACTTGGCTTGCTTTGCAATTACCTACTCCATCATTCATTGACATCCAACGCATTAGAATGCGAATGCAAATTATACATTCAAGTAGTAAGAGCATTTACGTTGTTGTACAATAGAGAGATTAACTCCAACCATGTAATATGATTGGTGTACTACATTAAGAATCTATTCTCTTAAGGTTCTAGGAATGACTCTAAAAAATTGAAACAAATGACTCTTACTATATGTACTTTTATAAGAAGGGAGACTCATTGTTGCATAGCTTATAAATTCATATATGTATTTGAAGAGTCCTTCCAATTCCTTGTTTTCCATCAAATGTGATTCATAAATAGTGAATTGACTAATCACAAGACAAATATAGGACTACACTCCCTAAACTTGACTCTCTAGGATAGAAGCCTTGCACAATATTTAAAGGAGACAAGATGAGTTAAGATCTTTTAAACAATGCTTTTCATTTAGATTTCAAATGAACATAAATAGAAGTTGTAAACAATTTGGCCTATATACCAATATATTGTGTATGTTGGATACGTAGACAATTATAACCACCAAGTTCTATGAAACAAATTTTTGTACTATAAAGAGTTGGAGAACTCACAAGCTAGTCAAAGCAAGGAGGTTGGCAAAGCTAGTCGGAATTGGACCCTCCAAATGATATCCTGAAAGATTCCTAAGCATTTTCAAACAAATCTATTTAGTAAAAATTGTTGAAACGCGTGCCAATACTACTCTAGAATTTAATTGTAAACAAACATATTCTTTTAGCAACCTAATCATTATAACTAGTTGATTCATTACAAATGAAAATAAGCTCATAGGAGCTTCTATAGCCAAAGAAAAGACAAATTTATATTTGAAACAACATCAATGTTGTGAAGAATAAGAATTTCACTAAAATTTCAAAAAATTCACCTTTTTTTTTTTATCATCTCTATGGTTTTAACTTTTTCAAATTCTAAAATTAAACTCAATACAAAGCTCTATTGTATTATATATTTTAAGAACATTCTTAAAAAAATAGATTAAAAAATACCATATACATATGCATATTGCTTTAATTTAAATCGTGGAATTAAGTATTCAGACATATTTGTTATAAAATATATATAACTATTTTAGAAAAATCATACACAATTAAGTATACTTACATTGAAGTAATTTGAGGTTGTGGCATGGTAACATCAGGAGGGATGCAATTGACCCAAAAATGAGGTGTAGGCAAACATGGATCACCAGTCCATTCCATCATGTTCAACTTCTTCTTGATGTCTTCAATAGCCAATGCTGCACAATATTTCCATCAATTTTCCATTAGCATCTAAAATTGTTCAACAAATTTTTTGACAAGTTCCATTCCTACATGCAAGAATCTCATTTCGCAAACAATACTTCAATGTCTACAATTTAACCAGTCCAAAATTCCATTGAAGATTATACATATCTACATTACATATAAAATCACATAAATCTCCCATGATCTTGTAACAAAATGCAACATTCTCTTCATAAACACTCCATACTATGGTACTTGTAGTTGTACTATAATAATTGTATAGTTAAGTGTAAATGCATAACCCCAAAGGATCTTTAAGACCTTTTAGTTACAAGGTTAAGTGCAACATTGGGGGAGGTAATATTTTCTACATGTAAATTTTCAACATGTAAGCTCACTACTATTGCCATAAACCTTTGAAAAATAAACCCCACAACAATTGCAAAATAGAAATAACCATTGCACTCTTTGACCTTCAGGCAAGTAGAAAGTACACACATACACTATAAGAAACCCACATTTTAGGAGACAAGCCTAATTTTTTTAAACAAATTTTAGGTGATGTCCAATGCAACAAATCTACGTTTTTATGTCAAAAAAATGTTCAACATAACATCAATGTTGACATGAAAACATGGGATTGTTGCATTAAACGTCATCTAAAATTTGTTTAAAAAAAATTAAGACTCGTCACTTAAAACATGGATTTCTTATAGTGATAGAATGAATTCTTTACTAACACTTAGAGAATTTCCTTGATTACTAAATTAATCCATAATAAGCCCCAAGTCCCAAACCATATTCGAAATTCACATATCAATCAACCTTGTCATTCCTCCAAATGAGTCCCCCATTTGTTTGGACTTGACTCACCATCTCTTTTGATGGTTTTGGTCATCCTACGATCCGACACCGCAAACACCTCCATAGCATTCAAAATGGGCCCTCTGAGTGCCCCCGCAACAGGCGCCATGGTCATGGTGTCATTTGCCCCCGCCGTGTAGCGAGGGTTGTAGAAATCATACTTCCAAAGCGTTAAGGGCGGCACTTCCAAGTTAACGGGAAAAAACGCCTCCAACACATCAATGGTGAAGTTCATGGGCACAAGCATCCCCGGCTTACTTTGTACCAGCTCCGCGAAGTATACCGATACATATAATAGTGACGTCTCGTTGTTGTTGTTGGGAGTCTCCGGATAGAAGAGCACGGATGCCAGGGTGCCGTTGCTGGTCACAGCCGTCTGCATTACTGAAGACGGCGGAAAGATGTCTTGATTCACGAAATCAGGGAACGGAGAGGTCGTGGACAGAAACTCCATGGGGCTAGTCGTGGGGGACAAGTAGAATTTCAAATAGGGGGGATCAGGGAACCAAAACCGGTCGTAGAAGTCGTCCGGAGCTCTGCAAGAAAACAAGGCCGGAAACAACGAGGTGAGGAAGATCGATAGAATGGATCGGAAAAGTCTCCATTCACCGTACTAGAGTTAAGGAATCAGACATAGTCACTGGGTCTCACTGGGGTTATTTTACGCTGCTCAACGTGAAAGCTAACTTATTTGAGCGCGCATCCGACAAGCTAGCTTGACTGGCCAACCTCACCACAGCAATGCTTCACTATTGTTCGCAGTTCGCACTATCGTGATCAGAGCAAACGAATCAAAGTAGGAAAAGCACTTAATATATAGAGTGAGCAGATCTATTCAACCTTAATTTGGAAAACTAAATTGCTCACGATTTCCATCAATTCTTGGGTTTAGATCACTTCACCCATAAAGAAAAGGAAACGCAATTCCCTAGCCAATGTAGTTGTCGGGAATTGTCAGAATAGCAGCAGAAGTGCTGTGCGAAATTCGCCGGAATTCGTAGCCCTTACCCGAATTTATGGACTCACGAGAACTGGAAAGAAGACAAGGCGGCGTTCCCAATGGAGCGTACCGAATCACTTTCGTTTCGCCGTAATTCACGCGTATGACCGTCCTCATCACCAGCCCGTCCTGCAGGAGCTGCCCATAATCCTTCACATACCCCTTGCTCAACGCCGACGCCGGTTTCAGCGAGATTCCGGAGATGAACGGCGTCTCCTCCTCCGACGTCCGCAGCAGACACAGGATGCTCTCGTTCCCCTGCGCCACGTAATGGTATTCCACATAGGTGGCCGCATCGCTCGACGGAGTAGACACGTTTTCCATGACGTTGGCGTCGAGGGCCACCTGAAACGACGGTGGCTGGTTCTTGTTGTCGTAGTTGCCGTAGAAGAACGTCGCCCGCAGCAAGTAGGTGCTGCCGGAGACCACGGGCAAGGTGAAGCAGTTCTTGGGACGAAGGTCGTCGAAGTAGCGGAGATCTTTGAAGTCAGTGAAGTTCTGGAGACTAGTGGGGACGACAAGGCTGTGGAGCTTCCCTGTGGAAATGTAGGCAGTGTCGGGGACCCAAGTGTAGCCACTAACAGTGTCAACGTAGGTGTCAGTCGCACCACAGTCGATATTCAGAAAATCTGCCATCAAAACGTACACATCGAGATTAGTAATTGCGCAATTGCAAGCTAGTCGAAGGAATTTCTAATGGTTCGGTCTCACTGTGGTGGACGAAAGTCCCGTTCGATGGAATTTTGTAACCCACGGTCAATTTCGTTAAACTGGCGATGTTCCCATACGTTGGCACCATTCAGAACACCTGTTCTGATATATGTAAATTCATATTAGCTCTAGATTTTAGACCTATATGTACATAGAAAGTTTCCATTTGGGGCGTTGGAATCTCGACACCTAACGTTAACCGCAAGACTCCACAATCGGATAAAGGAAAGTAACAAGATTTCGTGCTTCTCGGGAGAACCTGAACCTGAGGATTCGGTCTCGAGCTAGTGTCCAAGGGTTTGTGAGTACACTAAAATTCAAACAGAGTTCTGAAACGACGATTTGTTATGTTGCAGCGAGTGTAAAATTAAATGCAACCCGAAGTGTGGTCTCGGTGTGCATGACAAACCTGGATGAGTCCCAGCTAATGTCGCTGGCACCCTGGAACTGCAGACGAGAAGTGTGGCAACCACAAAACTCCAGCAAATTTTGCACCTGGAGTCCCAGTACCTCTCCATCGCTGGAAATCCACTTAAGACTGATGAGCTAGCCTCTAGCTGATCACTGTCACGAATGGTTTCTGCAGTCCCGCTCGTGTACTTTCACTTCTTCTGCCGAAGTGTCTCGAAACGCCTCCCGTCGACTGTTCCAATCAAGCGTTGTCCTCATCTATCAATTGGTGCATAAATGTGGAAGGTACACAAAAATAGTATGAAAATACGCGCGAGTAAACCGACCGAGTGTGAAGTTTCCTAGGATCAAGAGCAATCCTCGTGTTTGGTGCATAGATATTGTGGGAGGTATAAACCTGCGGACACGTATGAAACTACGGGTAGACCGACTGGGTATGAACCTTCCTAGGATCAAGAGCGATGCACATGTGCGTCACGCACTGTGTTGAAATCCAGCACCAGCGTGTGTGTTTGGGGGGAAATTTCGCACTCTCTGGCAGTGTAGAGTTTGTCCCTGCAGAATTCTCCAGAATTGCTCCGGAATTGCGCCTGAATTGCTCCACAATTGCATCAGTGCTGTGAAGGCTTGAGGCAGGTAAGTTACTGTTCCTACACAAAACGTTGTTCGATACCTCCCATGGTCCCATTTAACTTACCCAATCGATGTATACCAATCAACATAGGTTTTTTGTTTTTGTTTTTGTTTGTCATGCAACACTAGTAGATTATGAAATTTCATAATACTGTTAACCACCTTTCTAGGAAAGCTAAACTTTTACAATATGTGTTGTTGTCACAGTATATAAAAAATAAAAGTAAAAGCAATTTTTTATTTTTTTTAAATTCATAAAACCTTCAAAATTTAATAACTTTCACACTATAGGCCCAAAAGCCAAACAACAAAGCTCATATCCCCCCTCCTTGCAAAGAGCTTTCCAATGGTATCAAAAATGTGATCAACGGATGCATAGTTCAAAAGACCTCACAATCTATAACAAACAAAGCTTTTCTAGAACATTCTTGTCATTTCAAGGCAAAATCTTGATTCTTATTTTGTCTATGATTTATTCTATTTTTTTTTAACTCAACTCTGGTGCTTGATATTTATCCAAAGTGGTTATGTAGTCCAACTAAAATTTGAGTCTATAAAAATTGATGCAAAATTCAATACCACATAGGTGAATGCAAAAAACACTAATAGTATTTTGCGTCACTGCTTGCAATTTTTAAGTTGTGATTGGCTATATCTTTTGTAGATTGAAACCAATGTACTTGGATTTTTTTTGGTGAAGATCAATATTTAGACAATAATTAGAAAACTTATTTTTCATAAATTTTCAAAAAGAAATTTATATTTTAATTGTAACTTAGCTAATTTGTTGCACTTTGTGCTTTAGGGGTTTTTAGTACCAAAGACTATCCAAAATTATTGATTTAGAGTTGAGATTTTTTTTACTCTATTTCTACACTAGAGAGGCATGTGCCCACCAAAAAAAACTTAAAAAAAACTTATTTTATATCCTCTACATTCATGCAAATAGGGCTCCCTTGCATATGCAATTCTAAACATTGAAAATGGTTTCAAGATCATTCTTTTGGTAAAATCTATTTATAATGACGTCTTCTTGAATTTCTGTTTTTTAGTTTTTTTTAAAATGATTTTTCCCTTTTTTTTACAAATTAATTCATCAAAATACTTGTTTTCATGAGATTTTTCACTTTTCTAGTTCCCCTACTTAAAATTTTTTTCTATGCTTTTCCTTATAGGGTACCTTCTCCTTAAAGGTTTATACATTAAATATATATTTTTCAATTTTTTTTCTAATTTTATAGTACTACTAAAAAATCATAAGTACTATGGACAATGCAACAAAAACAGCCAATGTTTCTTGCATTCACCCACATCTTTATTTCCAATCATTTTCTTGTATTGATCTAAAGTAGACTAGCCCAATTCTTTTCATTTATCAATATTGGCCCCTACTTTTGGCCCCACTTCCATCCCCAAAACTGTCAAATCTATTTGGAAAAATACCCAAATTCATTCATTTTCTAATAAAATCAATGCATTATTACAAAATGGCATAACATATCAATTTTTCATTAGTGAGTGTTTAAGTGCTATTAGATATATGAGAAGGTGGTTATGTGTTTTTTATCATTAGATGGTTTTCAAATTATGTGGAAGCTTGTGCCTTGTGGGTTCCTAGAGGTTTTCAAACTTTGAGAACTTGTCCTAGTAGCTACTTGATGTGGCATAGCAACTATTGATAATAATAATAAATTCATTTTTATATATTTTAAATTAAAATAAATAAATTTATGAATGAATGAATTTTTTAAATCTAGCAGTTTACAATAAGGAGAATAAGTTGGAAATGGCCCTTCCCTTACTGAAATCATTTCTAATGGATATATTTATGACTATATTCTATAGGTGATTATGTAATTTGAAGGCACACCACTTCAAAATTTCACAAAAAATACAATTTTAATTGGAAAATTATAATTCCACTTGGTTTTACATCTCAATATATGGGCACTAGTTGGTCTTCCTACCTTTTGTGGGATATATAAAAGATTGGCAAGTATTTGATCAACTTTAAAACATACCAAATCAAGCATCGTACTGCAACCAAATTTGAAAAGCATGTAATCAAATTTAGACCATATCATGGTTGTCATAGTGGACGGACGTCCGGTTCGCTCGTCCGTTAGAGGTCCTGCCCGTCCGATACAGTCAACACATAGTTGACTTTTTGATAACGGAAAAATAGGCCACGTGGATGCCATGTAGATTAAGGAACATGCTGGGCACAGACGAGATCGTCAGGGCACATTCCGAGGTGACGTATCATTCTGCAAAATTGCACAAGTTACAAAATTAAAGCCATTCGGACCGTCCATCCGTCCGGTCCGATGACCTTAACTCGCCTATTATGACAACCATGGACCATATCAATCATACTACAATCAAAGTCTTCTTATCACAATTGTAATATCCAATTCAATAGTTAAGGCAATTATCACCTTAAATTTAGTAGAATAGCAAGTTCCATTTGTTACTATTACTAAATAGGTAAAACAACAATGGTATATGTATTTGCTAAATAAGGATTCAGACCAAAATATTAAAGTATCCTTGAGAGTATTTTTAGGAGTGATGCCAATATACATTCTAAATTTGTTGTACGCAAAACTTGAGTATGGAATATTAGTATTGACATTACACCTTTCAAATGTCGAAGTAAAAAAATCAGTGCAAATTCTATTGCACAAAAAAGAACTAAAAATTTCAAGAGGATGTGAACCTCACTTATGTCTATTCTAAACCAAAACAAACCAATGTCAAGTTAGTGAAGTGTAACAAGTGTCTACAATCCACAATTGTGTATTATAGCCTTTACAAGAAATTTACCAACTTAAAACAAGCAAGATATTTTTATTCAAGTGACAAAGAGTATAATGACCTATGGAACCTGTAGAGCTTTGAGCAATATAATTTTGTAAATGCCCTATGCTAATTTGTTTCTATCTTTTCCAATGAAACCAATTTTTTCAGGTGTAAATTACCTACAAGGCTACAACTGCAACTCTCAAGAGATGATAAACAAACAACAACAAACTAGCTTGGAATTAAGTTACAAGAGAGGGACAAAAAGTAAACTTTGGAACTATTGCAATCTACATCCTCTTTCTTCTTCAAATTCTACCAACCAAGCCCAGGGATCATTAAGTTATTATAAGTTTGCGGATTCTCCAGCAAATGTGCACAGGGCGGCTCCTGATTGGCTCCTTGTTGCTGCTTCGTCACATAATATATTCTGTTTCTGCAAAGTTTTCATTATTTTGCTCCGGAGGTGTATATTGAGCGTCGGCAAAATTTCCTCACTCTTGATTGCCGCATACGTGCCTCCATCATGTGGAACGCACTGTCTGTGACACCGTTATGTGAGTTCATCCTGCTGCGATCCCTGTCAACCGGAATTTTCCAATTCTCAACACTCCTCCTCAAGATAGCCAAAAAGGGTGTCATCACACCTTCTTCATCATTTCAGGCACCTAATTAATTAATTGGCTCCAAGTTTCTCTCCCGAGCTCCTCATTCTCCAGCGAAATTTTGCCTTCTGAGAAAGTGTGACTACGAGTAATATGTCCACCGTTTCTAGTTTTCATAGAATTAAAAACAAGGAGGAGAATTCCCACGCAACTGTGGAGTGAGGACGCCGCAGTTTTGGGGGCGCCCACTGGGAAGCTCCACATCCTGTGATTCCACGATGCTTCCGAACTCCGGAACTTCACAGGTCGATGTCGATGTTGTAGTGATGAGTGCATGTTCTTTTCCTTTTTTTATTGCACAAAAGTGAAAGATAATTAAGTGATGAGTTGCAGAGTTGGAGGTCTTGCATTGTCTATTGAATAACTTACGTTACGATGAGATGGAAAGCTCGCCCGATCGCACACTGACACGGCAACAATTACTGAGTAATGCAGAGGCAAGAGATGGCTACGTTGCTACAGTAGGATTGCTGGGGCTGCACTGCTACTTGGACGACATTCACTTGCCTCCTATCCTGCTCACAGCTCACACTGTTTGGAAAAGAGTTTTCCAATCATGACAGGTGGACTAACAGAGAAGCTTACGACCCATTTCCAGCCACTTAACCCAGAAACGACGCGGCAGCCATTTTCTGATCGATGAATGACAGAGATTGGATCTTGTTGTGTAGGACTCATCAGAAAAGTACCCTGTATTGAAACAATACTGCTGCAAAGGATTAACAGTATAGGATTGAAAGTGTATTGTTGCAGTACAAAAGCAGTATTGCAACAATGTAATTTCAATGGGAATGCACTATTTCTATTGAAATTATATTGTTGCAGTACTACTTTAGTGTTGCAACAATACACTTTCAATACTGATACTATGAAAGGAGTGAAATCATTGGAATAGTGTTGCAGTAGTACTAATATGGGGAGGTGGGGGTGGCAGTGGGGGTGGGGGTAGTTCCCGGCGGACAGAAGTGCAACTATTCATTCTTCAAATTTTGTGCAGAAAGTGAAGCTCTTCTACATTAGCTTGCCTTCCAATGAGTATTTTTGTAATATTTTAAGTCAATGATTCACACAATAATGAAAAGGGATGGTTTCTAAGATCACCCTTTTGTCATTTAAGGATTAAAGGAATTACGCATAGTTGTCAATTTGAATGAGGAAAAAAATTTCCCTTTGCAAGAAAATAGATTTCAAATGGATTTTCATTTTTTAGTCCAAGAACAAAATTACTATAAATTTTTTTAGTCAAGATTCTGTTGAACCTATTCTCATTTTATAGGTCACCCTATTTCCAACCACAGACTAGTTACAAAATTGATGTAAGTAATGATTGTGGCTTTCAATATACATATTGTGGTCATTCTATGCTTTCAATCTACAAGTTCTTCTAGACATTTTTGTTTTTCTATGTGAAATGTCACCTAAGGTAAACTAAAGGTGATCGGAAACATATCAATCAACACTACAAAAATTGGAGGGGATCAAGAATGGATCAACTACTCCAAAGCCAATAAAAAAAAATTGGGAGGGATTCATTGCTTGTATGAAGTGGTAGATCAATCAATTATCACCCATAACACTAGATACCCTTCATGAAGATCACATCTAAACATAAATTAAGTATTTTTTGGAATGTCCGAATGTTTGGAATAATACTATGTTCAAGTGAAAATGTGAAATGTCCAAAATGTTGCAAAAAAATTTCATTAATTTTACCTAATTCTTTTATATTTCTTAAAATCTACATCATGCTTTAAGACATGCATGACAAATTTCTCACAAGAAAAAAAATCTAGAATCTACTAAATATGTAAAAACTTGGATGTTGGAATATTGAAACTCTAATACAAATAGAGTGATTGTTGAATTGAGTCTATACCTTGTTTAGTTTCACTTTGTATACAATACATTGAAAATGAGTGGACAAAATTCAAATGAGCAAACATAAATGTTGTAGTATTTTCTACATTACAAAAATTCTAAACTCTGCAGAGGGCCACTAAGCTTTCATTTTTTGGCCCCCCACAGTGCAAAGACAAAAGAAATAAAAATAAAAATATTTTTTTAAATATTCTTTTTGGAAAAAAAAACACTATTATTAAACTATTCAAATCTAATGTAGTGCTAACACGGCAATAGTACCATGTCAGATTTTATATTTATGAAAAATATAAAATATTTTTTCCCTCTATAATTGCACCAAGGGGGATGCAAAATTTGCAAACCTCTTATGGCTTGAAATTTTTCTTAATTTGTACTATAATCTTAGAAAATGTGAAGCAAAAAGCAATTATGGTTTGAAAATAAATGCATTTCAAAGCTAACCACCCCCAAGACTCAATTGTTGAGGTGGATTTCATAATTACTCCCAAAATTGCCTATGCTTCTTTTTAGAGTCACAATGATTTGAATATTTTATTATATGTTGTTATACATCATTTAAGACCCACTCCCATTGGTATTGTAAGAATTTAATATAACTATGCTTCAAAAAAATTATATATAGAAAAAATGTTGATAATATAAACTAAAATGGAATTTGAAGATTCTAAATGAATCAAGGACTTGAGATTTTTTCTATTGTCATAGGTGATCTATAGCCCTTTTAAGGTTGCAATTTGAACCATTGTTGCATTTACTTTGAATAGATTTGAAGATATTTGTCTTAATATATAATTCATTTAAATAATTTTAATTTTAATTTAGCAACTTGAACAATGATATTTATCATAATATTTTTTTAATTCCAATTATCATTTTGTAAGGATTATATATTGTACATTTATTTAGGCTATAGGTGATTTAATATGACATGACAACAACAATGTAATACTAAAATTTTGAATTATTTTGAATAAGTACTTTTAATCGAAACCTAATATTTGACTAATGCATTATATATATATATATATATATATTTATATTTATATATATTTATATATATATATATATATATATATATATATATATATATATATATATATATATATATATATATATATTTATATATATATTTATATATATATATATATTTATATATATATTTATATTTATATTTATATTTATATTTATATTTATATTTATATTTATATTTATATTTATATTTATATTTATATTTATATTTATATTTATATTTATATTTATATTTATATTTATATTTATATTTATATTTTTATTTTTATTTTTATTTTTATTTTTATTTTTATTTTTATTTTTATTTTTATTTTTATTTTTATTTTTATTTTTATTTTTATTTTTATTTTTATTTTTATTTTTATTTTTATTTTTATTTTTATATTTATATTTATATATTTATATATTTATATTGACAAACAAATATGATAAAAACAAATTTAAAACATATTGTCAAGATTTTGGTATCACATTGTTCTTCCCTTCCAATCGTGGTACATATATGCCTTTAAAGATCCTTTGAGAAGTACTCAAATGGCATATAACTTATGTATCATTAGTGCATGGTACCTAGTACTTTTGTGGTAGTTACTCTCATTATTTAGACAAGCTAGCCAATTATAGTTGATTTTGAGATCTAAAAATTTGTATTTTGAAAATGATCTCAATGGAAAGGGTAAAGTGTTTTTATGATTTTCACCAATGAAAATTAAAATACACAAGTGTTGATTTGGAGTTATTTGCAATTTCTACTTATAAAAAAATTGCATTTCAACAATTTCAAGGTGGATTGTGTAATGAATTTGGTAGCTCTTCATTTGAATTTAAGTTTTTTGAAATCACATTTTAGTGTACAAATACAATTTCTAGTTATTTATGTCACCTCCAATCTCAAAAATTCTTATATATAAATTTTTTGACATTGTAGGAAGGTACAATATATTATAATAAATATAGAATATGTACATTTTCTTGTAATAATCTCACAACTCCTATGCAATTTTACATTGAAAATGGATATGCATACTAATTAGCATGCTCTTTAAACATCTCAATATGGCTAGATTTTGAAAAAGAAACATTTGCTTCACTAGAGATAACAATAAGCCCATGCTCTTTTTTCATAGGAAAATTGAAACACACTTGGAAAGGCTCAGGCAATTAGGAGTTAACAAATTGCTCTTAGTTTCAACTCTTGCTTTGACAATCCCATCTTCAATGAGCATCCATTTCAATTTTCACAAAATTAATCATTAGCATGAAGGCACTAATTTTGTCATCACATGTTGCATACAAAACATTACTATAATTTTCTAGCTAGAGTAAGTGACCTATTCTTGATCACCCTCCATTCTTGTTGTTTAGGATGTTCTATTTTCAATCAACTTTAGTTTACATGATAGCTCTTGTAGAGTAGGAGCAACAAGAATAGTAGAAATGTTCAAGAAGTGTACATTGAAAGCATGAAATGATCACATCATGTACATTAAAAGCTACAATTGTCACTTGCATCACTTTTATAATCAACCTATGGTTAGAAATAGAATGACCTATATAACAAGAATAGGTTTGACAGAATCTTCACGGAATAAATTCATGGTATTTTCGTTTATGATAAAAAAAAACTTTAAAAAAAATTTCAAACTCTTCTAAAATCTATTTCACCATATAGGGAAATTTTTCCCCAGGCCAAATCCATCCTACAGATTTGCTCAATTCCTTAAGTGGCGGTTGGAAATGGGTTCACAGATTTTACAATTGTAAAAGTGCTTCATCCTCAAGATTCAAATTTTCAATCAATGGAATTACAAATCTTATTATTAAAACATTTATTTTTTTATGAAACAAAATAATTATATTATCATTACAATGACTTATATGAATGACTTACATGAAATTAGCTTCTCACCATTTGTTGAGAGCTATCCTACTATTAGTATTTTTTAACCCTTGAAGGATCAAGTGTCTGTTTGTTGTACACAAGAAATCTTGAGTAGGTTCCTAGGAAGTCATTTTTGGTTGGATGTTCATGAAATTTGAATATAATGTGTGAACATATACCTCCTAGGTGAAAAATAATTTTTTTTCTATGTAGGTGTCCAAATCAAAAGTTATGTTACTTTGAACTTTTTAGGTAGCTCAGGCAATTTGAGAGTCTTTTGGAAATCTTTTGCAAGATATTTCACTAATTTTTAAAATTTGGTGTGTATATAACCAATAAAATATGGCAAACAAATGTAAAAAATAAATAAATTTAGTCCTCATATCACATCCTAAGAAGAGTTGACCTTGTTAGCTATGTTGGGGAGATGTCAAGAAAAAACATTTTATTCTAACTTCAAGTCCTATTATCTTGCAATTTGTGAAGTCAAAATTCTTGAAATTTTTTCTATATATTCCAAATGTTTGTCTCTGAATTTTGTTAATGTTTGTATTTCAAATAAAATTTTTCCTCATTGCACAAGAAATCATTAAAAAATGACAAGTATATTGCTAATTCATTTAACCTCCTTGCATTGTAGGGGGGTTTAGTGTAAGTTAGACATCTCAATTGCTTTTAAATTTTTTCAGAAGTGAACCTAACATCATATGCTTATGAATTATTGAAATCCTCATTTTTGTGTAAAGCAAAAATTTTACTCCAAGAGGGTCTGAAGTCTACCAACCCTATTTCAAAGGAATACAAAAAAGGTTTATATTTTCTCACTTCAAATGTTATAATCTTTCAATCCACATGGTCAAATGGTCTGACATCTTTTTCACACTCTTGTGAAATATTTTACTTTAATTTTGTATGGTTGAAATTTTTTTTTAAAGTTTCAATTTTTATTTTTGAATAACATACCAAAGAACCATAGTTTTTGACAATGTCTCCCTAAACCCCTCCCCCCCCCCCTAATTTTTTAGAGATTAAAGTTCCAAAATGCTAATCACTTTTCCAATTCAAAAATCTCATCTTTTGCCACAACAACAAATGAAAGCCACTATACTTAGATCACAAAGTAGGTTACATAGTGAGTCTTATTAAAGGATGTGTCTTATGGAGGCATCTTCTGAGTGGATAGTGAAGAAAGGTACCCACTATCCATCCCAAAGTGACTCCATTTTGGGGCTCATTTTTGGATTTTAAAGATTTAATATTTTTGTTTGCAGCCCCCCTCTCCCTCTCCCTTCTTGTCATTTTCAGAAATCAACATAGTAACAATCAATATGGAATAATTCCTTCGTATCTATATCCAATATTGTACTTTTATCCATATCTAGTACTATATCCATATTTGTATCCTATATTGCATTTCATATCTGGTATCTGTATTCAATATTCATCCCATATTTGTATCCGGTATTGTATTTTGTATCCGGTATCCATATTCAGTATTCATCCCATATCTATATTCAATTTTGTGTATGTATCCAGATCAATATTCATTTTGTATTTCATACTTGGACAGCTTAGATTAAATCTCACAAGATCAATGGCTTGTGATTTTTTAAGAAATCAACGGCAATTTCGAAGGTAAGCATTTCAATAGCTTGTAAATTTTTTGTGAGAGGGGGGGGGGGAGGGGGCAACTAATGCAAATTGGTGGGAGCCATCTTTTGAGTGGATAGTGAGTTTCTAGTGGCTAGTTGAGGTATGCATCTTTGTATATTAAAGGATGTGTATATTTTTTGGAGTTTTTATTAATTAATAACTAATTGATTTATAATTGATGTTAGGGTTAGAATAGATAGGATTTGCCGGTGGCTAACCTCCTAGGATTGTACTTAATTGGATACCTAAAGGCAAGGACTAGTCCCTTGACTCTCTCTTTGTTCTTGATGGAATTTGAAGTATGGGATGTACTTGGGTGCTAATTTTTAAATTTGTTAATGAAATATTAATGAAAGAAACATGGATTTTAGGAGTTTTGAGTTTGTGTTTTGATAAGTTTTGGATCAAGGAAAAATTTGGATCTAAGTTTTGAATAGTTGATCTACCGTAATACCAAATTTTAGATGTAGATTTATTACATAGAGAAAAAGATATGAAGCTTCAAAGTAGAGGTGTTTGGAATTTAAGGCAGCCAAGAAGGATGCATTCAAGAGCTTCAATCTTATTGAATTTTTGTGATCTAACTATGAAATTTGGAGGGCACTTTTAATAAAAATTCTACTAGATTCTTTCAAAAACTTAGTTGCAAGTGAGTTTATACAATCAGAGGATAGAGGTTGTGACGTAGCAAAAAGTTAGTAGTAGAGAAATGTCTACCAAAGTTGAACAATATTTTAGATTGGGATGAAAATTGATATGTGAATATTCAACAAGCTAATCTACATTGGGTAAAGTTTCAAGACATTTAAAGTGACCTTCCATCATTTATGCGTGGTTTAAGCAAGTAGGTTCTAGATTAATTTGGAAAAGATTAGAAAGTTAGTAACAAAAAATGTCTACCAAAGTTGTAATCTTAGATTTGAGTTAGAATTTATATGTGAGTACCTAGGATGAATACTTGACAAATTGATTTAATTTGTAGTACAAGTTTTAAGATATTTGAATGATTGATGAGCATTTATGCTAGGTCAAAGATAGATATGGTAGTTTCTAAGTTGTTGTAGGATTATAGGATAGGAACTTGGAAAAAGAAAAATTGATAGTTGGTTTAGGATTATTTAAGGGAATGAAGGGTATTAAAAGATTATACACAAAAAATTTCTGCAACAAAAGTCATGTACTAGTTTGGAGTTATTCAGATAACTTTGCAACTCCATGTTCACTTGTACTAATTTTTGCAAATATAAAAGTCGTGGTAACAATAATTTTCAAAGTATAGCTAATTTTCTCCTTGACTATTATGACAAATCAATGTACACAATAGCAAGTTGTAAAATATTGTAGTATTGGCTTAGTTTTCAAATAGTATTGTACTCAAACTTCTTCATCTTTCAAAAGATGTAGCTTTGTTATTGCCAAGCTTCCTTCTCTTAAGTCTCCAAATAACAATTGTAAAGATTTCAAATTATACATTTCATTATAAGAGCCCTAGCACTTTTGTAATACATCTACAAAACACTATAGACAAGCATAGAGTAGCATTGATTGTTTATTCAAATTGCAACCGAAACAAATTTTTTCCTATTCATTGTAATTGACACTTTCGCCTATGCAAGGCAACTTCTTCAACCTTCAATCTCCAAATACCTAAGGCATCATACTTTAATGCTAAATCAACTCTAAAGTTAAGTAAAATTTTATCAAATTACTATTTTTGGTATTTATTTTAGATGGTGAATCTTTTAAATCCCTTTTCGGCATTAAAATCCAATTTTGAAAAAAATTATTCATTATTTTTCTATTGAAAATTTTGTGCAAGGGTCTTTATTGCAATTCTTATTTTTGGTATAAGAGGTTCAAAAAAATGATCTCAAATAGACTGGATCTTGAGGGAAATTCAAATTGAAAATTCATTTTCTTTCTTGATTAAATATTATAATCTTTCAATTCCTAAATGATATTGTTGTATTTTATTTTCCTACATAATCCATAAGACGTCTAGTTTGAATTCATGCAATTATGATTTTTTTTCAAATTAATGAAATTCATCAAAATTTAGTCTTTGTGTCCAATTCACGCAAATTCCAAGAAGCTCAAAAATGCCTCTAGCATCTAGGGGTTAAAATCTTGAAGAGTTGTCCCCTGTTTCAAATGCCATGAGCTTTCCTACAGGTATATCTAATATATTTTGCACATCAAATACAACTTTTCCACCTATAAAAAGGAAACAAACCAAACTCCTCTTTGTAAGTTGTTCCTTATGGTAAAAAACAAATATTTATACCGTAGTTCATTGAAATCAATTTATTATTCATTGGAAGAAAAGAAGGCAATAATAAATGTATTCATTGTTCACATTAGCAAGTTAAATTTGGAAATTTGCAATCAAGAGTAGAAATATAAATTACAAGCCCGAGGGGTCTTCACCAGACAAGCAAGAATTATTAATCTCAACATGTGCTTATTTAAAACTCAATGGATAAGATGGTAAGACATCAATAAATGATTAGGCTACATGGTCTTGTTCCATTGATCATTTTGCATGCTAATGGTTTTTAGAGCACTCCCAAAATTATCAACAAGACAAGACCACCTTAGATAAATGCCTCTACATTAGAATTCACATCTTTTTCATACATAGCCAAATTCTTTTCTATCATAGACCTAAGAAATAAATGTAAAAACTTTAATCCTAAAAAATATCATTCAAATAAGTCATCACTCAAACCACATTGACCAAAAATTATTTAGAATAGAAAGATTTTTTTTTCAAAAAGTTCTTGGGATGCAAGACTATTTTTAGGGATTCAATTTACAACTATTATTAAAAAAAATTTAATACTAAAACAAGATTTATCCTTCAACTTTAATAAACAATCTTTTAACTTTTAATCAATCATAATAATTCCAAATGCTCAAGAGGCTTTGTTCATAAGGCTTGTCCAAAATAAACATAAACTTGTAAGACTCACAAAATAATTACGTATTAGAATTCATGAAGAATGTGAAGACAAAACTAATTACTTGTAGTAGCTTGATTGATAACTGGCGAATAGGGAACATGGTTTAGTGCATTTTTCTTGTCTAGTGTTATATTGGACAAACTTTGTGTCATCACCTTGACTGTTGTAGCCCTTTTCAACAAGCTCCTATTGCACAAGAATGACTTACCTTAATAAAAATTCTATATCATACACACATAGATTTGTGTGATAAGAATGAATTATGCAATATCTACTTTTGAGAGTATAATGAGGCTAAACATGTGAATTTTGTAACAAATAAAATAAACATAATGTTCAATCAAATTTAAACTTTGGATAAGCATCATAAAGAATTTTTTTATATATGATTCAAATTAACAAATGTCTTTTTGTGATAAAGTAATAACTAATAGACTTCTCTAAGATATGTAAGGAGACCTTTGTACAATTATTGTAACTATAGATCTTTCTATAAATCATAGTATAGATTTTGTTTATAATGTTGTGTAAAAGTTCCTAAAGCAAACAAAATTTATCCAAAACATTGAAAATATATTCCATGTGATAAAGGCACTACAAAGGGATAAAGTTGCAAAAGAATTGTACTTGAGCAAATTGTGTCGTTGTTTCATGTCGAGTTGATCAAGAGGTACATCAAATGGAACTTCATTTGAATTAGCTCTGTAATAAATGAAACATGTAATTCAATTATCATAGCCCTTGATGTAAGAGGCACATTAAGAGTTTTTTATACATCACCATAAGAAATCCTCGTTTTTGTAAATGCATTTTAAATAATAGACATCCATCTAAATTAATATTAATAATGCCAAATATAACAAGATATTATTGCTAGTATAAAAATAAATGAATGCCTATTAAAATACATTCATAAAAACATTGATTTCTTGTTAAGTATATTCAAATTTAGATAAGCCTATAATTTATTGGTGGAAAACTATTGTAACATTTTTAATGACAATGAACTAAGAATATGAGACATCAATACAATGGAGATGTTTTTTTGACACTATCTCCAACACAAACCCTTGTGACTAGCATCAATTCTTCTATTTAGACACTTGGTTGAACTTAGAAACAAGTAATGTAACATTGATTTTGTAAATTATCTATTGCACTCATTTTTAAACTAAAATGGAGTTGTCTACTACTACTTCTAGTAGTCTATGACCTCCCACTCAAAAATTGATAAGAAAATCATATACAATGAATTCATATTTGATCTCATCAAATTTGGCATTTGTTCCCAAAGATCTCTCTACATCTCATTATATTTTTTTTAATAATCCCCTCCTTAATATATATTTAATAATGCTTAAAGTGATGTAGAAAGTATCTTCTATTAATTTTAGTAGAACAAAGATTTACCCATCTTCTATTACTCTCTTGAATGTCTCCAATTCCATGTCTTCAAGACAAGCATATAAAAACTCAATTGCAGATTCTTGGATTAGTTTTTGATTTGGTTTGGAACAAAGAGCATCCTACTCACAAATCAAACAATTCCATTTTTTTAGTTTTAGGCATTGAAAATATTGTAATAAATCTTGAAAATGTACAAAATTGTCTATGAGGTTCAACTATAAGATTGTGAATACCTTTGCTTTATTTTGTTTTGGCTTTGGACTGGTTTTCATATCCTTGAGATGTTCAGCACGTATGAGAAGCTCTTGGAACTCCTCCTCATCTTGCCTTTGCTCAGGCGTCATTTTGGATAATATCTTTGCTTGAGTACTTGCAAGTTGACTATCCTTTTCTATTTCCATTAAAAGACAATTTGAGTAAATAACTATGAGAGTTTATGAGCTTGGCAATTTGTATTCAATATACCTATTTAGTATTTACCTATTGGAAAATTATGTCTAGAAATTTGAAGGATTTGAAGAAATTTAGATTGCAAAATTCATGATCTAATCTTATTTGAAAATTGCAAATTCTAAATTTAGATTGCAAAATTATTGCTAGTATTTAATCTTTGATTCAATATACAATTAATAGAAGTATCTTTGTAAGTAGGTCAATAATAGTACCATGCATACAATTTCACATATTGAGTATATAAAAGACAATAGATCATCACACAATTGCTAAAGATAGGTAACCTTGGACAAATTTGTACAAGTGATTTTTTAAAACTAGGTCACTAACAATTGACATAAAAATATGAGAGAACATACCTCGAAGCTTGTGTACAAGAATACGTAATGTTTTTTGATACATGTAGGTCTTTTGTTCTAAATCTAAATTAATCTAACATACACAAAAATATAAGTAAAAAGTGAGAAGTTGATGCTTTTCTTTCTAACTATTCATTAATAGCATTCATGTCCTCAAAAAGATTCAACAAAAAGATCCCTAAGAGCTTGCCAAATGGCCAAAAATTGATCAATTGAAGTTGAATGGAACAATAATATTTAGGTTACTCAAGGAAGAAAATTTACCAATAGGAAGAAAAAGTCATACACTACATTTTTGTGCCAACTAATGTTTTGAAAGTTAATACATTCAATTACTAGTTTTCAAAGTAGAATATACATTTTTAGCTCATTCTAGATTAAGGACATTTGGTTATAACCAAAGAAAAAAAACATCTTCTTATATAGCCTTATCTTGCATTGTAAGGATCATCAATCCAACTCATGCTTGGGAGAGCAATACTCAAAAGGCTTATTAAGCACTTTCATTAAAAATAGATTTAGAGGAATTCAAAAGAAAATACTAGAATATCACCATCTTCAACATATTGACATAGAAGGTGATGATAATTATGTAGTTGACCTAACTTGAAGCCACTTAGGTACTTGAATGTAAAATATATAGTAGCTTCTATCTAATTTTGCAAAAATCATAAAACAATTAGATGAAAATAACGAATACCGATTGTAAGAAATCAATGGTGTGGAGTTTCTCGAGGTTTTCTTCAATCAACCGCTTATTCTCTTTGTATAGAGTCATTGTTGCTTGAATGTGGTATTGCACCTCAGCTTTTAGCTCTTCATTTTCAATGATTGTTTTTTTGGTTTTCTATCATGTGAACAATTGTTTGTGTACCCTAGAAAATTAGTAAACAACATTAAGATGTTACATTTGACATTATTGTTGGCATAAAAATAGGTTGATGTCACCTAAAATTGTGTCAAAAAATACATTGGGTTCTCATAGTCTAAGCACCAACTCCCATTGGATAGTGTACAAATCAAAGGCATGATTGTTATTAAAATCAAGCTTGCCTTGGAATAATAATGCACATTCTAAAGAGAATATGCATGATAAGACTTCTGGGCCCTAGAAATAATTATGCACACAAGAAACTCTTTGATTTGAAAGACAAATACAAAATAGAATAATCCCCTAGATTAAAGACTATAAAAATTACAGTATGTAGTTGTAATTCTATTGTTTTAGTCATCCTTGCTTCAGTTTTTGCAACTAAAGTTTCCATTTGTTTTCTCATTTTCTCTTGAGTTGCATATGAAGCTCTCTCAGCCTCTCCTACCATTTCTATCTTGCTCTCATGCTCCTTGAGCAGTGTAGCTCTTATACTAACTCACACATCAAATATTGGAGTACAATGACACTAAATATTTTGAAAAGAGTGTCTAAAAGAGCCTACTCATAATATTTTTTACTAATAAAACTAAGATCTCTTTAAAAATCCAAACCACATTTGACAATAAATGTAAAAAATAATGCATATTAAATTGTTTTCTAAGATCTTGTCCCTTGGTTTCAACAAGGTTTCCTTTCAAATATTCAACAAGTTGAAAATCTAAGCAAAATTGCATAACATATATATTATTTGAACCAAGGTGAATTTCAATCTTGGAAAAGAATGTTATCTTGCATCAAAAGAGTGAGGGGTGATAAAGTATTACTCTAGAAGTTCTTTCTCTAGTATAACTTTCTTTTGGCCAAATTCGTGCAATTCTCTCAATCTTATTTGAGCAGCTTCCAATTGCAATTTCACACTCTCATAATTGAACTCAAAATTAGTTGTGGCATCATCCATTTCTTTGGCCATTTTTTTTAAAGTAGCTTCTGTATCTTCTTTAAATTTTGCTAATTTTGTTTCCAGATCTAAAATTTGCTTGTCCTTGACTTTTGCATCACTATTCATAAGAGATAAGAAATGGATTAGCCTACCAATATGTTAGAAAAATTCTTCAAGTCCAAATCTAATTATCATCTTGTATTTATTTCACACTAACATTATAAGTTAACTATTTTGATAATTCAATTAAGACCCCTCTATTATTGAACCTCTTCAAATTGAATTTTTCAATCAAAGCATGGTATACAAGAAGGGATACAAAATTCACAAGTTCAAAGGTGCAACTACAAATTCAAAGGCCCAAGTTTCGGATTTTCATGATGAGTTTATTCCCAATTTACACTTTGTTTAGAAGACAAAGTGAAATATGTCTCACTACACTAATTGCAACTTTGCAAATTATGTTATAAACTCAAATGCACCTTTAATTGAATTTCTCCAAGTTATTAGAGGCTTACCAAAACCATTTTGTTACAAAAAAAGGGGAGAATTCAAACCAACCAAAGGGTGAAACAAAAATTTGGCCCATTTAGTAAAAGAAGTTAGAATTACAAGATTGATAATCGAGTGCTTGTGAAATTTAGGATTGTGAATATGTAAATCTTGAATGAATTTGAGAGATGAATAAGCATACAAAACTCACGAATTGATTAAGCTGATGATGTCATTTAAACTTTGTATTTTTTCTCTACATTTGTTGGATATTTTGTCCATATGAAGCTCAATTTGATGTGACCTCTCCTCTATACGCTTCTTGGTGTCTTTCTCCGTGATGAGCTCCATCTCTTGTGCTAGAAGTTTGGCTTTGAGCTCATCGAGTTCATCACCCGCACCTCCTTTCTTATCCTTTGACATTGTCGTCTAGTCTAAAAGGGTTCTAAGGAACATGCATGATCTTCAATAAACAAATTCTACTATTCTTCCATTTGGTAACTTTAGTAGATTTAACATTAAGCACAAGTTTCTTATTGCCTACATTGGGTAATCCTAACCCTAATATCTCATAACCCAAATTCTTCTCTAAACCCAATGAGAATGTTCTTTGAGGATTGAAGAAAGCAAAATTTGAAGTAAATGATTTAAAAATGTTCCATAGAATATGTCAAATTCTCAACCCAAAAGTGTGGTTTATTTCAAAAAGCATCATCTTGTAACTTCAACATGTTTGATATTAAGCACACATTTCTTTGCACCCACATCTAATAGCACTATCCCTAATATTTTATAATCAAAATTTTCACTTAAATTCAACAATAACATTCTTTGAGGATTCTTTGAGAATTCTACTAAGCAAAATTCAAAGTTAATAGTGTAAAGAATCTTGTATGGAGGTTCAAAAGCAAGTGAACAATTCACATAGCCCATTCCAACACACAAATGAAATTCAAAACTCCTTGGCATGATGTTTAACTACCTTTTCTACAACAAGTGATTGATATACAAAGGTTGAATTTTCTAAGGATTGAGAAGAGAATGATGGCAAAGGCTTTGTTAGAAGAATTAGGTGAATTTTACAACATAGCCACTATGAAGGTGACAACTCTTCAAAAAGGTGAAGCTCATAGAATGACACGTATTAAGCTATTGAAGAGTTGTGATTGATTAAGTTAGGGTTGCAAAATTATACAAGAAATTTGTTCCTTCAACAATGAAAGATTTTAACAAACTAATAACTCAACTTTTATTGAATTTGTAGGTGAGATTTGAAGTAGCTTATACCCGGATTCCAATACAATGCAAATTTGTCAAGTGGAGATGAAAAATTGATGCTATTTTATATGATTTTGAATCTAAAATGTATGTATTCACCTATATGGATTAAGATGATTACAATTTATCATGTTGATAGATGTTTGAATATGAGCTACCAATATTCACTTTTATACTACTCCCCCCAAAATGCACAATCTACTTTACATCAATCACAACTACACAATATGTCCTACACCATGCCCTTTAAATGCCAAACCCTAAACCCAAAATCCTAATTACTCTATGCAATAATTCATAACATTCTTGAACTCATTGGAAGACCATATTTATGAATGGAATAATGATAGAGCTTGCAATTGAATGATTGAAGAAATAGTGGAGAGAATGGTAGAGGAATTAAATCAATGATGAAAAGAAAATGAAAGATAAATCAATTCAAAAGAGGCAAAAATGTACATTTATCTTCAATAAAGAGTCCATAGAAAAGCTTTCTAATGATAGATATTTATAATGTTGTAGGAATTTTTTTGTATTTAGGTGAAAGTGATTAATTGAAAATCACTTAAATTTGATTGAAACAACTCTAAAATCATCTAATTTTTTTAAGAAAAACTTGATTTCAATTATACCCATGTACCATTTTTTCATCCAATTTTGACAATCTTACACATATTCTTACAAAAAAAAATAACAGTTTCTGGGAAAAGCTACTTACGAAAGTATTATAATATGTCGTAATTTTGCAAAACCTGGCTATATAAATGCCTACGAAGCCCACCAGCCATAAGCCTCCCAAGAGGCAACTGATCAGCAGTAATTAGGGTGGAAACTGAGACCTCGATTTGGACGAAAATCATCGACTTTTCATCCTCACATCGTTCATCCATCACCTGCTTCAGGTCTTCACAGTAAAGCTTTTAGTACTGTACTGGTCTCAGAACCTCGAAGAGCATGCTTGGTGCGATTGGGGTCCGTACGTGGTGGTGCCGGATTCTTTCCCAAGCACCTGGTTGATCTGATTCTTTAACTTCGTAGCTTTGTAGTAATTACGCATTTGCGCCTGCTCAAGATTTTGACGAAGATTTTGACGAATTCTTTTTGGAGGGATTTTCTTGTTCTCGTTCGTAGCATTAGCAGAGTGTTGTCAAACACAATTCACGCTTCGGAATTGTGCACGTTTTGAGTTCGCTTGAATTGAGTTAACGCTTTACGAAAGGTGGCGAGATGCCATCCATGGCGCCACTTTCGGGTGGAAACAACAATGGTCCTGGCAAGGGCAGCGGCGGGATGGTCCCCTTTGGAGGCCACTTTGGGCCTCCAGAGTCGCCAGGAAAACGTCGAGCTTCGACTGGACCTTCCGAGATGAGAGTCTCCAAGTACGAAGTTGCTTTGATTGCGAAATTTGGAAGCTGTCCTGTTTTTTTTGTTTCGTTTTAGGGTTTGTTAATGGTGTATTGGTCATTGTGACTCTTGCAGGCGGCAGGCAATCTTGGATCAAAGGCGTGCGCTCCCTATCTCCTCAGGTAAAGAAAAATCCTGTTCTCTGAATTTCTTCTGAAAATTATGCAATGCTAAGCATGATGAGGATAATGCGAGGACCTCAAGTTATTCTATGTTTTTATTTGATAAGCTTTAAGGGATATAAACTTTCAAAGTCTGAAAGTAGTAGAAATTCATTATCGTGGTAAATCCAGAGTAAATTGATGCTAAATTAAGTAAACCTATGTCAATATTAAATTTTCTTGAACTTTGGAAATTTTTATTCTTTTTGGCTTTCATCTTTACATTAAGGATGGGCCAAGAGAGTTCTACAACATGTTGAGGATTATTTTGTGTTTCTTCTGTGATGACAGTGGAAGGCGAGCTAGTTAATCTCGTCAAGAAGAACGATACTCTAGTGGTAATTGGTGAGACAGGAAGCGGGAAAACCACACGTAAGTTGACTTTCTTGTAGTTGTAATTTATTGTTTCATTTGGCTTGGCGTTCGTTTAATCTTGTTTAAGAATTTTTTGGTGTCATCTGGGTCACGACAAGTGATTTTTTTGGCCCTTTGGTGTGGAACAGAGCTTCCTCAATTTCTGCATTCTGCGGGGTTTTGCAAGGGTGGTATGATGGTTGGTATCACTCAGCCACGACGGGTTGCGGCTATCACGGTGGCAACTCGTGTAGCTGAAGAAATGGGCGTTGAGGTCTGAATGCTGCATCATTTAATTGCTTTTTCAATGGAAGATTGAAGTCATGATTCAGGGTTTGGAACATTAGAGTTTCTCTCCAATGGAAAGATTTTAGACATAAATTGTTTGAGCGTTATGACACTACTATTGATGTGAGGCTTTCTCATGTTTTTTTATCAACTATATGATTTCAGGTCGGGAAAGAGGTTGGATATTCGATTAGGTTTGAAGATTGCACGTCCTCTTCAACGCAATTAAAATACATGACTGATGGTATGCTACTGAGGTACTTTACCGGGTTTAACCCATAAATACTCAACCCTCTACTTGGTGGATGATGAATGTTTTGAAAAGTGCACTTCGTCTAATTAAGGAAGCTTCAAAAAATATTATGCAATATATCAAACGAAAGTGTATAGAATGATGTACATGAATTATGATATTGATAGTTGGGGATTTACAATCATGTATTATGATTTTTTTAAAAGTGGTCTTTCAATCTTCAGTTCAAGCATTTAGGGGTTAAATTTTCACAAATTTCGGCAAAAATGACCATCAGTGAGTTTTAGTGATGATCAAGCACTCTCACGAACGTTATTAATGCTGCCTCAGACATCGTCAGGTTAATGGGTAGCACTTCGCTTGATATGACCTCTTTATATTTGAACCTTCCTAAGTGTTCTTAGAGATAACTAGGAGAAAGGCAATGAAGTGGAAGCATTTCATTGGTCTATTAAATCAAGTGGTTATCGCACCCCACTCGAGGAACTGTAAGAAAGATTGAGGAGTCCCTATCTTTAGTTAGGCATGCTTTAGGTATCCTATGTGGCACACGAAAGCTGGCATTGCCACGAAGAAGCAAGTGTTTTTGTTCTGGGCACTATTGCTTGGATGTCCATGAAAATGGGGTAAAGGAATAACTTTTATTCATGCCATGCGGACTGAGCCCAGAGGAAGTAGTGTTGTTGCCTCTGATAAAGTGGTAGCACTCTTATTTGATGTCTCAGGGAAGCTCTACTAGACCCTCTACTTTCAAGATACTCGCTTGTAGTGATTGATGAAGCCCATGAAAGGACTGTCCACACAGACGTGCTATTTGGCCTACTCAAGGGAGTCCAAAAGAGAAGGCAAGCAGCAAGCAAGGAAAAAACACCTGGAAAATCTGGAGATGCACTGAAAGATCTTCAGAATTTGCTTAATAATCCTGCTGGAAAGAGGATTATTCCCTTGAAGCTAGTGGTAATGTCTGCTACATTGGACACGAAGGGTTTCACTGAGTACTTCAATGGAGCAGAAGCGGTGTATGTGCAAGGGCGCCAGTTTCCTGTGGAGATATTCTACACGTTTACACCAGAAGCTGATTATCTCGATGCTGCTCTTCTTACTACATTTCAGGTACTGGGTACTGGGCTTGATACTCCTTCTCTGAACATTAATACACTGTTTTGTCTATTGTGCATTACATTACAATGATCCCTGTGCCTGTGATGCATTTTTCTATCATTATGCTTGATATATATGTACCTTTAGCTCTCTATTAATCATTGACCTTATTAGCTCCTTTTATAATTATTTACCGAAGCCAATGTTTCGAATAGAATTTGTTCTAATCATCAATTCTTGGAGCAGATTCACTTGGAGGAAACACCAGGAGATATTTTGCTCTTCTTGACAGGACAAGAAGAGATTGAGTCAATGGAGCGACTTTTGAAGGAGCGTGCTTCTCACCTGTCTCAGCATGTCCAGAAGCTATTGGTTGTTTCTATCTATGCTGCCCTTCCTAGTGAGCAACAAATGCGCGTGTTCCAGGCTGCTCCCGAGGGAACACGAAAGGTACCGTATTATCTTGGCGGTTTGCATTAATCATATTAAAATTAAATATGTTGAATGTTGTGGAAAGCTTTTAAACAGAGACTTGTTTTTTGTTAGAGAAACTTGGAACATAATAGAAGAAATTCCATCTACTATTTCATTTGTTGTAATTCAATCTTAAGAAATGCAGTAAGATACTCGACAATCTCTTGTTGACACCACCAAGGAACTACGGCATGTCTGACAATTCTGCACTCAGTTCTTCTGATTGGTTTAGAAGGCAGGGAGACCTCATGCCTTGTCTTTGTTTGTAAGAGTTTGTGGTATGGGGTCCTTGCAGGTTATATTGGCAACCAATATTGCAGAGACATCTCTTACAATACCAGGTATTCGGTACGTCATAGATCCGGGCTTAGTGAAGGCAAGAGCGTTTAACCCACGGACTGGGGTGGAGTCGTTGGAGATTGTTCCAGTATCCAAAGCCCAGGCTCAACAACGAAGGTAAAGAGACAATCAGCTGGAGTGATATTCTTTAGTATATTTTCAAGACTCGTTTAACATATAGAGTCATATTATTTACAAAATGTCATTTTGATTTATGAATGAAGGTAAGGGGTGTAGTTTAGACAGCCGCTTTCCCTTTTTTACGTGCCTTCTTCTTGAATGTCGGCTGTCATTGGGTTAAAGATATGTGTTGCCGAATGTTGTGTACCTTTTTTTGAGTTACGGAAACAGTGGTCGTGCAGGGCGAGAAAGACCAGGAAAGTGCTTTCGGCTGTATACCGAAGAGTTATTTCGAAAGTTGGAAGATACAACTGTCCCCGAAATTAAACGTTGCAATTTGGCCAACGTGGTTTTGCAACTCAAGGCGTTTGGTATCGATGATGTACTTGGGTTCGATTTTATGGACAAGCCTTCTAGGTAGCCGATTCTAACTGGATTTTGTTGTTGGAACTTGGCTTTATTTACTTGATCCAGAATATCTGAAAGACCTTTCACATGTCTGTTCTTGATCGCGGATCAGTCTTTACGTCTTCAGTCTTCAGTCTTTACACGGAGATTTCTTTGATTTGTCAAAAGTACTTTAAAATGTTAATGAAGATAATGGCCATAATTCTGAATTTCAGGATATCTATTGTGAAGTCATTGGAGCATCTCTATAGTCTAGGAGCTCTGACCGATGAAGGCAAGCTTTCGGATCCGATTGGCCTGCGGATGTCTCGGTTCCCTCTGGAGCCTATGTATGCGAAGGCAATGCTAATCTCTTGTGAGATGGGATGCTCTGAGGAGATGCTTGCTACGGTGTCCATGATGTCGGTCGACTCTGTCTTTTATACCCCACGTGATAAACTTCAGGAGGTATTTTCGATTTTTAAAATTCTCATCGTGAAAGTTATGAAGGATTTGAGTTATTTTCTCTACTTCTACTGGTTTGTAGAGGAATTTTCTACTAGGTTAAAGTTACTCTCTTAACCCCTAAGTACCTCTACGAAGTCCACTTTGGAAGGCAATAGTTGATTATAGTATCTTTCGAAACACATTTTATCGTTCAACAATGTATGGAATGATGTCTCCTTTGAAGCTTCCGAAAGCATTTATTTCAACTTCTAAGAGGTATGGAAGCAGCCGCTTTGGGCCATTCGGGCATTTGGGGGTTAACTTACAGTTTGTTTGCCTGAGTTTTATCTTGCCAAAGAGTATGCAGAAGAGGGATTGCATGTTGTTCATTATTCAAATAAATGTCTTGTTTTTTTCAGGCAAACAATGCTAGAAAACGATTTGTAAGTGTGGACGGAGATCATATCACCTTTATCAATGTCCTGCGCCTCTATACCCAAGAAGCAGAGGAGGCGGGGGTAAGTGAGGGTGAAGGCACTAGCAGTAACTCCAACATTAAGGAGAATAAGAAGGCTTTCAAACGTCTCCGGAGCTGGTGCAGTTCAAATTTCATCAATGCTCGTTCTCTGAGACGAGCAGTTGATATCCAGAAGTAAGATTCCCCTCACCAGATTGTTGTCTTAATCACATCAATCTGGAGCAGAATTTTTAATTTATGTTTCTGCTTTGTAGAAATATGTGATAGATCAGTTTTATTTTACTGGAAACACAAGAGTGCAGGCTGACTGGCTGACACTTGTTTAATATGAGTTTCGACAGTTACGACAGCTTCTCTCAGCCTCCTTTGAGAGGCCGCTTGAATCATTACTTTTTGTGCCTCACTATTACTTTTTGTGAATCATTATTGTTGTATTGGAATGTTTATTCTAGTGTTAGAATTAGCTATTAACATTGCATAAGCAAGTAAATTTGTACCACATCATGACACTCGATTCACAAATGCCAGTAAGGTTACAATTCTCGAATCGATCTTGGCACCCTTCCAATAGTAAACTTGCTGAATTTCCTCTCCTTTTATCACCAAGGATGGTATGGACTAGACTCACGTTATCTTGTTTGTTGGAATTGTGTTTCTTACAATGCAGACAAATAAGAGGGTACGTGGAAGGGATGGGCTTGAAGATCACATCTTGTGGAGAGGACATGCTTTCGTTTCGCCGCTGTCTTGCGGCTTCTTTCTTTCTTCATGCGGCTAGACGCCAACTGGATGGAACTTACAGGTATGAGGGATTATATCTAATTAGTCGAATGTTTTGTCAGCATTTCTTTGTCATCCTCACGTTTTTTCTTTGAGACAACTTTCTTTAGCCCTCGTAAGGTTGCTCATAAAAAGTCCATTTTGGAATCTTGTAGTATATGCCAAAACATTGATTTCCATTATTCAAATTGTGGGACATGATTTCAAATTGTATGACATGTTTCGTTTGCTATTTTCCTTGAAGCTTCCTAAATTATTTATTTCTGTTCCTATGTACAGCTTCCACTTTTGGCCATTTCAGGTTTAGAATGGTTTTCTTACACCACCTTGAGCGATTTTCTTGGCAGGGCTTTGACAAGCGGGCAATCAGTGGCTATCCATCCGTCGTCAGTGCTGTTTGGAAAGAAGCCGGACTGTGTGGTATTCAATGAGCTTGTGCGAACTAATCGTCCGTATATTCGCAACATTACACAGGTGGATTCTCTGTGGTTACCAGAGCTTGCCCCACATTACTATGCGGCACAAGGGTTAGATACTACTTCCTCTCAACCACAGAACTTGTGAATATTTGACCATATTCTATTTCATGGTCATCAGTATGTCAATATCCATCTATTGTGAATAGAGTACTACTGGCATGTCACCTTTTGAGGACAGTACCAACTAAGAGTTATTGCTGAGCGAAGTCATGCCAAAAATTAGAGCGAAATTATAGATAGAAAAGACATGCAGATGTGAAGACAATACCTCATTTGCTTGAGGAGCTCTCACTCAAAATCGAGCTCATCTTTGCATACGAGGTATATCACCAATTGAAGGGTGCTCATCAAGAGTTCCTACAGCTGAAAAGACCACAGGGGATTTCAATATTGAGAACTCATGAGTTGATTTTTGACGGTTAGTTTCTTGTTAGGCCTAGGCAATGTAAACCGCAGGTGTTGCCAGAAAAGTGTGAACTCCCCAGTTCAATCTAAATGAAGAGAAATTCGACCTTTTCCTTATCGGCAATGCGATGTTCATATGGATTTCATTTGGCAGATGATTCTTTTCTTTTCTGGAAGTTCATTGCTATTTACGTTCAATTCTTGTAGAGAAATTGAGGTTGGAAAGGGTAATTGATAAGGTATGTCCACACATAATCCTCATTGCCCCTAATGTGATACATGTGGACTCAAAAGTGTGACACATGTGGGCTAAAAAGTGTTGATTTCACAAGATATTTACAATCAAAACATGAAAGTCAATTTGTGCCTAGTGTTGGTTTTTGGTACATTTAGAGACAATACTTTGAGAATTCATTATTTATTCATACAAGGTTTAAATAGTGCATGATAAAGTGTGTCATAATCTTCTTTCACTTATTAATAAGATCTAATAAAAATAATTTTTGTTCCATAGTAATAAGTATGCTTAGCAGCTATTAGTGTTGATAAGAGGTGCATTAAATTGAATGGATCAACTATGCTTGTTTGTGCCAATCTTAAATGTTTTTCTTGTAAAGTGGTAAATTGTGTCGACTTTCATATCTAGTAGGGTTGAAACCTCAAATTGTATCCACTTTCATGTGTAAAAGCATTGAGTTGTTTTGGTTACAAGTGGACACTTCTTTACCTAGAGGGGTTGAAATGAGTTGTTTAGGAAGTAATTGTTTACCATATGTGAAGGTCTAATTTGGCACTTAGGTGTCAAAATTGAACTTCCATATAGATTCTTAGGTGGGCACTTCACCTTTTTCCATTCACAAGATTCATAATATAATGTGGCATTTTTTACAAAAGTGACTTAATTTATGTTGAATCTAACCATCATATAGGGTAATAGAAGTTGCCTCTAAATAATTAAATGGTATTAAGAGAATTTGCAAAAGCCCAAGTATTGAAAGTGTTCAACATTGGATTTGATTCTATAATAATACAAAATGTTTGTGTTTCTTAGGTGTTAAATTCTTTGAAATTACCAATGTGTATTTTATCTTCAAGAGGATCTTGAACTATTTAACTTTGAAATGCAATTGAGGACGCAAAATGTTCTTTGAATGACTTCACCTAAGACTATCAAAGGATGAAAAAAAGTGTTTTTTCATCATGAGATGTTTTTGAGGCCTCTACAAGATTGAAAGTTCCTAGATAACAAGACACACATGAATGCTACCACATTAGTAATGTGATGTGGTTAAGAGACTACAATATTAAAATATATTATTTAATTCATATTTCAATATTTTTATTTTAAATTTAATTTTATAATTTTACAAATATTTTTTATTTTGGCTAGTAGTACGCTAGTTTGTAGTTTTGGAAAGAGCCTTAAAATGGTCTTTTAGAGACTTGATAAAAACATCTAATGCCAGTTTAAAAAGAAGTTGTTTGGATACATTTTCAATGATCAATATTGCAAATTCTCTTATTGTGGTTTATAGACTTCTCTTAAGGAGAAGACACTTAATCCATTGATTAGCTTTGTAGTGTATATTGGCCATTTTTTGCTAAAGTAAATAATTAGTAATTTGAAATTTCATGAAAAAAAGGTTTGTGAAAATAAAGTTAAATTCAGAATTTTAAAAAATTATTTGTATTTAGAAGCTTATAATTGAGTTATAAACAAAATTTAAAAAAAGAATAAGGGGTACATTTTCATCCCTCCCTCTTTGAACTTTGTTCATAATTTTAGATTGAAACCTTTAATTCTATCCACATGTAAAATTGATTGCTTCCATCAATGAAGGACTTGCATTGCAAATTTACAATGGCAAAGCTTGTGACTTTGTTGGCCAAATTCTTGATGTAGCTTTGGCTAGAAGTGGGTATAATAAGTGACACCAATGCCATCAAAACACACCATCCCTGCATCACCCCTTTCATTTTCACCATAATTGTTTGCCCACAAAATACTTTTCCACTTCAAATTGTAACATTTACAAACAAGTTGCAAACTTTCTTTTGAATACTTCTTTAGATTTCTACACTTACAACACCTAAATTAAATGCAATGCTACAATTTCTTGGTTATTTGTAGCACTTACAAACTTACAACTAGACTTCCCTTCACCACAAACTTTCAAGAAACTGTATAACTCACAAGCAAGTTCCAAGCTTCCTTTCACTACAAATTTCCAAGAAATTGTCACTCACAAACAAGTTGCAAGCTTCCCTTCATTACAAACTCCCAAGAAATTGTATCATTCACAAATAAGTTGCAAGCTTCCTTCACTACAAACTCCCAAGAAATTGTATCATTCATAAAATAGCAAGCTTTCATGCACTACAACCTCCCTATCTAGAAATTTACACAACTTTGCACAATATGAGACAATTCCATAGACCAAATCACCAAAATGCACCACCCTAGATAGCAGTCTCAATTAAACAAAGATATGGAAAAAGCTACTACTTTGAATGGTCTTATAAACAAAGTGCAAGCAAATTGAAATAGTTCTAGAATCCTTGGACAACCTATTGGCTCTCAAGTTGTAGACTAGTGAAGCATACAAAGAGATTGTTAAGGAGAATGGCCATGCCATTGTTATGCTCACACTGTTGTCCAATTCTTCAAGGCAACTCTACAAAGTAAGTGCATAGATGTTTGACATGGAACTCTTAGATAGCAAACATGCTTTACTATGATTTTTCATGGTGTGACAACATTCTAGTTTGATGTAGTGATAAAACTTTTATGTATATAGTACCATCCATCAATTCCTTAAAATTGTGCATAATAAAAAACTTGTTGTATTTGCACACCTTATCCTTATTTACACCCAACCATACACTTAAAGATGCAACATAAGTGTGGTTGAAATTTCAAGGATCTAAATTTGAGAGAGTCAAGTGTCAAAAACTCAAAAATTTAGAATTCATAAATGTCTGCAATTCTAAACATTAGGACTAGAATAGATTTGTAAGATTTCAGTCATGCTACAAAAAAATTGCGCTAGTTTTCATTGAAATTTGTTATCCTCATGACTATGAGGTTATCTAGACTATACTTGCTAGATTGAGAATTCCAACAATTCTCCTCAAAATTATATTAGAGCTCATACTAGAAGATGCCATGCTAAAAGTATGAGTTAGCTATCACGTGAAGTGACATTAAAGCCATTCTACATCGAATTGTAGTGTTAAATGAATTCCTCTAGTTTATTTGAGGATGTATTTGTTATGCTTTCTTGTTTAGTTTTTGATTGCATATTTGATGTTAGTTATGACACTCGATCTATTGTGAGCTATGATCTTTATTTACATGACATTTTGTGTAATCTTCCCTTTGAATTTTAATTAAATATTAAGCACTTGAGTGCCTAGTATCCTAATAAAGTACAATATTATACTTGATTATCTAAACAAGTATATAAATTAAAGTTGATCCTACCTTTAAACTAATTGCTTGGGTAGTAGACCAAAACATTGTATAACCAAGTAATGGTCTTCATTGTGTTGGAAAGGTTTGTTAAAGCCTCTCAATCTTAACTAGGGAATCATACTCAACTTTTAGGGTGTAACTATTTCTAACCTTGGTTGAAAGATATTTCCAAGTAAAGCTTAAAATGTTTTCTTTTTTCTTTTTCAAAGTTGAAACTAATAAGGTCATAATACATGTTCCAAAGTAGTGAGTGGGAAAGTAGTTTTGAATAATTGGAATTAGAAGACTCTATATAATGGGTATAGATCCATACCAATTGTTGGCTTCCAAAACTCACAATAATTTCAATTCAATGCATAAAATTACCAAGAAATTTACAATCCCCATGATTTCTATCTTCCTACATGGTAGAAAATTTACATTGCTTTATATTGCTTAAGAATATTGTAGAATCACTTAACCTTTAAAGAACTAGGGGTGCAAAAAATCATGTTGTAGAAGCCATTTGATAGCCTTGTGGTCCTTTAGGGGTTAAGTAGTCGACTATAGGTGGTTCTACTATATTATGCTTTGCTAAATGCTTGAAATGACTTATCAATTAATTCAAAGATAGGAGTTGGCAAAAATGCCATATAAGACAAATTTGTTTGCTAAGTTTGAAGCACTAGTTGTCAATTACACCCAATACTCAACCTGTAGGGTGCACTATTTTCAACCTTAAGTTAGAGCTCAAGCTTGGAATGTGCTTTTATTGATTCTTTCCAAGGTTTGGAACTAATAAGGTTATGTCACATTGTTTGTCTTGAAGTATGGAGTTGTGAGCAAGAAAGTACGAAGTAGTCAACAGGAAAGTAATTCTTGAATGATTGGAATTGAAAGACTTTAGACATTGGTTATTGGTTAAGGGTACTTTTTGGCTCCCAAAATTCATAGTAATTTCAATTTTAGGAATAAAATTCTGAAATTTTGGTATCCCCATATTTCCTATCATCCTACATGGAAAAAAATTTATACCACCTCATACTTACACATGATCTGCTCCAAAACTCCTTAAATGATCGACTTTATGGGATCCCCTTTTCAAAGATGCAAAAGGACTATTGGAAACAATCAGTTATGCCAAAGGCCGGGCGGACGTACCGAAGCAATCGACAATGGGGTCCTCCCTGCCCCGGTTGTTGCCCCCCCTGCAAAAAAGTAGCGAAGTAAATGCCTTCTAAAAGTATTCCAAAAAGTATTTGAAAAAGCTGAATCATAAAGCTGCTCACGAGGCCAATGCGTTGACTGAAATGCCAAGGCACTCTGGCCGTCTGGCGCGGAAGTCGGAATGCCAGGAGACTCGGACAGAACCCAACGGTCTTTATTTCGGGACCTCGGTCTCGGGACTCGAAATTTAAATTTGGGGACATGGATGGAACCCCGCCCGTCTCGTACTCCCGTCACACCGCCAATGCCAACGACGTCTGTATGCTTGGCTAATGCGGAGCTTCCTCTTCCCCCACTAACCCTCAGTGCTGCTTCTTAGTAGCCTCGCCTCTTCTGTTACCGTGTTTCCGAGTGTCGGGAGGGGCCTGCAGTTGTAAAGTAGTGGTTGTAGCATTCTTTTTTTTTTGAGAGACTTTTTTGGAAAAATCTGTGAAGTAATGTAGTTTTGAAGTTTTTTCTGAGCTTTCAGGTAAGGTGCAGCTCCGTCTCCATCTCTCGGACAAATCTGTGCACTAATGTAGGTTGAGAGAGTGTAATTTGTGATTTCAGGAAAGTTGTGGCCTCCACTTGTCTGTCTTCTTCTCTTGGGGAAGTGTCTAAGCTGTAACGTAGTTTTAGAGTGTTCGTTTTTGAAAGTTTCAATGAGCTTTCACATTGGTGCAACTTCCTCTTCTCTCCGTTTCTCCATTTGTCATAAATCTACGTACAGGCATGTACATTTATTAGAGTGTATCATTTGAGTGGAGGTGCGGTTTCGTCTTGTCCGTTTCATTTTCTTCGAAATTTCTTCGGATTTCGAGGCTTTCCGTAGAGTGTCGTGGTTACAGTGGCGAGGTTACCAGTGGATTGGGAGCCTCGTGGGAGAGGGAGGGCAGTGTTGGCAAGTATCGAGGAGGCAGCTCGTGGTGCTGTCTCATGGAGCCTCCAGTTTCAGCTTCAGGTAAAAGTCTGGCCGTAATATTTCTTGCATCGAGTCTTGGTTGAAAGAAGAGATTAGCTTACAATGCAAAAGGGCTTCAATTGCATAGCCCACTTTCATTCCAAATCCAATGTGTTTGAATGGTGTCTCACATTGAAATTTCTTTCTCTCGACTCGTCTGCTTCCTCTGCACACTTGTGACTTGATAAACCTGTCGAGGTGCTTATTCTATGGCATCGGGCATCTCTTTCTGTCCTCGTATTGCCTGCCTCTGTAGCAGATTATAGCAGCAATCTATGGTGGATCCCCCTTCTCCTTAAATCTCGCTGGTCTCTCTGCTCTCACTGGCCCATGATTATCGCTGCTGATGCCAGCGTTATGGGAAAAAACAGAGTTTCAGAACTGTATATTTCGGTCTACAGTTCCTAGTTCATAAATAATTCGAAATACTTTTAGGTTTCTCAATCTTGTTTGTGCTTGGAGCTTAAGAGCCTTAGAAAACGGAATCAAGATACACAGTCTAAGGCAATCAAAGGCGCAATTTTAAAAATTGGAATATATTGATACGCAGTGTTTACCGTACAGTTCAGTAACCTCCAGCGATTCCATGATATCCAACTGGGAACTTCATCGTTAGATAATTGATTCAAAATTCGTTGCGTTCGGCATAAACATCGAAATCGAGCCAGCAGATGAGCTTCGATCCCTTGATCAGTCTAGAACGCGTATTAATCCTAAGGAAGGTAGCCCCGATGCGCTTCAATTATGGCTCAGGCTCCACACTGAGGACTTTGCCGCTCTGGGACCTTCTGAAGTTGTGTTCCGATCGTAATCGATCGTGCCAGATTAGGTCATTCCAGAGCCCGGTAGTGTCGTCCTTTCGTAATGCCGGGTGAGGGAGTGTAGTTTGATTTGCTGCGTGACGGTGGCACTTCACTTGCCAGTGTGAGCATGGCCACGTCCAGTCGTCCATAGCGATGCTTGTGTACCTCGTTCAACCAGAGAAATTTTAGAGCAGTACTGCTTACACTCTCACGATGTTTGGTTCGTGTGCCAAGTCAGGATTCGCAAGTAGTGCCACGATGCATATTACATGAGATTGCTGTCCGTGTAGGTCCTATGCTGAGGCGAGCATCCACATTTAGCCATCGCGCGGAGAGAGCTCTGAAGGACGTCAACGGGCGTTTGGGTTCTGTGAACAAGAGGCAAGTTTTCTGACCTTGAATATTTGTGGATAGTTTTGCAATGAGTTTGAGCAGCCAGGATTGAATTGGGCATATTTTGTTCCGTCTCTGATTATTTGCAAATGTTCTCTTTTTGCGTGTTCCAGCCAAGAGAATATGTCTATACCGAAGACCGCACTGGATGGTCAGAAGGTGACGCGAGCTGGGAAGCAGTACTCCGCCGTCGCATCTCGGTACGCAGCCCCTGTCGCATCGAAGAAGCAACTCTCGGCTTCCGGAGATGAACCCCAGAGCTTGCGGTCGAACCTGACGAAGCTACCTTTCATTACAGGTGCCATTTGCGCTACATTCTGTCTCACCAGAACCAGAATTGGATTGAACCTATCTAATTGGGATAGAGCCTCTCTGTGCGGTACAGGTGCATATTTGGTCTGAGCCGTTTTCTGAACAGAGATTTAGACTGTGCGGGGCTTTCTGACTCTGATACGTGGATTTAACTGCAGGGAAGTCCGCTCCTCTGCAGAAGAGGAGGCCGTCATCCGACAACCTGAGTTCAGTTCAACCACCGATGGTGTTCGCTGCATCTGCTCGGGATGTGAAGCCGGATACATTAGCGAAGAAGGGTGAGGTCCCCAGTAATGCAGTTGGTTCTAAGCGACCGAGAGTGGTGAATCGAACGAACGTGATGGAGAAGAAGTCAGAGGTTCAGGCTCGAGCGCCGCGGTTCTCTTCCTTGGAGAAGGGTCGATGTTCTTGCTCCAAGAATGGTATGGTGCGGGGTTCCGTGGACGTTTCCTTGTCGAGCGATGCATCTTTGCTGTATTCTGCGGCTCATTGGGCCTCGTTGATCAAGCTCGCCGAGGGCGAGAAGAAGCACGAGGTGGTGATCGACTTGTTTCGTGTGGCCATCAGGTTGGAGGCGGAGGTGAGTGCTTCGTATTGGGACGGAATTGAAGTTCCTGAACGCAGTTTGGCATTGAGTTGTGGGAGATTTGTGATGTGAATATGTGTCTGAGCACGGAGGTGTGTGGTGCAGCCCAGGAAAGACGTCTTGGGTCATTTGAAGCGTTATCAGGAATCGTGCCCAAGTGACGAAATAGTGAAGTCTCTTGTTCAGCAATGCGAGAGTAACCAGCAGGGGGTGCGCTCGACGGATGGAGATGTCATCGATAAATCGGCTTGTGAACCAGAGGAGTCAAAGGGTGCTGCGTCCGAAGCCAGCGGTGACGTGCTGGAAGTAGCTGTAAGTGTTTTGGCATCGGGTTGGTGCTGGTCTGTGGATCTGTAGTCAGTAGGTGTACCTCCGTGTATTATTGGTCGTGCAACAGTTTGGTATACTTTATGCTTTTCATCCTAGTTTCACTATGCTTCTTGAGTATAGTTTGGGTCACTTTTTGTGGAGTGGCGGTGAGGCAGTGGCAGCTGACACGGATTTCTTTGTCAGCCTCAGAGTACGAGTTCGATCGTTCCAGCGGTTGTCACGGAGACTGGCGGTGCGATGAAGAAGGACGTCCAGCAGAAGCGTCCTCATTTCATGGGCAGGATGTTATCGAGATCGTCGACTTTCTCTGTTGTGGATGCAGATTCCCGATCCCAACATGCTAAAGCGGAATACGGGAAGAAGTTGGCCAAGACGATGGAGTTTTTGGCTACGCAAGCTGTAGCTCATTCTGCAAGTAAGGAATTTGTATGCTATGGATTCGGTTTCCTGGTCGCCGTGTATGAACTCATTCACAGGGCTCATGGTTTCCGTGCATTGTCGTTTCGTATTAACGACTATTCGAATATTCTTTACGCAGCAACTAAGATGTATGGATTCCTGGGCGATCTGGTTTGGGCGACTTCTATTCGTTTAGTTTATGAGATCATCCTTGCAGTGCATGTTTGAAGGATTTAAAGTACACTTTCCTTGAGCATGTGGTTGTGGGAGTGACGATTGAATTTTGCTGTTTGATATGTATCAGGTAAGACAGGGGAAGTGGCAGAGACTAGCCCATCTGAGATCCAGAATCTCCTATCGGTATGTTTGTTGTCCGTCGCTGTTATGATTGTGTTTCTGGTTCTCGTGTTTATTATCGTAGCATTTGTCAGGTCCTGGTCTGAAATGGTATCTTTTGGACGTTCTGGGATCCTCGATGACTGTGGAAGTGTTCGATGTCGATCTGTTTTTTCTACACCTAGATGTGGAGGACTGCTAGTCCGTTGTAGAGTAATGGTAACGGTTTTTTGTAGGCTGGCGCTCCCGCGGTTGAGACAATGTGCGTGTCCACTCCTTCGTCGGAGGATCAAGGTGCTCCGGGTTTGAGTGTAGGTTCCAAGATTTTGGAGCTTGCATCTCGAGTCGGGAGCAAGCTCACCGCCCAGCCTGGTTCTGAGGATTTGAGCGGTCACATCCTTGAAGCGAGGTCTACACTTGTCTGTGGACTCGGCAACGGTATCTCTGAGAAGCCGGTGGATTCCCTGTCTAGAGTTTTGGATGGTGAATCGTCTGCAATGGTTTCCCTGGGTGTTGAGTCTTCGCCAATAGACCTCGTGGTTGACCTTAGTCCGCGTGGTAGGCGTCTTTTGAATCTTAAGACTTGATTCTTGGTAACTATTGAAATCATTTGCACCTGTCTATCGGCATTGGTTGTCTTCGTTCGTTCTTCGTGTTTTTGAATGCGTGAGATTTTGATTTGATGATCTAATTATCTTGGTTGACTTTTACCAGGCAAGGCAGGGGTGGTGTGTCAATCTAGCCCCTGTAGGACGCAGGCTGCATCACTGGTATGGTTGTCTCCATTTCTTTCGTCGATCTCGAGCAAGTTTCGTGCTACTCCGTTCCTCCACTCCTACTATCGCTTGGCCCTTCTTGCTGTGTTCATCACCCTTCTGATGTGATTACGATTATGAAAGGCAGAGATGTCAGGACTTTCTGTTGTGTAGTGGACTCATTTTTTTGAGTTTTGTAGGTATCCTTTCCTGCCGTTGAGACTGTGAGCAAGTCTCCAAGCACTTCGGAAGTTGATGGACAGAAGGACCTGGAAGCTAGTGAAAAGGTCCCTGCTCTGGGAAGCCCGTCGTTAATATCTGAGGATGCAGTCACCCCCAGTTTCAAAGTTGCCTCCAATAATGTCGAGTTGGCGTCCAAGTTCGGCAGCAAGTCTGCGGCAGACCCCACTCTGCCTAGACACAGCGGTCCTGTTTTCGAAGAGGGATGCATTCGTGCATCTGCAGTGTTCGACGGTGTCGCCGAGAAGCCTGTGGATTCCCTGTCTGAATGGTTGGATGGTGATTCATCTGAGAAGGGTACTCCAGAAATTCAATCTGCGGTTACTGGAGAGACCGTGGACCTCAGTCCAGAGGGTAAGAGTGCAGTTCCTCCTTAGGATATTTTTCGTCTCGTGACATCCTGGGAATATTGACATGTGCAGCATATGATTTCTCTTAATAGTCTTGTTATCATTTTTGGCTTGTGTTACCGGAAGATCACTCATGTCATTCGGTCTATAATTTTCAGAGAGTTTTCGAGTTTCTCGTAGTTGAAGTTGTATTTATCCCTGCACCTGGAAACTGATCGAAACAGTGGCACATGGACGGTGGGCATTGTGAGTGACCTGGATAATCGCTTCCTAACCTGTTGGGATATCCATTTTGTTACAGGCAGAGGAGCGGTGCGTCTGATGGATGTGGACTCTGTCATGAGAGAAGTGGTGTCGCATATCCTACCGGATCATTTTGCCACCCCGCCTTCCGATTTCAAAGTCCCTGAGATGAACGGTCGATCTTCTCAGCACGAAGTCCACTCGGAAGGCAACGATTTGCACGACGGAGGAGAGCAATCTATGACTGAGATTGTGGAGAATATATCTCGATCTCACAGGCACAGTTTAAGTGCCGAAGCCGTTCTTCTGAGCGTCCGAGGCAGTGTGGAAGAAAAGGTGAAGATGTTTACCGAGTTAGCTGAGGTGCGAGGTCCCGCTTCAGCGCTAGCCGAGTTTCCAGATGGTGGTTCAGCTTCCAAAGAAGGCTGTGAGGCTGAAGGTGACTCCCTTGTTTGTATGCTGGCCCTAGAAGTTTCTTGTAACGTGGTCGTATAAGTCTCCTTGTCCACTTTGTGCAACATGAATTTCAGCAGTGGATAATTTTTTGAGATTTGCTACACATATCTCACGTTTCCCTGCGCCTGTTTTATACGAATGGATCCTCACGTGGTGCGTATTCTGGATAATTTGGATGCAGCACATTTGAATGCCAGTGGCTTAGCGCCAGGAGCGTCATCCTCTGCGAACATCTCAGGGGCAATTGATTCTCCTGTGGACACCTCTCTCATGCCGGCGTCTACTATTGCCCCTCTCGTGGACCCTGTGTCTGCTGTGGACCGTTCTGTGGAGGCCGATCGCGGTGCCGCAATTTCAGTTGAGGCTGAGATTAGCATCGTCCAAGATGAGAGCTCCAAATTTCGCCTTGTCACTCCAATGAGGAAGCTGACGAAGCAGAGGTCCATGAAAGGTGATACGGGTACTCCCTTCGTTCCTGCCACTCCCAGTGCTGAAACCCCATCTGAAGCTGCCAGTGTTAGGATTCTGAGAAGTCGACATCGCAGGACAAGCAGTGTGGGCAATATTACCCCGAGAGGTACCTGGGACATGACAGTCGAACGCTCGCCTTTTGGGAGCAGCCCAACGGGGCAATCATCGAGCATAAAGAGTACGCGCTTGTCTCGAGGATCCAGGGAGGTGACTCCACGAGTGGATCTCCCGAAACCTTCGTGGAAGTCCATAGTGGAGAGGGAAATGAAGGGTTCGAAATTGAAGGAGATTCTGTCTGCGAAATTGCCCAAGGAAACGAGTCCTTTGTCTGAGTATGTGCAGAGTCAGATGGAGCACCAGACCAGGGATCTTGAAAATGGGTCAAGTGGTGCAAATGAGAAGGACCCGACCTCGACTTGCAGTCCTCCCAAACGTAAGTTGGAGTTGTTGAAGTTAGGTCTATTAGGATGTCCAAAGTTTCCGTGTATTCGAATGTGATATTTGAAGTGTCCGTCAGAAGTGTGTAGCCAATATGTTCTGAATCGATTGTGCGTATACGCGTTGACATTGATCATGTGGGATGTTCTAAGCCGGCGAGGTTTGAGTTGTCAGGTGTGACGAGACTGACGAAATCGTGTTCGAAGAACAAGACTGCACAGAAGGAGGCCCAGCAGGATGGAGGTGCAGAACCCCGAACTGCTCGCAAGGTGAGGACATTGAATGAGGTTTTTTTTACAGTTGATTTTGAAGTTCTTGGAACCACATTCGACGTAAGTTGTCTTGGATTTTCTCATTTTGGTTTTACAAGAAAGATCTTCGTCGAATTCTTCTTCGTTGAAGATCCATTCTCTTCATGACCTGAGTTTCTTCATTTGCGTTTTCCAATATGCTAGTTCCAAGTGAATTGTGTTACTGTGGGGTTGATGTAATACGAAGGTGGTGTGATATTGGTAGCAGGGTGACCGAGAAATTGGCGCAGACACCACTGCTTGCCCAACTCCAGGTATCACTCCTTTTTATTATGCTATTCTGAGACTGGGAATTTATGCAGTGTCTACTAGTTAGGCGTCCTTCACATTTGGAATAACTATCAGTTGATTGATCATGGATTTGTGCCGAGTAGGAATGGTGGAGGTGGATTCATAAGGACAGAATTTGAAGCCAATTGTGGAGCGGAATTGAAATTGGGGTGATTTCTTCATCTATGTTAGTACAATATTTTTGCAGCTCTCTGATATCTGTTATTGAATCATTGATTGCAGGGTCAGCGGTGAGAAGATCTGCACGAATCCAAAGCAAAGTGCATTCACTTTTCAAGGACGAATTTGTTCACGTAGAGGTGTGAAGGAACCAATACATCGTGTCTGTAGTATTTGATGTAGAATAGGTGGTTTTGATTCTTTGGCAGATGATTCTGCCTGATTTCTGTCTGTATGATAGCAAGTTTCGGTCGTTGCAGTCATATTCCTGGAAGGTAGAGAGGTGGTTTCCGCTTAGTATGCTGTGTTTTGACATTGATTGCTAGGCGGTTTGAAGTTGGCATGCAATCTCCTTCCCTTGATTCGTAATATAACATCTTGGACGTAAGTTGTACTTACCCCTGTGTTTATACACTCAAAGCTTGCCGAATACAAATAGAAGTGGCTCCTTAATAATACGTTAAATCCAGTCCAGAAGGAACTGCAATGTATTCACTCTACGTTTACTATCAACCCACACTACTGGCTTCGTACTGCTCTTGAATAGATGGCGAAACAGATGTTGAGTTTGCACAGGGAAACCGAAGACATGACGATGACAAGCGTCAGAAGTGCCCGCTTCACCTGTGTAATGTAACTGTCACAGCGGTATTCAACTTGCCGTTCAATCAAAGTGCACATGAAGTTTGTGCATAGCGATAAACTGGGATCGCCGAAGATTTGGCTCTTAAACTCAAACGGGCTCTGCAGAGGTCCACAAATCTCGTAAAAACCTCCTACATGTGCTAATCTGCATTTAAGGACACAAGTCGTTTCCTCGAGCTAGAGAGAACAAGAGAACATTTATGTCATTCCAAGCCTAAATATGCTGGAACTCTTTTTATCGTCACAATTAGTATGCTCCAACTTACTATCAGAAATATCGTTCACGTCAAGGAAAACACCATTTCATCTCGAGTGTCATCTAAATCTGGCAATCTTAGATTTGTGCGAAAGAAGGGTGAGAATTCACAAACGTATGCCATGATTCGGAAACCCACACCCAAATACGATTCTTAAACTTAAACCTAAAAACGATTCTTGTCCAAGTGCTCTTATAGCTCATCCTTCTCATATCCATCGACAGAAATAACTTTTTCTAATCCTCTTTCGTATATATTGTATTGTCAACCATAGCCCTTACCTCTTGCCCATGTACACCACTAGAAAATACCTAAAAATTGGGCATTTTAGAAGAATCAACATGTCAACAATCCTCAAGCACACACTTGAGGAATATATGAAGGTAGGAAGGCAATTTTGGATCAACATGTCAACAATCCACAACTACACAATTGAGGAATTGATGAAGGTTAGAAGGCAATTTTGGTCGATTTCCATCTAGAATGATATCATACTCCCAAGGAGAGGCCCTCAAAAGAATGCATTTCGTAACTTTAGCTCATAGCACACTATGCCAAAGCTATATGAAAAAAACTTGTGGGGTGAGCATTCATTCATTATGTGGAAGACTTACAAATTGTGAGATTAAGATTTGCCCTCATAGGGATGCCTTATAGGGATCCTTATGACAAAAACTTGTCAAACTTATCAAGTGAGCATTCATTCATTTTGTGGAAGACTCACAAATTGTGAGATTTGGTACATTTTGCATAAGTTGCACTCTTTTTTTATACACAATGGCAACTTCACAATATAGTCATGCATAAGTTTCTAGAACTTTTGTATGCATTAGTATGTTTTAGATTGAATTTTCATAAATGATACTCTCTAAAAAAAAATTAGAAGCAACAAGACTCCTAATTTTTCCTAGATTTTTATTTATTTATTTTTGAATTGTTGAATTTTTGAATTTTGAAACTACTTTTGGATCTCATTAAAACTAAAGAGTTAATTCTAATTTGACAAATTAAAAAACTCAAATTGTCCATTATAACATTTTGAAGGTTTTTATAGATATGCTATTGATCATGTCTAAAAACAATTATTTAGCTAATAATCATAGTGGTGGATAATTCACCCCAAAAGTCAAGATCATTAATTTCTAAAGGATATTGAAATTTTTAGCCCTTATAGTATATAATGTGAATTTTAGAATACAAAGATGTATTAATAGATGCAAAAACATTTCAATTGACTTGAATTGTCTTAGAACTTCAAAACTATCAGTAAAAAAGTTGTATAAAATTTATGATTTTGTTGGACTTTCTTTTGCAATTTTCATAAATTTTGTATTCATAAAACAAATAAAAATGGTATAATTCCAAAAATATTGTGACTTTGTTAAGGTTTAGAATGTGAAATTTTAAAATTTTATTTAAAATTTTCATTGAAATATTAGTTGTAAGAACAACAGGGCGTGTGTTTTCTTTTGTAATAAACATTGTCCAAATATGTAGCAAATTGTATATATGGCATGGGATTTGAAAACACAATACACTTGGTTTGTACAAGAGCATTGGAATGTCCACACAAGGAGGTGTTGATTGCATATGGGAATAGTGGACTTGTGGCACCTATAAGTGACCTTCATTTTGTTTGACTTGTAGTTCATTTTTCGGAAAAAGACCTATACACAAGATTGTTCAGTATCATCCAATGAGACAAAAATGGACCAAAATGCATCTAATAAGACAATTCTACTCTTGAATATGATAGGCTTTCATTTTGAGGGGTAAGCTTGTAAATGTTTGCTTGGTGAAATTTATGTAGAAGTTTTCTAGTATACTACCATACACATTTGTAGTGCGTTTAATAGAAAAATGGCTTTCCATTTTTAAGAAATATATATAAAATTGTAGTAGTCTATGTATGTGCATCTAACTATATTCATTGATTAAGGGGTAAATAATAAAGCTTACTTATTGAAAACTCAAGTGCACTTCTTTTTCATTTGATTGTTGAGAAAAGATCCTTCTTGGTGGTTGCTCTCATTGATTGGAGTTTGGAGCCTTCTCAATGGTTGCTCTTAGTGATTGCTCCAGTCAATGCATATTGTTTTTCCAAAGCTTCCCAAACTTTACTTTATAGTCAAGTATATGATTATCTTTCTCAATATATTTTTATACGATCAACCCTCAATATATGTAGCCTCAGTAAATGTCAAAATTGCATATGTTAAGAAGAACAACACTCCCCCAAAAAATTCAAAAAATACACTAGAAAAAGTTAATTGTTAATTGTAAAGAGAATTTACAGAAATAAGGCTCCCTACTTCAATGAATTCCCCTCAATAAGTGTTAATTTTTATAAAAGTGAGGCTATAAAATTTTATAACTTGGATGAAATTGAATTAGGTTCATCATATATTGTCATCATATATTGTACAAATTGTGTTGTGATTGGCAATAACAATATTGTATTGTACATAGCTCATAATATATTTTTTCATAACATCCATTAATTCTACATCATGCACTACACTTATATTCCACATCATGTAGATAATATTGGCTATAAATCCATCAACCTCTCTCAAATTTAAAGTTTAAGTTCCCTTGCATCAACATCTTTGTATTCCAATGTTGTGACATTTGAAGATATAGCAATATCATCATGTGACAAATTTGTGATTTATTGATTTAGAAAATATAGACACTTAGGTCTCTAATATGGAAGGGTTCTGAATTTATTTTGGTAAAAAAGAAAGAGAACCTTCTCTATTCTTTTAACCAAAATTGAATTTAACCAAAAACTTCTTCATCATTTATTATTTGTCTGTAAAAAAATTATAAAATAAAGATGATTTTTATATTGAAATAAAATAGAAAACTTATAACTAATGCAAAATTGAAATGAAACAAAGCTTTATGTGTCAAGTGTGATGAATAGGAGCTATTCTAAAAGTCCATCCTAAAATTCCAAAATATAAAGCTAGTAGATTAATAGAGCTTGTCCAAGTTCACAAAATTTCCAAAGTAGGTTCCCTCAATCAATTAGGTGTGGTTACCATTCTCTTAAAAATAATTTGATTTCTTTTAAAAGCAACTAATATTTACCATAGGTGATTGCAAAAATTAGTCACTAATTTTGTACACTGATTTGTACAATTTTCATGCTTTCTTTTTTAGGATTGATATAAAATTAGAAAATTATTCTTTTAAATACAAAAATTTTGGTCTTTATATACACTTTTAAGAAGACAATATTCTAGAAAGGGAAATCATATAGAAAAGTTTTTTATTTAGGAAAGTTAGAAAGTAAAAAATCTTAAGAAAATAGGTACATTGATGTTTTAATTTGTAAAATTGAGGAAAAATCATTTTCAAAAAAACTAAGAATTGGCAATTTGGGATTTGTGGGAGACTTCATGATAAATAGATTGCACCAAAAGAATGGTCTTGAAACCATCTTCAATACTCAAAAGTACTTGCTCAAGGGAGTCTTATTCAGGATTGACATGACGTCCGGACATCCGGACGTAGACGCTGTGTCCGCAACGTCCGCTGACATTCACGTCCCGGCGGACGCAGCGTCCGCTTGTCCCCCGTCCGCTCGTCCGTCCGCCTGATTATGGCCGTCCGATCGACGCGTGGACTGATCTGGTCCGCACGATTTGGGCGTCCGCCCTGTCCGTCCGCTTTCCGACGGCGGTCGGGACGCTGCGTCCGGACGTTCGGAAAACGGACACTATTTTGGGGTGGACGTTGACATTCGTCAACCCTGGTCTTATTTGCACAAATGTGGAGGACATGAAATAATGTATTTTTAGATTCTTTTTGATAGGAATATGCCTACCTACTGTGAAAATAGACCACATAAATTTCAACTCTAGATCATTAATTTTGGGGACTCAACAATACTAAATCCCCCCAAACTCAAAGTGTGATAAATTAGCAAAATTGACTTTTAAATATAAAATGATTTTTTTTTAATTTTGAAAAAAAAAAGATTTGATGACTATCAAATCATTCATCTTCAATAAAAAAAATTTTGATTCATCATCTTCATGCTTCAAAAGTCCTAGCAAAAAACAAATATGTCATGCTATAAGTGATGCTAAAATCAACCACCAATTGTTGCAATCACCCCATTGTTTGATTTGGTCTTATTGATGATTGAAAGAAGATTCCAAATTATCTAACTATGAATTTTCAAGTTCTAAATAAAAAGTTAAAAAATATATATATAAAATAATAATAATAATAATAATAAACTAAAATAAATAAATAAATAATATTGATAATAAACTTTAGGCTTTTGTATTCCAAAGGTGTAAATGGATAGAAGGATCTATGGTGGATAGTTTTAAAAACAAGACTAGTTTTATTTAAAGTCACATGAATTGAATTTTTACGCTACGATTTTTGCTTTGGATAACAATGTGAAGCCACGCTTAAGATACCTGTTGTACGTCCTTTGACACAATGTGTTTTGTTGGGATTGACATGGGCATAGGTGAGGCGTGACTTCCTAAGATTGAAGCATAGCTCTACAATTACAACAGTCTATTCACTTACTTTCTATCTCTACATGTCATATTCACTTGATTTGTGAAATATAAAACACTAGGATTCAAAAGTTCTTAATCATATTTGAAGTTCATGAACTTATCAATCATCAATTGCCATGTTTACCAGATTTGCTTTTGTATTCATCTTTGCTACTGTAGAGTACTACGAGTACTGTACCCACCCTCCTTCCCAACTAAGTCATGATGCACAAAGCTTTGGTATGAGATTATTTTGAAAAATATTTACTTATTTGCACTGATATTTTGTGTTGATGATGTAACATTTTGTAAATTTGCATGAAAATAGAGTGAATTTTAATTTGACAGAAAATGCCTTGAATTGGGGTGAAAAGACTAAAAAGACTGTCTATCTCTCTCTCTGCTCTACAACCTCGTAGAAGCAGCAGGTTTCTATCATTTTCTTGCTTATTAACTCTCACAATATTGTTCTGCATAGATTGATGTTGGTACCACACCATATGGGCAGTGGACACCAAACTTGATAACTCGTGGCTATAGAGATCCTCGTCCAGCAATTCAAACGACCCTTTCTGCTCTAAAATCTCCAGATATTCATGCTTTTGTTCAAAAGCAGGACCATGCGGCACTGATGGATTATGATGATGATGGTGAACATGCGCCTTTGTTACTAGCAACCCTCGATCTTTCCCAATGGACGTTGATTTTGAACTTAGGTATTCGCAACTCTGATGAAAAGGCTTTGGCACAATTATGGCTTGCATATACATAGCTGGCTGAAATGCTTGATAGGGAGGTGGAGGAATCGGACCAAGTTGAAGAAGATGCTGTATTAGTTGGCAGTGCTATAAAAGCTGCAAACCCATATGAAGGTTCACACAAGTCGATGACAATATCTAGATTGGCAACTGCTACCAATCATCCATTTCTTAGTGGATTGAATATAGCCCTGGCACAAATCGCTGCAGTCGAAGACCTTGTGGAAACCATCCAATCTTCACAAGCAGAGAAAGATTTGGCTTTACTGATGGCCTTGGTTAAAAGACCGGCGGTCCAATTTTCATTGCGGACCACCATTGAAGCTCAGGTCGCTTCCAAAGCCCATAGATGTTGGGGTTTATCCAATATTAACTTGATGGCGCCCATATCAATGCCAATGTGGAAAACTTCGACCAACATGCAACCACATCAAAAGATTTTGGGGGCCTCTAGATGCTTGCGAGTTATCATAGCCTACGAATGCAGGGAACAAGTTTGGTGCAGCGGTCTGACGTGACCGAGACTCTGCCATGTCATTGACCATTTTTTTTTTTTAAAAATTTCTTTTTTTCTTTTTTTGCATTTGAAGACTAAATTTTATTTTATTTTTATAAAAAAGAAAATTTTGACAGCGGGCTGTTTCCCTCGTTGCGGGGAACAACTATAGGGGAACAAGCCCAAAACAAGCTTCTAAATCCCCCCCCCCCCCCCCCCCCCAAACTCTTCTAATGGCAGAAGTTGATGCTCTTAAAGCTAATGCTATTCACAAGACTAGTATCTTACAAGAAGGCCAATCTATTCCAGGTGCTTTTCCACTGGTCTTCTTTGATCACTAGAAGTGCAGGTCTCATGAAGTTTGTATCCTCACCAAGCATTCTCTCCATACAAACTACAGGCAAATAGAGAAATACTCATCCGCCGTGTGGAATTGTCAAAGGCCATATTTTCAATGCAAGCCAGATTCCTTAAAAGGTTGCAAAGGAGATGTAATGTGGTTCGATCAAGCCATCTGATACATGGTAAATAATCTCCACATATTCTTTGGTGATGAATATCCCACTTTGGCAACCAAATTTGGTGCATTCCATATTTGGTTAAGTAACTCTGCGCATGTTGTACGTCATCAAATCACGTTTCATCATATACGTGATCTTATAGTTGAAGTGTCATTGCAATTTGCATTTGACCCCAATGCTAAGTAACTTGCGAGCTACCCGCAAGGAGTTGGGATTTTACAGATCGAATGTTGGATCAAATCGACTATTTTTTCTGCCACAAATCTAGGTACGAAAAGTTCTGGTCACTCTAGTAAGAGAGAAAGAATGTCAATCAACTACAATGCACCTCCTATTTGTGAGATGATGCAATTACACCTCCATTCCCACGCATCGGACCCCGCCAAATGACACGAGGTGGCTGTGGTGGGTACAATCGTCAATATCAACAATCACCCCAATATGGTTAGTAGACAAGGTAAAATCAACGACCTATAGGAGCTCAACAATCTAGCCCATATTCAATTAATCCCAATGAAGCATTTGTGATGACTGGACCCGCATATAGAGCTACCTCTACTTTACCTCACAGCTCGATGATAATCTCACTAATAGAATCACATCAAGCATATTCACGGGCTACCACCCCTAATGTGTCACAAGCCCAAGCCATCTCTCCATCGCCATCACGAAGTGAAGCTATGTCCTCAGCAAAAATCGCATCTTGATTTGAGCGATCATCCATGAAAGGAAAATTCCTTGACTGGGACTCCGTGGAGTACTGAAATTGTTTGATCTGCATGTGCAGAATTAGTACATAGGGTGGTTGTGCGAGATGCTTGTAGACAATCACAGCTCCAATGGAGTCAACGATCACAAGGCATTAGATATTTACCAATATTCTATTGCAGTCGTGTAATGGAATGGCTCAACTTGCAGCAAATTTTCAAGAAAGTTTTCTCCTATTATGGGCTATCTGAACAGATTAGTATGGACGATATAGCTTTCTTGTGGTTTTATGATAGAAACTTGTCCACATAATTCTATAAACCATTAGATGTATTCGAGCATTTTTCTTTTGTGCACTTGGTTGATTCAAATGACGCCTATCTATGCAATTCAACCAAACGCTTTCAAAGTTTTTTGGATCCTTTCACAGCCAATGAATGCTCAGATTTTTGTAAGCCTATACCACATGTACATTCTATGGATTTGAATATTATTCAACACCCTAAGCTACAGAAAGCTCTTCTTCTTGGTTTAAATCACATTCCATTGTCCCCCATAGACATTAAACAAGCCATACAGGTTACAATTGATGTTTTTGCATGATTATACCATATGCTTCACATGGAGAATTTGGGTCTTGATTTATAAGATGCTTTGGCATATTGTTGTTCACTTGGCATCCACAAAATCAACCTTGCATTTCATTCCAATAAATTTGGATTCAAATTCTTCAATTGAGCCTTTTTTTCAATACTTGTAGTGAGAAATGAATTGAGATGGCTTCTAACCCATATATATGTCTTGGGACTAGACAAAGCAAGGAATAATCTTTGTTTCATGTGTATAAAACATATCTGAATGCAAGCTTATCATGGCCTGTCAAGCAAGGATTTTACTCCTTGTAAGAATAATGAGGGATGGGAATTGCCTACTGCTATCTTTGATAGAATCAAACTAGAGATTATCAAACTACTTCCTAAAGCCCCTCCAATACATAATGCCCTACCATTTTTAATGGCATTATATAAGCTTCACAAGCAGAAATATCGTTGGCTCACCAATGCGTATCAAACAATTTATACTAACCTGGCTACATTACTCACTATTAGCATAATGTTCGTGCTTGACAAGGTTTGTGCCTGGGCTAAAAAACTAAAGCAAGAGACCATAGCTTTTTCGGCACGAAAACTTCCATCTTTTGGATGGTTGACTCGGTCTTCCAGGTGGTATTAAACCTTCCAAAGGAAATGTATGATATTTATGTCGCTGACATTACTAAATGCTTTGAATCAATCCCTCTAACTGGGATGGACAATTTGCTTGATGCTATTAGTTTCATAATTGAAATCGGATACCATGAAGCTGCTCTTGAACATCCAAAATCAAATGTTAGTTTATAGGTGAAAATTGCAAGGGATGGCACTCCATCAATTACCTGATGGAATACTACCTCACTTCAATGTGGGAAATGGATTGAAATGCCAATCAATAGGCTAATATTACTTTATGCATGGCTAATGTCTAATTATATGGTATCGTTGAGAAATAGAGTTTGGCGACAAACCAAAGGCATTCCTATAGGTTTTAGCTACTCACCATTCTAGTGTAACATTTAACTCACTTCTTATGAGGTGAAGTTTATCCAACGACTTTCAAAGCTAGGTCAAACTGACCTTATGGCAAAATTCCAATATTTGTTTAGATGTATTGATGACATTTGTTTATTCAATGTCAGCAACCCATACACTTTTCTAGATCCTACACAGCCTCATACCATGAGCAACCCGTTCTGGATTTATCCACTCCATGTACTAGAAATCAAACCTGAAATATTGCAATTTGCAACAGATGACCCACTTCGGGGCATTTCAGCACATTTTTTGAATGTTCAATTTGATATCAATCTTGCTATCCCTATGAACTTCTTGACTAAAAAGTTTGATAAATGACAAGCTTTATCTTTTCAGTATACTCAATTTATCAAATTCAAATTGAACCATCCAGTTTGAAATGCCTACAGTATAATCCTTTTTTAGGTCCTACCTATTTTATATCTCTCAAATACCAACCATGCAGCTTATGATGAAATCAATAATCTGATTCATACAATGAAGCTCAATGGATTCAATGGGGTTTAGCTACAACAAAAAGTCATTTCTTGGCTTAATGATGGACATTTTCCTACCCTAAAAATTGATATCCATTCAATTATTGAAAATCTCAACAGCTAGCCATTTGGCACAACTTTTTGCTTCTTTACTGAATGTAAGTTACTTGATGATCTTACCAAGACCTAGTAATTGCATGTAAACAAGAATGTTTATATACAAAATTCTCCACACTAAAGAGAGATACGATACATTTTGCAATTTTGCACAAAAGTATTAAAACAAATAGTTGAGCCTAGTATGCCCCTTTGACATTGGAAGATTTGGGGGGGGGGGGGTGTCTAGAAGCCTATTTCAGGCCTATTCCCCCGCAGTTGTTCTTTGCAGCGAGGGGAATGGCTCGTTGTCAGAATTTTTTTTCATAAAATAAAATAAATAAATAAATAAAAAATAAATAAAAATAAAAAATAAAAAATAATTTCCAAATGTTAAAAAAATTAAAAATTAAAAAAATTAAAATTAAAAAATAATTTGATCAATGACGTGGCAAGGTCTCGGCCACGTCAAACCGCTACGCCGAACCTGTTTCCTGCGTTCGTAAGCTATGATAACTCGCAGGCATCCAAAGGCCCCAAAAATCTTCTAATGAGAGAGTGAGACCATACCAAGTCTCACTCTGTCACAAGAACACCTACTAAGAGTTTGGTGGTGGGTCTCTTTCTCTCTCTCTCATCTACAACTATTCAAACTTATACAAATGGTGTACACATAATAAAAGCAAAGTCAGAAAACTGCTTGACTCATCTATTTCTTTATATGTTTCACGTAAATCTATATGATTTTACTACCATGTGCAAATATTTGAAGTTCCATAAGGGCTTGAAATAATTCTCTACATTGTGCTCAGAAGAGCAAAATGTGATTGATACCATGCCAAAGTTGGGAGTTACATGAAACTATGGACAGCTCAGAGATAACTTGTGAAATATTTAGAATGTCGATCTGACCTCAGGTATTGGACAAGATCCCTTGTACATGTAACAATGCATTGTAAACGAGTATTGGGACTTGGGATTGGAATCCAAAGCGATTGTGTCAAATTGGTGCGCTTCAAGCTGCCTTGTTGACAATCTGACTTCAGCTCTGACTTTTGTACTTAGAAGATGGCTTGGCGGTCTTTGGCTTGTCTTCACCTTCCCATTGTCACTTGCATGGATGAAGATAATCCTCTTCTGCACCTACTTAGCTTGGAGTTGCATCACCCTCGACTTCACATTCCTCCACCATGGATACCGAAATGGCCACTCAAGTTCTAGGATTTGTGTATTATACGTGGAAATGTGGAGCTAATATATGTGTATAGAGTTATGTTAGCTATATTTCTGTTTGCTACGCAACTGAGACTTTCTATTGAATTTTTATGCTATAATCTTCGCTTCAGATAACAATGTGAAGCCACAGTTAAAACATCTGTTGTACGTCCTCTAACACAATGTGTTTTGTTGCGGTTAACTTGGGCACAGATGAGGTGTGACTTTCTAAGATTGGAGCATAACTCTACAATTACAACAGTCTATTCACTTACTTTCTATGTCTACATGCCATATTCACTTGATTTGTGAAATATAAAATACTAGGATTCAAAAGTTCTTGATCATATTTGAAGTTCATGAACTTATCAATCATTAATTGCCATGTTTACCAGATTTGCTTCTGTATTCATCTTTGCTACTGTAGAGTACTACGAGTACTGTATCCACCCTCCTTCCCAACTAAGTCATGATGCACAAAGCTTTGGTATGAGATTATTTAAAAAAATACCTACTTATTTGCATTGATACTTCATGTTGATGATGTAACATTTTATAAATTTGCATGAAAATAGAGTGAGTTTTAATTTGACAGAAAATGCCTTGAATTGGGGTGAAAAGACTGAAAAAATTGTTTGTCTATCTCTCTCTCTAAATCTAAAAAACCAATTTCAAATTTTTATTTCTTACAAAAGTGAATTTTAAGAAATTTTTGGGTTGTCTATTGAGCAATGATAATGACATATCATACAATAACTTTTTAATTATGTAGTGAAAAGTTATGAAAATTGTTGCACCTTAATGCTATTCCTTGAACACATATTGTCTAAAAATTTAAAATAAAAAAATAAAAATTCTATTTGTAGTGAGTTGCCTCCATATGCTCTATTCTCAAAATAGAATGTTCAAATGTTCAATGCTTTAGAGGTTCATGACATTGTGGAATGATTTTATAAATGAATTATCTGATAATAAATTCTTCACTAATTTAGATTAAAAAAATTTAAACAATCAATTTCTAAAGTGGTCTATATAGGATCCCCTACATCAATAATATATACAATTATTTTTTTGACATAGTCAACATTTAGATTGATCTTTATATTAAAAAGAACTTTCAAATATTTTTACTTTTGAATATTATACAAAGTATGAAAGTATTTAAATTTTAGTAAATTTTTTTTTTAATTCTATCTTATATTTCCATATTGACATAATTTTTTTGGAATCAATCAAATTGATAGTCAATAAGTAATAGTCACTAATTCTACCATTGTAAGTGTTGATAGATGATTATTCAAACTTCAATTGGAACTTTAGTAAAGGAATTAAGTTTTTTTGATGAAACAAATCATGCCAATCTTAGCCTTTGGTGAAATACTATTTGGTCACATACCAAATTTTCAAGAGACAATACAATAATTTATTAAATCATGTTTTATGGCATCGTGATGCGCCATGAAGCATCCTTTTCATGTCTACTATACTTTAATCAAAAAACGGTTAGGTTCTAAAATCGCCTCCAACTCATCACAATGTGAATATTTGAACTACAATAGTACTCTATACTAAAGCACAAGCATTGACCTTCACCTCAAAGTCCATTGGAAGTTCTGTAGAAAAAGACTTCATATGCATATTATTTGGAGATTAACCCTTGAAAGTTGAGGCGAACATTTTGTGTCCAATGGAGGATAGGGAATCAAACTATATAGGACATAAGTGCAACTATTCATCTTCAAAATTTGTTTTGGAAAGAGAAGATCTTCTACAATAGTTTGACTTGCAATGACTACTTTTGCAATTTCGGAGGCTAGCGATTCACAGTTTCATACAGTAATAGAAAAGGATGATTTTGAGGGTCACCCCTTCAGCATTTAAGAATTTTATTTAGAAAAATATAGTTAAATCAAAATTAAGTACAAATTGACCTACTTTTGGGTACTTTCAATGTAATTCCATTCAAGTAGCAATATGGCACTAATTAGTTGCAAATAACCATATATAAAATGTCTTCCAAATTTGCTTATGTGTTATTGACAAAATTTGAAGTGGAGGTTAAAATATTAATTTAACTAATTATACTACTTGATAAATATATTGATGTTTATAATACTTGACAATTTGACATTTTGTATCAATGGCACAACTTCCAAGTTTTTGTATACTTAATAATATATTTGATGACAGTATTATATCATTAGAATATTAGCCCCCAAACCTTGAAGTTCTTACTTGTAAATGTTTTTGGATAGTTTGCTACATATGCATTGCAATAAAAGGGACCAAAAGTATATCTACAATCTACAATATTGTACTCAATATATCTCAGCTATCTCCCAACATTTGGTTGGTGATGAGAGAAATATATAGAAAATGACATAGACCTGCAAATTATATCTCTTAAATTTGAATACCAAATTTTCATTGTAATCCAAATACAATTATCCCATTCCATACACAATCATATATAAAGCTCATATTTAGAGTATGTCCATCTCTATTTCCTTCTACTATAGTAGTATCCACTCAACAATCTCATTAATTTCATACATACATGATTTAAGTTGAAAGAGTATAAATCTAAATTAATTATAGTAATTCATCAACATATTGACATTACAATATTGTAGAATTGAGAGAATCGGTTTAGTAATTCATTTTTATTAATAAATTATTCAAGCAATTATTAAATAATTTTTTAAACTTTTGGCAACCCTTAAATAATCTTAGAAGTTGAATAGTTTTCTATTGAAAGCCATTGAACAATGGCTTTCAATTCATTCATTATTTTATGTAGTGTCCTTGCTTTGTGGTAAAGTTAGAAGAAGGAATTTAAATTCTACATTATATAGTGGTCATGTCTTGGAATCAAGTTGTACATGTTTCCTTTCCAACATTTGACTTTATGTTAAATTTTCCTTTGATTTGACAAAGTGGCTTATTAACTTCCAAAACCATTTAGCTTCAAAAAATTTAATTATTTTTCATAAAGGTGACCTCTTTTAGCTACAGTACTTGGCATGAAATATTAATGACATGAGAAATGGACTTTTGACTTGTATCCATATATATTAAAATGTATTACGAGGATAGTTATAGACTTTATCATGGAGTGAAGCTTGCCTAGGAATATAAAAAATTAATATAACTAAGTTGCAATTCATAAATGAAAACACTAATTTGAAGGCTCTTTCTTCATGAATCAAATTAAAAATTTAACACTTTTTGTTTTTTAGCAAGTAGGCTTCATTACTCACACCTTTTATAGTTATATATGGCATAAGCATTTACGATTTATTCCTAAACCTTTTTAACTTAAGTAATAATTGCTTTAAAGTTCTTTTGGCAAGTTGTCTTGAGAATAACTCCAAGTACTCTCTTCTAAACAAAAAAAAACTACATTTGCACCCACAAACGCTTGAATGCTACAAGTTGAAATCTAGATTATGTAAGTTAAATGGAGGAGTCTAGGATAGATGTGCAAAGAAGGTCGAGGGCCATGAGATTAGACAACTTGACTCACTTAAATGACAAAAAAAAAGAATTGGCATACGTATAAACAACACTCAACTAAAACTTATGAAACGCACTGCAAATCTCTCAAACAATATCCCAAAAATGATGTAGTCTAAAAATTGTTGTAATTTGAAACCACAATCTTCTACCAATTCTTACAAAATTAGTGTCAAGATTCCTATATAAATATAGCTTGAATTCACAAACACAAGCCAAAATGTAGTTGAAGTTGAAGTTCTACACTTTAGAGTCGATTGATGACTTTCTTCTAGAAGATGTGGTGTAGACGAAAGAGTCCCAAAGAATAGTAATCACCAATCTTGAAAATGAAATAATAAGAAGTCTTTACATCATAATGTCATGTCAATCATGACGCGTCATGAAAAAACAAGATTCTATCAAATCTTCACAACCATAAATTCTAAACATTTTAAGACTTATTTTCATTATTTCATGATAACAATTGATTTAAAAAAAATCAAATACATCACTATTTTGAACATATTATTTCAATTTATGCCATTTTTTAATATAATTATATGATATTTCATCCAAGTAGTTGGTATATTCAATCATGATGACTTTGAGTTTAAATCTCATCATCTATTATGACATCCTTATGTCATGACATGAGGTGGATAATTTGGCTTGAAACAAGTTAGAGCAATTAGAAAACTAAACTTATGAGTGCAAATTTGATTGTTGAAAGGACATGATAATATGACATATTTGACCATAGAAGGATGTACAAGTGAGTGTATAGACGTGAAGGTGCCAAGTTGGAGGGAAGCTTATTTACTTAGCATGGGTCCTAGTTAGATCACCATATTCATAAGCCCTTTTTGAATTTTCTATTTTGTTGTCATTGTAGCATGCATATTGAAGAACTTTGTACGAACCCGATTTAGTGATAAAAACTTAGAACCAATTATTTGGGCACTATATGAATAAATTATGATTTTTAAAGTATTGAACATAGATATACCTTTAATTGTCCTAAGCCTTTGGTGTTTAGATGTTGTACATCCTCACAATAATTGAAGTCTTCATTTTAGAAAAAATCTAGATGTGATATTTTTGTCAAATGTTAGTTTAAGGCATGTGTTAGGGGCGAATTAATTGTTGAACATCAAAGCACCAACCCTACCTTCAACGTAGACTCTATAGAAATTGCTTGAAAAAGTGATTATTGGTTAAAATGACTATTGCAAGAACATATAACAAAAAAATTCATATGTTTACTGATGAAATCCAATGGGTCTGAAAGGCTCAAAGCACAATGTGAGAATACAAGCAAAATTGGTATAGATGATAGGTAATTGTCAAATTGACAACCTTTGATGTAGAAAGACACATCAAGTTGTTCCTTGAAACATTTTCACCTATGACAAATATAGACCATTGACATGACCAAATGTTTTAGAATATATAAACACATGACCAAAGGCTTTATAAATATTGCATTTATAATGAAACCATGATTTTAGAACAAATAAGTCCATTGTTTGTGTCATATTGGACTATTGAAAGAATATTATCATTTCAACATTGAAGTTTTTAGGGCTTATATTCTAAATATGTTTTATTGTCTGTTGTATATAAAATGTTTTTCCTTACATTATATTATTGATATTATTTTATGATATAATTGTTCTTATTATATTTCATTGTTAGATTTATAGTGTTTTAGTGAATATGTATTATATTACATTATTAAATTTTAGTATTTTGATATTGAAGCATAATACTTAATGATTTTAATATTTTATTTGATGAATTTTATTCGTGGTTCCTTGATTATGATTTTTGAAGTTGGCATAGTCTTACCTATATATTTTGATGAATTTCTAGTTTGTTGTTAACTTGATAGATGTGTCTACTTTTCTTTTAATGCTTTGCTTTGCTTGCCTACTATTATTTATTTCATAGAATTTTTTTATTAGACAAGGCCTTAAAGTAGACTTTGAATGAACATTGTGGAAGCATTAGAAAAATTCGGACTCTTCAAAAGGCTATTTGAATTTGGCTAGTTGTGCAAATATAGAAAATTAAAAGATATAGTACTTTCTTAAGTTGGAAAATAATCACAATCAAATGAATGTGGCACCTTGTGTGATCACATGGTACATGATTTTTTTATTATTTATTTTGTTTCATTTTTTTAATTTTCACTTTTGTTGTATTTGTATGGATGGACAAAATGAAATGGCCTTTTTAGAAGCCCAAATTTTTTGTAATGGGTAATAATGGTTTAGAATACATACTAACCTAATGATAAAATAAAATAAAATAGGAAAAGGATGTATGCATTATAGTCCATTTGTGCATCTAGAGAAATTTCATCGTTTTTATCTATAGTTTTTATTTTTAGAAATATTTTCAAAAATCATAAATATCAAAGTCTAAAGCCAAATAAATTTTGTTTGAGTTGGTAAATGATTGATACTCCAAGTAAGTGCTTTTGTGTCAATATGGACAATAGTCGGACTACACAATTGTACTCTATAGTTTATGATTATTTGGTCCTCTTAGTTTGATGGCAAAGTTATTTATACTATTTAACAAAAAAATATACATATTGCTATTGAGGAATGGAATTGGCATATCAATTGCAATGAATCAAAGGAAAAATAAATAAATTTAATTGCTTTAACATTGTTGAATTTAGATCCAATATTCTATGAGTTTGCCTTAATTGTTATCCTCTTCATTCTTAACTTGGTTGAATTTTGAGACTACTTTGGCAAGGATTCAAGGAGGTTATCTAATTTGGTGTAGTTACCTTAGTTAATCTAGTTGTCATACTTCTATTTCATTTTTTGATTTTTTCTCTATTTAATGTCATTTCTTCATATTTTCAAATTTCCACCCACCCAAAAGCCATGTTATATTAATCATTTAGGTCCCACTAGACCCAAAGTGGTTGCAAAATTGGATTTTTACAAAAATTAGTAAAAATCCAAAAGAATTTAGAGTCTCATTGAAAAGCACTTGGTTTGTATTGAGGACATAGTAGTCACGTATGTGCTCAAAATGTCACCTAAAGCTTATTTTTTTCCAACCAAATGATTTTTTCAAGACCTTTTTTAAATGTTTTTTTTCAAACTATTGTCACATGTTTCTTTTTCAAATGCAAGGACGAATGAATGATATAATTATATCCATGTGCACTTGCATCAAGGGATTTTGGATATGCAATTGCATATATACGTATGTACACAATTATCTCCATATATCCGTATCTCCAAATATGTAGATTAGTATCCATTAAACCAAATTCATACCCGTATATCTATTTCTATATATCTACCATGGACTGTGAACCGTTTCCATATTACCTTCATGAATCCCAAATAATCTTTTTTTAATAAATAAGACCCTAAGATTATCAAAGCAGAAGAGGTGACTAGTGTTTTTGAAGGAATAAAGACCAAAGTGGTGCTATTTTGTGAGCCTAGGAGCATGAGCCTAAGAGCTTGAGAGCTTGTAAGCCTCTAATTTGGAGCGTCATTTTTTGCATTGTATGGTTGTTGGACATATGAATGTGGATTAGAATTCAGGTACAATCTAATTGAATATGAACAACAAAACTTAGGATGTAAATTGGTTCTTCATGATTACAAAATCAGCCCACCTATACCATTTAAGATTAAAAAACACAACACATAACTATTAAAAAGGCATGAACTCTAAATTTTTTTTTGCAAAGAATGATATGTGAATTAAGGCACAATCATAAACTAATAATAGAAATAGCTAGAACATATCATATATAAAAAAATGAGACATATTAAGCACTCAAAACAAATCACAAGTATAAGAAAATAATGCAAATAGAGTTCATAGTGCATCTTTGTGAAGAGCACTACTAGAGGATCTAGATGCAAAATTGTCGGCATTAGCTAAATGCTCTCTATTAGATTCTATTGTAGAGTCATCTATGAATCTAAGTACATATGAATCTATTAGATGGTCCCTAGAAGTCTATTTAGGGTTATGGATTGCAAATGGTTTTGCTATTTCCTCTACATATATTAGAAGTCAAAAAGATTTTGGAGGGCTTTTGAAGAAAGTTAATATACAACCTTTAAATTGTCTAGACTAAGTCGAAGGGTCTACTTACCTACTAAATCTAGATTTTTTCATGATCTTTTGAGCCACCACTTCTTCATCGTCTAGCTAGATCAATAGGATTAGTAAGATTTGTAGAGTATTGCCTCCACCACTCCCTTGTAGATGAAAGGAGCAAGCAAAGCATTGAAAATAGACTTGTCCTCTTCTAATTTGAAGCTCGACAAGTATGGATATTGGAACTTATGTATATAGAAAAATACAATAAAAATTTTCCATGAAATGAAATGATTAGAGCAAATAATGACATAAAAGAAAATTCAAAGTGGAACAAACTTGTTGTTGTTGTGTAGTCCATGACCATGTCACTAGGTAAAATAGTTGACTCAATCAACATTTGCATGAGTAGAGGAGTCTTTTCACATGGACCTCACCAAGGCTTGTTTCCATTCATTGTAACGCCTTCTTTGTTCCAAAATTTTTGAAGGCTTTCATCTTGGGCAATACTTATGTTAATTGACTCATAAGCCGAAACTTTTTGAAATGAAAACTTTGATGTAGGTTGTCTATCTTTGACATAAAGTTCCATTTGAAACCACATAGTGTGTAGACATAGAAAGTTAGGATCCACTATGAAAAGTTAAGAAAAATTTGGATGGAAATTAGTAATGCTCTAAGAAATATCTTATTGTAAATGAAGGGTGTGATAGAGATGTCAAATGCAAGCCTATTTATGATCCACGAATTAATACTACTTAAACTAAAATTTGAAATCTTTTAAGAACCCAAGAAAGTATGACTTGATTTTACACTTGAAAGAGTACACTAGAAGGAAGCTTCTACCATCATATAGATGGTTCTTTGCAAAATCAAAGATCATGGATTGTAACCAATCTTCTAAGAACTTGTTCAAGTCTACTACCTCATTTTTGCTCAATGTGCCCTTAAAGAAATGGTCTTTGTTGGACAAATGCTATGTGCAAGCAATCATATCAGAAATTAATCAAATTATCAATGAAAAAATTGAAAAATCAAATGCAACATCTATAAAATATCAAAATGAATGTTAGGAAGTACCTTGTCCAAACACTTCATGATGTCCTTGTATGCTTGTGGAAAAGGACCCTTGTCAAGACCCAATAAACTTGACATAAACAAATTCAAGATTAGTTCATCGATGGCAGTCACCAATTTCAAATCATGGACTTGGATGATAGGCTATGCAAAAATTGTTCATGTGTGAATGAAAAACTTGATGAGGTGTCTTTGATAGCAACGTTGCTTGTTGCTTATTAGGCTACTAGGCCATCCACCTTCTTTTTCTTATACCTACCTTTCTTTAGAGCCTTTCCTTAAAGTTGTTTTTTCTCTTGTTTGTTCTTTTTAGACTATTTTGTGCTATTTCTTGTTTCTCTATTTTCTTCTTATCTTGTGCCTCTCGTCTCTTGAGGGTTTTTCTTTTGTATCAACATCCAACCTTACAAATTCATCAAATTCAAGCTTGTTAACCTTCAAAGATTGCTAAAGATTAGACTCTTCAGGAGGTGTAAAATTTCCCCTATAATTCAAGTACCACAAACTTGCTTGAAGATGTGCACTAGTCCAATTTTTCATTTGAGATGGTGAAAACATACAATCATTAGAAGATCTATCCAGTCAAATATGCAAAAAGGTGGAAAATTGGCCTTTACAATGGCCTTTTTTGTATACGATTTGAACTTGAAGTAGCCCTTGAAGTCCTTAAAGGAATCAATTTTCTTGAATGCATCTACTCACACGAAGACTCACCCATAGGCCTGCTCCCACAACTTCATTTGTAAACCTTCCATATATTTTAAAAGTGAATCAAACTCAACTATTGAACCTCCATATTGATAGGAATGTTGTCAAATGTTGTGATGTTCTCAAACATCTCAAGTGCAACATCTTCAAACTATAAATAAAAAACACAAGGTCAATATTGCAGAAGATGACATAGTCAACATTTAAAGTTTTAAATGTGAATAAAAAGATTATGAATATTTTTATGATACAAATAATTGATGATTAATTATGAGTTCTTACCCCAACATAATAGTACGCTTTTCATAAGAATGAATTAAGTTTGTCCTCATTTACTAGTTTAGATGGAAAATGAAAAATGAAAAATGACAAGCCTTATGAGTTGGTCCTAACAAATTCAACCACTTTACTTTGTAGCTACTATGGGCAATTACAAGTGCAATCAATTGTAGCTTGTCCAATGTCAATTTTGGGACTACATATAAAATCCAATGTCTTTCAATCTATATGAACATAAGAAAAGTACACTTAGTCATATGTAAATGTTAAATCAATGAAACAAAATAGCTTCAAGAAATTATTACCTCTTTTAGCCATTCATTGCCAAAGTTAGGAGAAGCGAGGGCAATAATCTTGGACATTTTTTTACATAGCTTGTTTTTTGCCTCTTTCATGGAGGTTCTAATAGTGTCTACAACTCCAATGTTGTTCACCTCTTCCAAAAGGGTGTCTTCATGGTATTTTCTAATAGCAACATCGATTGCAACTGCTATGTCTAACTACAAAATAGAAATTGACAATCACCAAGATCAAGACTCTAAGTTAGTATTAAGAAAGAATTTGATTCACTTATACTCAATTATATAAATAATAAACAAATAATATCAAATGTTTGAAAAATTAAATTAAATGAATTGAACACTTCAAGTGGTATGGAGTACTATTTGTTTATGACCAGATTGTTCATTGAACTTTTCAACTGGTATAGAACCATAATTTTGCACTTAGTAAAAGATATGAACCATATTTGTTTTAACATTAGAGTTCTATGTATGCTTGGTCTAAGAAAAAAACTCAATTGAAACATTGTGACATTGCGTCAACACATAATGGATTGGTGTAGGGAAATTAGAAAAAGAATATAAAGGAAAAAAATGTCTTCCTAGTTGATGTTGTGCATCATTTGCATTGCAACTCCAATTTGACCTTTTGTATTTAGAATGATGGAGTCTATCAAAATGTGCCACTTCAACAAATGGTTGTAGAGACGCTTGACGTGGTTCATCTACAAAAGTCGACGATGATTGCTATCACAAACATATAATTTTTTGTCAACCAAATGTCTAAGCTACAATTGGAAGCTTAATTGGAGATTGAAAGTATCATTCATAGAGGCCCCCATTTTGCCTTCTTGAATTTAGTGAAAAACCCCAACTGACCTTGCTCATCTGAAAAAACAAACATAAAACACATGCGCACCCTTTTCATACCTATAGAAGAATTTGTACTCCAATTTTGTTAAATCACAAGATAGTGTTGGTCTTACCATTGGCATTGGTACCAACCAACATAGTGGGATTTTCATTCAAGATAGATGATTTTGCTTCTACCACAAATTAGAAATGATCAAAACAAAGTCAAGTTTTTGATTTTTTTGTATATCATCTTCAAATAATCCCTTCTCCCCCTCCACATTTGAATTAGCTAGCCAAGGCAACCTCTAAATCTTCAACATAGTCAATTACTAGCTGGGAATTGGCATCTATATGTTCTAATGTCGACATGCCATATACTTTGTAGGAGATGTGACTTAGTTGAAATCTAATTTTGCAAAAGAAAATTTAGTGAGTTCACATATAGGATATCTTCTCTATATATACTATTCTTCAAGCATTTGCATTGAATTCAATAGAATTACAAAAGTTTATTAGTATACAAGGTGACAAAACACTATTTAAATAATATGAAAGACCAAATGTATGATGATCATGTCATAAATAGAGAGGGTAGCACATCAAAATTTACTAGCACACAAAAAATATTTAAACAATTAATATAAATGACCAATTGTATAATAATCAAGTTATAAATAGACAAGGTAGTACATTAGTTTCTTCTATTTACAAATATGAGGGATAGACCTCCATAATCCCCAATGTAGACATAGAATTTAATCATCAATTTTGTAATCCTTTGACACCTCCATGAAGGGATCACTAATAGGATGTATTCCATGTAGCTCTAAAGAACTAGGAAAATACACCCATTCATCCAATCCAATAGATGTACAAAATGATGATGAAGACAAATATTTCCATTCTTGATTGAGTTCTTCAAGGAGAGCATCCAAGCTTACCAATTACCTATGTGGAACCATGCTAACCTATCCATCTGGAATTCTCTAGTTGCTCCAATAGTAGAGGTCCTTGTAATGTATATTAGAATGAAAATGATTATTAAATTGATGAAATAATTTTACAATAAGAACAACAATTTCCAAACATCAAAGAGAATTGAAAGTCTCTTGTCACCTTCTCACAAAGGACTAACACAAAATCCTTGTTTGCTTTATTGGACTCCAATTTATTGTTGTTAATGCTCCCAATTGGATTCAAATTGGGTGAATGTGTTTATAACCAAAATCACTAAGTGGTTGGGATCTTAAAGATTCTATTTGCAATTTAAAAAAAATAGAAAGATCAATTCTTTAAATTAATTTGGTCTAGGTTAAGGCATCAAATCCCTAATCAAAATAAAAAACTCTGAGTTTGAAAAAAAATTGTAAGAATTGAATGGTCAAACTAGTCTCCTGATCAAGAGATTCAAATTCATCTTGTTTGTTCAAAACCAAAATCACTAATGATGGGGATCTTAAAAGATCCTACTTGAAATTTTACAAAAAATAAAAAGATTGATTTTTTAAATTAATTGGATTTGGATTGAGGCATCAAAATCAATAGCTCTAATTTTGAAAAAAAATTGCTAGATTTAAAACAAAATTAAAAGACTTGAAACAAAATTATAAGAATCAGTCACTATACAAAGTCTCTCACCATCAAGACCTTAAAATTTGGCACATATTTTGGAACAAAGATCACTAAGATTGGAATCTTAAAGACCCTAACATCAAAATTGAAACCAAATGGGAAGATTATTTTAGTGCACTCATCGAATCCCTAATCAAAATTTGCAGTTTTTGGTTTGAACTAATTGACCAAAGGCTACAACTATGTCTTGGTGTCCCAAACTGCAAGCATTGAGTTTGGAGCTAGATGATTTTTCTAGCATAGACTCTATAATTGAATCAAATCCCTAATCAAAATAAACTAAGTTCAAAAAAATTTGCAAGCATTTGTTCATTGAAATAGCCTCTTCACACCGAGAGCTTCAAATTTGCCTTGTCTATTTAGAATTGAAATCAAAAGGTGGGAATATTGAAGATCCCACCTACAATCTAAAACAAATTGGAAGGCTACAATTGTTCTAAGTAAGACTTCAAGAAGTGCAAGACATGAACTTCAAGAGTGCTTCTCACCATGTAGACACTAAAGTTGAAATCAGCCCAACCCTATTTCTTCAATGAAATCAAAGATCAACATTATGAGATTTGAGTAGTAGCCTACCTTGGCAACAATTGGTACACTTGGTTGTGCTTACTTTGCACTCACCCTCCTGCTTCTGCTCCAATGTTGGAACCTCAAAATAATTTTGAAATATAATATCAACCAAGCTAAACATGGATTTACTATGTGGCTACAAAAGTAGAAAGGAGCTAGTGGCTAGCAAGCTAAAGCTTAACGCTTTAGGGTTTACCACTTTAGGGCAAAGTGGTAGCGGTGTGAGAGAGCAAGAGAAATGGTTGGCAAGCCCTTGTTCCATGTGGAATCCAAAATTGGTTGCCATGTAAGGAAAAAAACTAGAACTTTCTACTTGTATGGGGTGGCTACATGATTATTTGATACTTGTACTATGTTAAAAATCATTGCAACATACTTACCCTCTTCCTCATTTGCTCATTTGCTTTGAAAATTCTTATTCTAATTTGAAAGAGGATGCTTAATAATTTGAGGTACACCATACTAAATGACCTTTGGTATCAAGTAAAAAATGTGTGTTCTCAACTAAATTGAACTAATGGAAACAATTTCAAAGATGGGATGACTTACAATGCAAAGTGATGGACATTGTTGTGGTACATCATCTTTAGTTGTCCTTTGAGAATGTGGTGTAGTGGAATCTTTAAGTGTATTGCATCTTAGATACTATAGTTGGACTTCTCCTGGGAATGCTCTTTTGAAATACATATGGGGCTTGCATTATCTTCTAAAAGATATTAAAGTTTGAATCATCTTAAAGTATGATTTTTGAGCTCAAATTTTTATTTTTTACAATTTACAATTATGTTACTTATACATACCAAATTTCAAAAGTAGATGAGGGATTTAGCAAAAGAATTTTGAATTGCCCAAACTTCCCTAATTTTATGCCTACATGATTTTTTACCTAGACATCCAATTGTAATTTTTTTCTTTACATAAAGGATGTTAATATACGCATTGTGTCTCTAGGTTTGAGAAATTTCTTACCTAGATATTAAATTATAATTTTTTCTTCATACAAAGGACATTAGTATATGCACCTTGTGTCAAAATTTTATAAATATCTATTCAAAATTGGCTTTATAGGAACCTAGATCCAAACATTCAATTGTTCAATGAATGGGCAATTATCCTTTAGGAGAGCTACATTAGCATTCCAAAGGACAAGAATGGTATCCCTATGGTTTATAATGGAAAGCTTTGGGATTTAACTTTATTTGCTTAAAAATGTCTTGACCAAAATATTTAAAACATTCTTTGATTTTCTATTATTCAATATTTTTGTAAATTTGATGAATGTAACTATGTACATTGACCAAAAAGATACAAATGTAACTATGCACATTGACTAAAGGATACAAGATGGTCTTTCTACCTCAGTGCAATGTACGATGGATTATGTTCTCCTAACATGGTGCATGTTGTATTTAGTTCAATACACTGCCTTGCCAAAAGGATTGCTATCTTCTTTATTTTCCTCACAAAGGTGCCATTTTCTAATGCAATTTCAAGCAATTCCTATGAAATTCTTACACCATTAAATTCTTATATAATCTCAATCATGCACACCATTTTTCAAATTCAAAAAAACAAAACTCTACTTCCAAAGAATTAAAAAAAATTCATTTTCATGATATTATATACATGATAATTGATGAAAAGCCATCAATGTTGAATTTTAAAAATTCAATTGCACATTCATATTGAAAATATCCATAAGCACATCTATATATTTACATATGATAATTGAAATTGAAAAAAAAATTGAAATTCACACTACTCAAAGGTGTCACATGCCCAAATTTTATAAAAATTTACTCCCTCTGTCCCACTAATAACCTCACCAAACCTTTCCCATGAGGAATTAACTATATTTTCAGTTTTTGTGCCAATAATACATGCATTTAAAAACCAACAACCCATCCCTTAAACTATGCAAAATCTTCAAATTGGGCGTTGTCATTCATACATTCAAATAATGCGGAAAGTATCATATTTGAGCATCATTTGTAAATGCTACCACCAACTTGCCATTTCATTCTTGATGATATAAAGGTTGGTGGCAACAATGGGATTCTAAAAATATTTGCTCCCACCCTAAATACCTGCAAGAAGGAAACTCGGCCCCTTCATGAACAATTTTCATAGTACCAAAGTGGTCACTTGTCAACATGATTGATGACTGTTTGAAGAAGCAACAAGTACAAGACACCTCATATGGGCAAGGGCAAGTATGCTAGGAGAAGAGGAATGCTCCCTAATTGCTTGCAACTTGCCCTAAAAGGTCATATAATACAGCCAATGCTTGCACAATGATCAAAATCAGAAAATGAAGCTTTTTAATAGGACAAAAATTATGCTTGATTTGGAGATTTTTAGTGGGACGGAGGGAGTAGATAACTATGTGCTGCATTCTGTGTTTTGTAGATAAGGACGGTCATAGGGTTTCGAGTGCGTCGTGCTTCCCGGGCCTTGATCCCGGTCTTAAGGCCACCTACGGTCACAGACCCGCCCACGCACCGACCTCTCCCCGACTTCTTCCACGGTGCTTCCACGTGACACGCCACTTCGCCCCCCTCAATTTGTCCCGCTGGACCGAACTCCCGCTGCTGCGGCGGTTTTCCTCGTTTCTTCCGCTCCAGCAAAGCTTTTGCAAGAAGCACGCAACCTCAGATCCCTCTCTCTCTCTCTCCGTCGATCCCCTCCATCGCTCAACTGAACCCCACCACCAAAATCTGCCAACAACCCCTCGCCACCATCTCATCACTCTCATCTTGCGACCTGTTTGTTTTTGTTTCTGTCCGATCTCAGGTACGTCACGAACCAAATGCGCTATCTCTTTTTCTCTCCCCGCAACCCTGATTTCTCGCTCTTTCTCTTTCCTTGAATTGCAATTGGGATGGAATTGTGAAGTAGGATGGATTTGTGAATTTGTGAACTTTCGCCGTCAAAAGAGGTATGCTGTATGAATTTGACGAGGTTGTGGTGGCCGAACGATCTTTTAGTTCTTTAGTCGGTGTGACTTTGTTGGGGTTTTGTGGGGATGAGGAATTTCTACGGATTCGGTTTGGGCGATGAGAATTGAATAGTCGGACGACGAAATTGATTCTTGGCTCTTGGGGTTCTTGGATGGTGTGAGTTGTGTTGGGGATTTGTAGGGTTTGGGGAATTTGTGTTTTCGAGGATTTAGTTTACTTCTCGTGTCGGTGGAGTGGCGTTAATGGTAGACAATCTACCGAAAATTTGTAGTTATTAAACCTGGCTGCCATAGTGAATTGCATGTGGGAATCTCGCTTTCAATTTTTGGTTTTCGCAGCTAGATTTGGCCATGTAAAAAATTTGGTGAGTTTCTGAGTAGAAATAGTATCGCTGGGTTGGAAGTAGTCGATATCTGTATGCGAGTACATGATCTTTGTACGAGTACACGATTTGCATATGGATCCGGCACACATCTATAATGGGTTCAAATCTGTTGATGTAGTAGCGGAGCCAAGGGAGGGGGATTTCGGGATCGATGTGAATGTGGGTTCGGAAATATGAGCCGCGCTCCGGTGTGTGTGTGCTCAGGTTGGTGTGTATGAGACTCTTGTTTCCTCTTTCCGGAACAAACTCGTGGATGTGTCTGGATCCACCAAACAAACCTCTGTTTTGAATGTTAATATGTCAGGATGTGATGTTCTAGCGAAATTCTACTTGCAGTGGATGGTGTGGTTACTTGGATGAATCAATTTTCTTGAGTAAGTTGGTGAGACAACTTTGAATTGGATGGAATTTTCGTAGCGGGGATGGCCTTTTAGTTCTGAAATTCTCTGGGTTTTGATTCAGTTTCATAGTGAAATATTTTGTTTACTTACAGAACCGTCGTATGTTGTGTGTTTCATGATGACAGACCTGATCTCATACAGGTCCTGCCACATGAGTTCCAGGCCGTTACTGTTTGGAAGTATTTTAGCGTGCCTCTTTATATTACTTTGGAGCGGAGCGAGGCCGGCTTGTTCCATAATGGCGGGCAAGGTTTGTGCAATCCATCTTGGGATCGTTGTATTTGCAATGCTGACTGTAACTGTCACTCCCAGTAATTTTCTGGAAACATGGGAATTGGGTTTTTTGAATAGTCTCTGGTGCTTTTGAAGGGTTCTTCCTGTTATTGCATGTATATAATCGTTACTCTTCGTAATTATAAGCGCACTTTCATTAGTAACACAGCCAACACCTTTACCTTCCAGAGGATTAACTGTGTGGCATAATGACGTAGTTGTCCTCTGCCGTTCTTAAGGTTTATATTGGGGTTTCCAGGTTTCAGAATTAGAGTAGCCCTAAGTGCTTAAACTATAACTATAACTATAACTTCACTTTGGAAGTTAACAGTTAACTTTCACCTAATCATATTTTTATTGTTCAAAACTGGAAGGTATGAATTAAAGATCTATTGGTACAGTTACCTTGAAGCTTCTCATATGATTCATTTTTAGCATCTCTAAGCATGGAAGCGGCTATTTTTGGCCGTTTGGTCACTTAGGGGTTAGTTATCTTCTCTTCTTTTTGGCTTATTTATAGCTGGAGCAGGTGGTAGTAACACCTTGATTGGTGATTTATCATCCAGGATGACGGCGCTGTCCACATTGTCTACGTGGAGAAAAGTGCCGAGCACGAAAATGCCGTGGAAGATCATCACCTCAGTATCCTTGCTACTGTCTGCGGCAGGTGTGTCCTAGTTTCCTTACTTCTCTCAACTGTTGAACGTGGAGGCATTCGAAAGTGGAGCCTTCAATCTTTGCGTTGCTTTCTAGAAGTTTTTGTAGCATTTTGTTCGAGTCCTAATTGTATATGAGTAATTTTCTCAATGCTGGAGCATATGTACGTCTGTGCAGTCGCGAGGCAGCCAAGGAAAAGATGCTCTACAGTTACAACCAAGCCATGAGCGGGTTTTCCGCAAAACTTACAGATGACCAAGTGAAGACCCTAACAGGTATTTTCTTTATTGTCTATCATAGGATAACCCACCTTTTAGTGCAGAAGTGTGCTTTCAATGGGAGACGATTTTTAATATTACTGTTGAGAGATCATTTTGTGCACGAGAGCCAAATCTGTCGAGGTCAAGTTTTTATCACTAAGTTAAAATTTTCTTAATTCCTGCAATTTCAAAGTGGGAGGTAGTAAACCACTAAAATTGACAGTGAACAACCACATTTCCATTCAAAGAGGAGTCGCCATTGGTAGTTAGCCAAGTCGTGCTTACACCACTTGCTAACATGGCCAACCAAGTGTGTCTCTGGGTGAGATTCAGTTGGTAACAGGGGTGAGTAAAGTTTAGTCTCTAGAGCAGAGATTTTGATGTCCCTTTGATTTGTTTTTGCAGAAACTCCCGGAGTTTTGCGTGTTGTGAAGGACCAAGTTCACACTATCCATCCAGTGAAAACCGTGGGTGGTGCAGGCCCCCGTATGACCAAAGTGGGTGGTAATGTGATTTCATCACTGGGCGGCCCTAACCTTCACTAGAGCTTCTAAATGACAAGTGTTTTGTATTGAGCATCAGAAAGTGGCAATGGGATGGTAAGTTACTCCCACTTCCGGAGTGACAAACTTAGATTAGTTTCAAGTTTTGTGTTGTAAGCACTGTGAATGAGAGCTTGCAAAACTATATAAGCGTATTTTTTGTGAGTTTTGAAGAGCATTATTATTAGCTTTTGGTTTGTTACATGCCTTTAAGCGTTTTGGGCTTGGCAGGTAGCTCCTGCTGTGAATAAATTCTGATGTTACACTGTAATTGCGTACTCCTTGAGAATCCGTCTTATTGTAAACACATTCAATCATCTGGCTGGACAATTTAGGTAGGGTCACCAATTACCAAATTGTAATGTGGTTTTGCAAGCTTTGGGTTTGATGACTGCCATTTGGAACTGTACTCTACCCTCGTAGATTTTAGACACGGATTTTTCTTGGACAAATTCTCAAAAAATCATGCAAGGTTTGTGCTTATGAGTGCTTCCTATTTGGGGTATTTTTCCAATTGGAATTATGATCCTATTTGCGCATTCATCGAATTGCACCTCTGTAATTGTTGAGGCTTTTTTAGTCATAGAAATCAGTGCTCCTCATGTATCACTAATGTCAAGATGTGAATTCATGGGATTGCATTAGGAAGTTCCCTTCAGGTAAGGTAAGGTGACTGATCCTATTTGTGACACGATTTCTGATGTGCCTCATAGGTAGTGAGAAAAAATTAATTTCCTTCACATACGTGAAAGTGAAAGAAAGTCAATACAAATTGAAAATTTATCTTTTTGACCAATTATGAATTTGTTAAAAATTTGGAAATGTTTTGTTGCTTTTCATAAGCTAAACCACCAAAAAATACACTGTCCCAAGTCATGGTCATCTTACAAGTAAGACCAACAAATGTACTCAACTAAAGTGGTTCTTGTAAGTTTTCATTTACTTCAAAAACTATTAGAATAATGGAAAAATTAGATATTTTCAACAAAATTTTGGATATATAGTGGTGCAGTAAGACTCGAGTATAAAATTTTCAAAATTCTTTAGTTAAGAACTCATTTTGGAATTTTATGATTCAAGGATAATGAATTTTAAAATATTATTGATTGAAATATGATCCTAAGTATTTATTTTTCACTCAAAAAGTCTCCAAAAATTATAAAAATCATATATAAGTATTTAATATACTTTTCGAATTTGTATTGAGTTTTTTTTATAATATATTTGATTAAAATTTATAAGATCAAAAATTATTATAAAAAATCATTTTATACTAGTGTGTTTTTTATACTTTGACATATCTAAATTTTGTTGAATTTCTCTAATATCTCAATTAGCTATGGCAATTTTTGTAAGTCTACATAATAGTTTTGAATGCTAGTGTATAATGGCCACAATATTATCCATAACATTGCTACAACACTAAGATCCTAATATTCTTTGATGATTTTTACACCAAAGAAGTATAAGATCCTATTCTTGCCATTAGGTCAATCCTAAACTATTGCTTGCACACCCTAGTAATATCTATTAGTTCATCCCATCAAAACTTGGCATTTGGTTTCTTGCATGGCCATAGTAGGTCCCTCTATATAGAGGTACAAATGATCATATGGCATGAATGAAGTTAACAATATTAAATAGGTGAAGGGTTCAAACTATATGGCTTGTCAAGTGCTTGGGTTTCAAAAACCTAATCACCCCTTCCCTCACCAAATATACTTATTAATTCTATTTTATTTTACAATTGTAATTAACAATTTTTCTAACATTTGTTTTAAAACCTTTTCTAATACTATTTTTGATAATTGCTCTTAGCTTTTTTGATGTACTCCCTCTATCTTGAATACATAGCTTGGATTAACACTCTTTTAATCCTTAAAGGGCTTGAATGCCCTTTGCAACTCCCTCTATTTTGAGTACATCGCATGGATTAAGGCTCTTTTAATCCTTAAAGGGTTTGAATATCCTTTACAACTATATAGAATATTACAAATTCAATTATATTTTATCATAAAAACATCAACCAAATGCTCTTAGATACAAAATAAATTGATAGTCATGATAATACTTCAATAACAATGTATCATAATCCCTATATTATGCTACAATTGAAAAGTTATAAAGGCTAAATACAAGGCATATAGGATCCCAAGGGCCTCTTAAGGATTACACTTCATTTTCATTTAGATTGCAATGAACACATGCAATGTTTTTAGGTGCTTTTAAGCTAAAGTAAGAAAATACAACTGCAATAATCTATTATTTACTCTATTTAAATTTTAGATATATATTACATGTGAAAAATATTAAACTTTTGAAATGTGTGTTTTAATGTAGAAATTGAATGAAGTTTGATCAAACCCAGACATAAACTGTCCTTTAAGGGTTAACAGTATAATTGATCAAAACTAGCTGCTGATACCAAAATGTAAAGAATATCAACAAATATTTTTCCATTTTAGAAGAAATTACCCTACACGCATTTCAATGTCATCACCTATTAAAATAGATATAATCACCATGCTCGAAGGAGAGAATCATCTACATCAAATAGCCAATGGGTGACAGCTTTACAATGTGCGATGATATGGAAAACTGTGGAAGATCTTCCACAATGACATGGAAGAGAGGGTCATATTAAGTTATGCAGGACTCAGTTCGTCACGCAGTGATAAACACAACTTCCGTCCTAGTAGATATTAAAGTACTAATCAAGGGAAGGACCATACACAACACCCACTCAGACCAATTAGCGATACGCGTCGTATGCTAAGACCACTTCTCAATCACCCAGGAATATGGCTGCAACAATGAAACCCTAACTATCATACAGCGAAAAATCAGGCAAAACATTCAGCGAAACCACCAAATCGCATACTCGGAACAGGATACATTGGTGCCTTCAAACCTACAAGTGCGCAAATTCATCCTTAAAAAGAGACTGCACTTTGCTTTGGATTCGTGCAGACCGTCTCACCGCTGACCCTGCCATCAATAATCCATCAACAACCGATATCAGAGAACTGCAAAAGATATATACAGAGTAATATCCACAAATACAGAAGACAGATAATAAACAAGCCGTAAATCGCAAGTAACTTTACCAAATAAATGTGTTATTTTAGTACGTCTCTTCTCATATGATCTTTAGTAAAATTCTCTATTTGGTTATTCCATAAATCCTAATGTGACAATCCTAGAATGCTTTTACTCCAAAATATCCACATGTCACAAGTTTCTAGTCATATGAAATGATTCCTTAAGAATGAAGACCCCCAACATGCCACTATTGCAATGAACACATGAGTAAATTTCACTTGATTACATAACTCTCTGATATACAGTAAAAATTCCATACTATTTCGAAATCTCTCCTTGTGATAGAGATAATCAAATGGCGGTTGCAATAAAACATCATAAAAACGAGTGGTACCAGGAGTTGGGCAACCAGTGGTGTCTGCGCCAATTTCTCGGTCACCCTGCTACCAATATCACACCACCTTCGTATTACATCAACCCCACAATAACACGATTCACTTGGTACTAAAAGAAAACTCCAATGAAGATCATTCTTGCAAAATCAAAATAAGATAATCCAAGACAACTTACGTCGAATGTGGTTCCAAGAACTTCAAAATCAACTGTAAAAAAAACCTCATTCAATGTCCTCACCTTGCGAGCAGTTCGGGGTTCTGCACCTCCATCCTGCTGGGCCTCCTTCTGTGCAGTCTTGTTCTTCGAACACGATTTCGTCAGTCTCGTCACACCTGACAACTCAAACCTCGCCGGCTTAGAACATCCCACATGGTCAATGTCAACGCGTATACGCACAATCGATTCAGAACATATTGGCTACACACTTCTGACGGACACTGCAAATATCACATTCGAATACACGGAAACTTTGGACATCCTAATAGACCTAACTTCAACAACTCCAACTTACGTTTGGGAGGACTGCAAGTTGAGGTCGGGTCCTTCTCATTTGCACCACTTGACCCATTTTCAAGATCCCTGGTCTGGTGCTCCATCTGACTCTGCACATACTCAGACAAAGGACTCGTTTCCTTGGGCAATTTCGCAGACAGAATCTCCTTCAATTTCGAACCCTTCATTTCCCTCTCCACTATGGACTTCCACGAAGGTTTCGGGAGATCCACTCGTGGAGTCACCTCCTTGGGTCCTCGAGACAAGCGCTTACTCTTTGTGCTCGACGATTGCCCCGTTGGGCTGCTCCCAAAAGGCGAGCGTTCGACTGTCATGTCCCATGGGCCTCTCCGGCTCATGTTGCCCACACTGCTTGTTCTGCGATGTCGACTTCTCAGAATCCTAACACTGGCAGCTTCAGATGGGGTTTCATCACTGGGAGTGGCAGGAACGAAGGGAGTACCCGTATCACCTTTCATGAACCTCTGCTTCGTCAGCTTCCCCATTGGAGTGGCAAGGGAAATTTTGGAGCTATCATCTTGGACGATGCTAATCTCAGCGTCAACTGAAATTGCGGCACCGCGATCGGCCTCCACAGAAGGGTCAACAGCAGACACAGGGTCCACGAGAGCGCCCATAGCAGACGCCGACATGAGAGAGGTGTCCACAGAGGACGACGCTCCTGGAGATAAGTCATTGGCATTTAAATGTGCTGCATTCAAATTATCCAGGATATGCATTATGAGGATCCATTCGAATACAACAGGCGCAGGGAAATGTGAAAATGTGCAGCAATTCTCAAAAAATTAACCACTGCTCAACATCATGTTGCACAAAATGCACATGGAGAATAATATGACCACGTTACAAGAATCTTCCAAAAGTCAACAGCATACAAACAAGGGAGTCACCTTCAGCCTCACAGCCTTCTTTGGAAGCTGAACCACCATCTGGAGACTCGGCTAGCCCTGAAGTGGGACCTCGCACCTCAGCTAACTCGGTAAACATCTTCACCTTTTCTTCCACACTGCCTCGGACGCTCAGAAGAACGGCTTCGGCACTTAAACTGTGCCTGTGAGATCGAGATATATTCTCCACAATCTCAGTCATAGATTGCTCTCCTCCGTCGTGCAAATCGTTCCCTTCCGAGTGGACTTCGTGCTGAGAAGATCGACCGTTCATCTCAGGGACTTTGAAATCGGAAGGCGGGGTGGCAAAATGATCCGGTAGGATATGCGACACCACTACTCTCATGACAGAGTCCACATCCATCAGCCGCACCGCTCCTCTGCCTGTAACAAAATGGATATCCCAACAGGTTAGGAAGCGATTATCCAGGTCACTCACAATGCCCACCGTCCATGTGCCACTGTTTCGATCAGTTTCCAGGTGCAGGGATAAATACAACTTCAACTACGAGAAACTCGAAAACTCTCTGAAAATTATAGACCGAATGACATGAGTGATCTTCCGGTAACACAAGCCAAAAATGATAACAAGACTATTAAGAGAAATCATATGCTGCACATGTCAATATTCCCAGAATGTCACGAGACGACAAATATCCTAAGGAGGAACTGCACTCTTACCCTCTGGACTGAGGTCCACGGTCTCTCCAGTGACCGCAGATTGAATTTCTGGAGTACCCTTCTCAGATGAATCACCATCCAACCATTCAGACAGGGAATCCACAGGCTTCTCGGCGACACCGTCGAACACTGCAGATGCACGAATGCATCCCTCTTCGAAAACAGGACCGCTGTGTCTAGGCAGAGTGGGGTCTGCCGCAGACTTGCTGCCGAACTTGGACGCCAACTCGACATTATTGGAGGCAACTTTGAAACTGGGGGTGACTGCATCCTCAGATATTAACGACGGACCTCCGAGAGCAGGGACCTTTTCACTAGCTTCCAGGTCCCTCTGTCCATCAACTTCCGAAGTGCTTGGAGACTTGCTCACAGTCTCAACGGCAGGAAAGGATACCTACAAAACTCAAAAAAATGAGTCCACTACACAACAGAAAGTCCTCACATCACTGCCTTTCATAATCGTAATCACATCAGAAGGGCGATGAACACAGCAAGAAGAGCCAAGCGATAGTAGGAGTGGAGGAACGGAGTAGCACGAAACTTGCTGGAGATGGACGATCAGAAAGAGATGGAAACAACCATACCAGTGATGAAGCCTGCGTCCTACAGGGGCTAGATTGACACATCACCCCTGCCTTGCCTGGTAAAAGTCAACCAAGATAATTAGATCATCAGTGCAAAATCTCACGCATTCAAAAACACGAAGAACGAACGAAGACAACCAATGCCGATAGACAGGTGCAAATGATTTCAATAGTTACCAAGAATCAAGTCTTAAGATTCAAAAGACGCCTACCACGCGGACTAAGGTCAACCACGAGGTCTATTGGCGAAGACTCAACACCCAGGGAAACCATTGCAGACGATTCACCATCCAAAACCCTAGACAGGGAATCCACCGGCTTCTCAGAGATACCGTTGCCGAGTCCAGACACAAGTGTAGACCTCGCTTCAAGGATGTGACCGCTTAAATCCTCAGAACCAGGCTGGGCGGTGAGCTTGCTCCCGACTCGAGATGCAAGCTCCAAAATCTTGGAACCTACACTCAAACCCGGAGCACCTTGATCCTCCGACGGAGTGGACACGCACATTGTCTCAACCGCGGGAGCGCCAGCCTACAAAAAACCGTTACCATTACTCTACAGCGGACTAGCAATCCTCTAGTTGTAGATAAACCAGATCGACATACAGCACTTCCACAGAGCCATCCAGGATCCCAGAATGTCCAAAAGATACCATTTCAGACCAGGACCTGACAAATGCTACGATAATAAACACGAGAACCAGAAACACAGTCATAACAGCGACGGACAACAAACGTACCGATGGGAGATTCTGGATCTCAGATGGGCTAGTCTCTGCCACTTCCCCTGTCTTGCCTGATGCATATCAAACAGCAAAATTCAATCGTCACTCCCACAACCACATGCTCAAGGAAAGTGTACTTTAAATCCTTCAAACATGCACTGCAAGGATGATCTCATAAACGAGACGAATAAAAGTCGCCTGAGCAGATTGCTCAGGAATCCATAGATCTTAGTCGCTCCGTCAAGAATCTCTGGGTATTCTTCAATACCAAACGACAATGCACGGAAACTATGAGCACTGTGAATGAGTTCATACACGGCGACCAGGAAACCGAATCCACAGCATACAAATTCCTTACTTGCAGAATGAGCTACAGCTTGCGTAGCCAAAAACTCCATCGTCTTGGCCAACTTCTTCCCGTATTCCGCTTTAGCATGTTGGGATCGGGAATCTGCATCCACAACAGAGAAAGTCGACGATCTCGATAACATCCTGCCCATGAAATGAGGACGCTTCTGCTGGACGTCCTTCTTCATCGCACCGCCAGTCTCCGTGACAACCGCTGGAACGATCGAACTCGTACTCTGAGGCTGACAAAAAAATCCGTGTCAGCTGCCACTGCCTCACCGCCACTCCACAAAAAGTGACCCAAACTATACTCAAGAAGCATAGTGAAACTAGGATGAAAAGCATAAAGTATACCAAACTGTTGCACGACCAATAATACACGGAGGTACACCTACTGACTACAGATCCACAGACCAGCACCAACCCGATGCCAAAACACTTACAGCTACTTCCAGCACGTCACCGCTGGCTTCGGACGCAGCACCCTTTGACTCCTCTGGTTCACAAGCCGATTTATCGATGACATCTCCATCCGTCGAGCGCACCCCCTGCTGGTTACTCTCGCATTGCTGAACAAGAGACTTCACTATTTCGTCACTTGGGCACGATTCCTGATAATGCTTCAAATGACCCAAGACGTCTTTCCTGGGCTGCACCACACACCTCCGTGCTCAGACACATCTTCACATCACAAATCTCCCATAACTCAATGCCCAAACTGCGTTCAGGAACTTCAATTCCTTCCAACACGAAGCACTCACCTCCGCCTCCAACCTGATGGCCACACGAAACAAGTCGATCACCACCTCGTGCTTCTTCTCGCCCTCGGCGAGCTCGATCAACGAGACCCAATGAGCCGCAGAATACAGCAAAGATGCATCGCTCGACAAGGAAACATCCACAGAACCCCGCACCATACCATTCTTGGAGCAAGAACATCGACCCTTGCCCAAGGAAGAGAACCGCGGCGCTCGAGTCTGAACCTCTGACTTCTTCTCCATCATGTTCGTTCGATTCACCACTCTCGGTCGTTTCGAACCAACTGCATTACTGGAGACCTCACCCTTCTTCGCTAATGTATCCGGCTTCACATCCCGAGCAGATGCAGCGAATACCATCGGTGGTTGAACTGAACTCAGGTTGTCGGATGACGGCCTCCTCTTCTGCAGAGGAGCGGACTTCCCTGCAGTTAAATCCACGTATCAGAGTCAGAAAGCGCCGCACAATCTAAATCTCCAATCAAAAAACGGTTCCGACCAAATGTGCACCTGTTCCGCACAGAGAGGCTCTATCCCAATTAGATATAATCAATGCAATTCTGGTTCTGGTGAAATAGAGAGCCGGGCAAAATGGCACCTGTAATGAAAGGCAGCTTCGTCATGTTAGATCGCCAGCTCTGGGGTCCCTCTCCGGAAGCCGAGAGTTGCTTCTTCGATGCGACAGGGGCTGCGTACCGAGATGCGACGGCGGAGTACTGCTTCCCAGCTCGCGTCACCTTCTGACCATCCAGTGCGGTCTTCGGTATAGACATATTCTCTTGGCTGGAACACACAAAAAGAGGACACTTGCAAATAATCAGAGAGAGAACAAAATATGCCCAATTGAATCCTGGCTGCTCAAACTCATTGCAAAACTGTCCACAAATATTCAAGGTCAGAAATCTTGCCTCTTGTTCACAGAGCCTACACGCCCGTTGACGTCTTTCAGAGCTCTCTCCGTGCGATGGCTAAATGTGGATGCTCGCCTCAGCATAGGACCTACATGAACAGCAATCTCATGTAACATGCTTCGGGTACAACTTGCGAATCCTGACTTGGCACATGAACCTGACATGGTGAGGGTGAATGGGATACTTCTTTGAAATTTCTGTGGTTGAACGAGGTACATGAGCAACATTGTGGACGGCTGGAGATGGCCATGCACACACTGTGACTCCGAGGTGATCTAATCTGACACGATCGATTTCAAAGGCAACAACACTACGAAAGAATCCAGAGCGGGAGCGTCAGGAAGTATCTTTTCCGCAGTCGCGCAACCTGAGTCAACGTTGAAACGCATCGTAGCTACCTCTCTTAATTAGGATTAACGCTCTGGACCGATCAAAGGATTGAAGCTCGCTGCTGGCTCGACTTCGACGTTCATGCCTATTGGCAGATTTCTAATTAACTCTCGAAATGACGAAGTTCGCAGTTTGACAGCATAGAATCACTTCAGACTGCATTGCGGGATAACGAACTCTCCCGTTGTATTCTATCTATCAATTTTCTCTCTGAGTATCTCGATACTGTTTTCAAAGACTGTTCTGAGCTCTAAGTATACACGAGACGGAGAAACCTTTACAGAATGTCAAATTATTTATGAACTAGAAACTGAAAAATAGAATCGAACAGTTTCGATACTCCATTTTCACGTGACGCTGGCATCAGCAGCGATAATCATGGAGAGACCAGAGAAATTTCAAGGAGAAGGGAGGCAATCCGAGGACAGAAAGTGATGCCTGTTGCCATATAATAAGCACCTCGCCAGGTTTATCTAGTCAGACGAGTGCAGAGGAAGCAGAGGAGTCAAGGGAAAGAAATTTCAATGCGAGACACTATGCAACCACATTCCAATTTGGAATGAAAGTGCTTTCTGCAATTGAAGCCCTTATGCATTGTAACCTGATCGCTTCCATCAACCAATGTAAGAAATATTGCGGCTAGAATTTTACCTGAAGCTGACACAGGAGGCTCCATGAGATTGCACCACGAGCTGACTCCTCTTTACTTGCCACCACTGCACTCTTTTTACCACGAGGTTCCCAATCCACAGGTAATCTCGCCAGTGTAACCACGATACTCTTCGGAAACGCTCGAACTCCGAAAAGATTTCGAAGAAAATGATACGAATGAAAGGAAACCGCAACTTAACTGAAAAAATCAAAAGACACTCTTACAAATGCACACTAATGCACACGATATTATGAGAAATGGAGAAATGGCGTCATGAGGAACCTCCACCAACGCTAAAAGCTCATTCAATCACTCCCTAAACCTACATTACTGCACAGATTTCCCTGAAAAAAGAAGCCGGATACGAGGAAGTTGCAGCCTCTTCAAAGTCTCAAAAAACACTCTCTCGTCCTACATTAATGCACAGATTCCTCCGAGAGAAGGACACAGAGATACACCTTACCTGAAAGCTCAGAAGGCACTCTCAAAACCTACATTCCTGCTCAAATTTCCCGAGAAGACACTCAAAAGAAAAGCCACAACCGCCACATCACAATAGGAGGTCCCTCCCGATGCTCGAAGACGCCGTGACAACGAGGCGAAGTCGCGATCATACAGGGTCAAGCATTGTAGAGGCAGGGGAAGCTTGCCATAGCCAGGCAGGAGCGACAACGTTGCCTGTGGCGGTGTGACTTGCACGACTCGGCGGGGTCTCATCCACATCCCCAAATTTGAATTCCGGGTCCTGATACCGAGATCCCGAAAGTGGACCTTCAGAGGTCTCTCCGCTGGGCGTTCCGACTTCCCGCCAGACGGATAGAGGTCTTATTATTTTCATGGGATTAAAATGTAGACAAATCATTCTTGGGCAGTGTTTTGTTTTTGTTTTCGGACAAATGGTTATGTGGCCTTTCTTTCAAGAAGGTTTTAAGTTTCGTGGCTCTTGCATACTGGGGGGTTGAATTGAAGGAGACCAATTTTGAGTATGTAATTTTTGAATGTAACTAGCGGTTGACGCTTGCTATGCTACACATTCATCATTAAAATTTTATAAGAATTTTTATGTATTAGATAGAGTGTAGAACAAAAATTTCAATAAATCTTCAAATAAAAATGACTAAAATCTTTGTAGAATTTTTTTATACGTTATATATATTTAAATGTACAATAGAAATTTATTGAATGATTAATGAAACATATGCAATGGTGAATACTATAAAAGATATACATACATGATACATTAGAATGCATTAGAAATTTGACTCCATTGTTACAAATAATGGCAACGTAAATTGAAGGATTGAAAAGAAAAACTTATAAATCTCAAAAACTTTGTGAACAACTTAATTGTTGTGGAATCCAAAATCGCTTCAATTAAATAAATTTCTCAGAATCATTTGGTAGTAGCAAAAGAAATTTAAAATCATGAAAGTTCAAGGCTCATAAACATACAATATCATAGAAGTGCAAAGAAGTGTAAAGCAAAGAAAAGCAATGGATTTGCTACCTCTATAATATCATCCTATAGATCTTCTTTAATATAACTTTAATTGCAACAACTACATTATTTCTAGAATATCACCCTCTATAAAAAGTGATATTACAAAAGTGATTGCAAACTACTATTCTATTTTTGTAATATCACATTGTGTGAAAATATGATTTCTATGTATGCATGATTGAAAATATTTTTACAAAATATTTAAAATAATTATTTTAAAGACTTAGTGAAATCATTATGATGCATGCTACTCAAATAGATCAAAATTTTACTAATATGTGATACAATGAATGCGTAGCATAGCAAGCATGAGACCCTAGAATTAATGGTAGCATTTGTGATATTACAAAGGGAGTTATGATTTTAGTAGTATGATTTTTGTATGTGCTAGCTCTGTATTATGGATGAAATGAGGTTTTGGAAACACTATATGTGGCAACAGTATGTAGGGCCATCAATTTAGTCTTGCATTTTTAACACATTTATCCTTGTTTTCATATAAGCTTGAAGCTATCCATTTTCTAGGGGAGAAATTGGGCATTTAATTGCCTAAAAAAGCCATGTTCTTAGGTGTCTACTATAGGTCTTGTAATCGCAATATATAGATTGTTCTACCTTACCTCAAGCTTATCATTCATAATGGTCCTTGGACCAGCATTATTGTTATTATGAAGACCCTCTTCAAAACTATGTGTTTGATGTTTGGCATTTGTTGGTTTATAATTGATTTGATCCTATATAGTTGTTTTTTAAAACACAATTTTCAATACCTATTTACAAAATGTTACTCATTCTGGAAATGTGAAAATAGATACAAAATTCATGAGTAGAAAGTCAAAGTGCACTTGGTCGTGAACATTATGATTTGTTAAATATAGTGCACATCTAATTGAGCATTTTGCAACAAGATTTTGTTTTTTGCAAAGTATACAATTGGATAGTTTGTGCATTACTTAATTACCTTGACATAGTCATAGAAAGGTTACCAAAAAATAATTCTAGCAAAACAAAATTGGAAGTGAAATTAGAGAGTCAAACCTTTTCAACAACACATAGTAAGCAAACATTATAAAAATTCTTCAAATTTTGGTTGAATTTCAAAGTTAGTAAATGCATGGAGTTCTAGACTTTTTGTGTTGTACCAAATTAAATCCTTAGCATGACCACTTTTAGCTCTTCTAGGATTTACAGGCCAAAGCAATCATATCATTTAACATTTATTAAAATTCTAAGACCCTAAGTCCAATTTATGTTTGAAATTTTATATAGAATTGTTTGGACATTGGACCTTTAAAATAATAACTGTGGTCTACATGTAACTTCCTTTGAAGACATTCCAAAAAATTTCACAAACATTATTAATATTATTAATAGGGATGTTTTAATTTTGTAGCTCCAAAATTTAATTTTTTGAAGTTAAATTGAATGACAATATACAAGGTAACACTTTTAGAAAAAATATTTTGAAATCCCAAATTTCTTGAAAATACTCTTTCCAAAACAAAGCAAAAATCTTCATCTCTTTTGATTATTTTTTTACAAGTTGATCTACAAGGCCCTTCAATTAACTTGTCATTACACATTTTAGGGGGGGTCTAGAAGGGCCGTCTAAGGCTTGTTCCTGGCCTTGTTCCTCTAGAAGTCCAAGAATGGTTGTTGTTAAAAAAAATTCAGAATTTTTTTTTCAAAATTTTAAAATGCAAAAAAAGATTGAAATTTTTTTTAAATGAATAAAAAATGAAAAAATGATGTGGCAGTCTCCTTACTACGTCACATAGCTACTATGGGGGCATTCATAGAGTTTGGAAACTCAATGGAATGCAAGGGAACTCACAGCTGTCTAGGGCTCAAATCTCATAACCTTTAAAGTTTTTGGTTGTTTCAAGACATAAACTATTAAAACATACAATTTCCTAAGACAATATTATATATATTTTGATTAAGAACAACACTTCATTTTTATATTTAATGTTATTTATTCAAGTAGATTTAATTATAAAATCTCTAAATTATCTTATAAAAGTTTATAAGGGCTCATAACCAAGATGGCCAAAAAAAAACCAAGAAAAATTACGAGAGGAGTGTGGACTACCTAGACCTTCCAAGTAAAGGACTTCTTAGTCACCACAAATCACTATTTTAAAACTCTATCCTATAGACTATGTAAACAAGAACATAATTTCCTAATCTTACAAGCAATACATTAAATAAGTGAACTTTCAACCATACATGAGATACATCACATAATTTAAGTATTGAATTCAAAATAGCATCCGTAAATACTTAAGGTCCATATACAATTAGCCCTAAGCCTTTCATACATCACCAAAAAAATGTTTTTTTGAAGTTAGCACAAATTCAACTCATAATCAAAAGTGAATCTTTTTTGTTTCCAATTTCTAACAATTTCACCCTTGGACTAATTTGCTTAATTGCCCATTTCTTACTTAATGTCTTTTTCATTTAAAAGGCCTCATTTTTTCCTAGAATTTCTCCATCATTCTCACATAATCAGATTTCCTTAAATTCACACCATTGTCTTAGAATTCCCATTTCTACCAATCAAAAAATTCATTAATTCATGGTTATATGTATTAATTTTTCCTACTAGTAATTTCTAATTCATGCTCACTTTCAACTAACTTGTGTTCATTTTCCTAATTCTAAATTGTGAGGCAATGTGGTGACTCACAAAGTATATTTTGCAAGAATTCTAGAATGACAAAAATGAAAAATTTTAGGATGATAACACTTATTTTAGAAATATTTTTTTGACCAATTGGTATTCCATCCTTCAAATTTATAATTCAAAAAATTTGTATATACTACAACTAGAGGAAATTAGTCTCTATTTGAGAATATTTGAAAAAGCTTATCAATAAATTATTCATACTTATTAATGAGACATTTCAATGGAATACTATAGATTGATGAGAAATATTAAAATATTAAAATATTAATAACTAAAAAATCAATTATTAAATTAAATTCTAAAGGCTAGAATGTCATAGTAGGTAGTTCACATTATATGCTATTTGGAGGGTAATAAACTTTTGAAAATTGACTAGAATAATGAACCTTAAACATTTTTCTAAATAAAAAGAGGACCTAGTTGTTTGCAAAATGAAAGTTTAATTTTATCAATCAAAATGTAATAATTCAAAGTTTCCTATGTACAAATGTACCTCTAAAATCAATTTAATGTTTTTAATACAAAAGAGAATATTTTTAATACTTGAACTACTAGAGAAATTTATATCTTTTGAAATTGGCAAACTTAGGTTGAGAAGCAATCATGAAGGTGTGTTGCTTTGATATTATTCTACATACACCAATATGGAATCTAAGGTTTTAAGAATTCAATTGAAGTCATTTGACAAAGACACCTATATTCTAAGGCTATTGATGCATATGCAATGGGGTGGATAGCAAAAAGGATTTGGAATCAAGAATGGGATTTGTCCAACTTTTAAGAAGATCCCATATGCTAAAATAACTTGGAAGTTAGACTAAGAAACTTCTAACAAGAAGTCATGAAGGAAAGGATATGCATCTTAGACTTTCTTGATATATTGACAAAGTTGTGTACTTTTAGAATATGCCAAAGTATTGTTTTCGTAATCTGTAATATTTTTTATCCCATTTCTTATTTTAGCATATGATAGTCATTTCAAAGACAAGGGATCTTCACCCTTCATCTTCAAAGGAAATCATATGTACTAAGTATAAGTCAAACATCATACCATATATAAATCAAATATAGATATTAAGAAGACACTAATTTGTGCAATTATTGGTTAATTTTAAATTGTTGCACCATACAAATTTTTTTAATGTATTCATGTCCATATTGAGACATTACAGAAAGTTTAAGACCTATAGAGGGCCATTCAACTTTTGGCAAATGTGCATAAACAACAAATTAATATTTTTTAAATTTATTAAAAATATACATATCAAAATTCCAATGGGGCACAAAATTTGACTTTTGATGACAATTTTGTTGTGAGACAATTTTGGTTGATAATTTCTCTATTAACACATTCATGCAATCAAATGATCCAACTAAGACTTGGAATTTTTTGTAATGAATGATACATTCATAATAAAATCCAACATGTCGCAGCACAGGGCAGGTCAATTCCCCATTATACTCACAAAAATCGCTCTAGAGTATAACTAAGTGACTCTAAAGATCGAACCCACGAGATCCTGTGAAGTATCTAGCTCTATTAAGCAGTTAAGCTCAGTCAGTATCCCAATCTTACTTTCCGGTCCTAGATCTAGAACCAGAAATACCAACACACCGGATAACTACAGACCGGATTACTCCTTCTTCCGGTCCTACTAACTATCCGGTCCATACAAATACCCAAATCCCAGGATCTCACAACTTCCGATCCTAGAAATCCGTTCTGACCAATCCGGTCCGGATGGTCATCCTGTACCCGTAATCCTATCCGGTTTAGTTTTGCCTCTGTTTCACCATCAGAGGGGTCGCCGCTTAATTTTGAGAGTGGTAGGCCCACCACTCCTTCCGTGACTTATAGTGGCTGAAGACCCACTGTCCTACCTTCTAAACTCCTAAGCTAATCCGGATCCGGTTTGGTCCTTCACAACAACCCAGATAGCAATCCGGGTCGTAGGTCACACAAAGACCCCACACTCGACCCTCTCGTACTACAACGACCTTGATGTTACTTCCGATACGTGCGAAGACAGGTGGTTACAAGTGCACCCGTCCGTTCCAACATCAACTAAAGTTCTTCCGTTACCCATACGGGTGGTGAGACCTCACAGAAGATCGGACACTCAACCAGATTTCCCACCCGGGAGTTCTAGCGCAGCTAAGGAATCCCTCCCTACCCGCCTAGCCTAACAACGGCTTTCTCACCCGGAATCTCAAACTCTAGACGTGCTGAGGAACTAAGTTCACTCCCAACTCTTCGGTACCTACTCACATGCACCTAGGATCGGAAAATAAACACCAAGGGGAGAAATCACTTACAAACCAACTCGTACTATCCTAACTCCACATCATACAATCCTGTCGCGCTGGAGAGAGATACACAACGAAGAGAATAGAAAAGTACAAGAAGTTTGCAAAATGAACAACTCCCAATTCCCATCGCAGGAACCGATTTATATACAAAGGGTAAAAACCCTAAAAGCACAAAAAGGAGCGGAAAACCCGTGGGGGTCCGCCGCCACCCTAATCTAATTTCCGGTCTAACCTAATACTGTTGAGCCGGATCCGGATCCGGATCTGCTCCTACTCCTAACTGAAATTAAAATCCTATCTACCCTACAACTCTAGATCCTATCGTCGGGCTTCTGACCTCCGGCACTAGCTCCTCGAAGACTTCGCTCAAATTCCGGACCCGTTCCCCCTCCGCAGGATTCGGTCCGGGTGGAGACTCCAGGTCGATGGTGATATCCGGTCTCGTGCCCGGAGTCCCAGTCCGTGCAGACTTCTTGGACTCAGGAGTCCAATCCTTCCTGTCCTTCGCCATAGTTGCATCCGGAAAGAGGTCCGGTAGCGAGATGTCAGAAAGATGAATACCTTTGTCGCACGTCGCTCCCGTCAGCTTCCGGCTGCTCTTCTCGATCCGGTCCGCTGCCTTCCGCCCCTCCACCATTGTCGTCTCCACCTGCTCGGCGAAGTCCGCGAGAATCCGGACCATCCGGGAACCGGATAGTTTCTTCTCTTCGTGGATCTTCTCGTCGAAGAGCTTCGCTTTGGCAGTGGCCGTTCCGGTCTCTCCCAGGACCGCCTTAATCTGCTCGGCTATCTTCCGAGTCTCTTCCGCCATCTCCCGGGTGGCCGTCGCGTCTTCCTGATAGGCAAAAAGAATTGCCTTCAGTTTATCCACCTCCTCTTGCAACCGGCGGATCTCTGCTTCCTGCTTCCGGGTCTCTTCCGGATTCGTGATGCACTCCGCCACTTGTTCCGCCAATTTGCTGTCCGGTGCCGCACCCACCAACTTGCCGATTGCCGCAAGCGTCCTGTGCTTGACCTCCCAATCCGCCCTGATGTTGCAGAGGACGTTGATCAGACCGTTGAACGGATCTTGCATATCCGGATCTCCCCCGGAATTGGTCTTCTCGGCTTCCGGTTTCTCCTCCGGGGCCGGTTTGTCTTGACCGGAAGGCGTCCCGCGCTTGTGTGGAGGCGTCAGCTTCTGTCGCTTGATCGGTGGCATTGGCTCCTCCTCTTCCTCGCTGGACTCCCGGTCTGACCCGGAATCGGATTCCGCCTCGTCATCCGTCTCCGACTCCCCATACTTCAGGAGCACTTCCTGCGTCTTCCACGCCCTCTCCTCCGTATCGGTGAGGACTTGGTTCTCCCGATAGAGGTGGAAGAGATAAGGGCACACTGGAGTGGCCCTTTTCTTCCCAACCCTACTAACGAGCTGGGCCACAAGATCGGAAATGATTCGTGCCCAATCCACTTTCCGGGTACCACTGAGGGCACCGAAAATGGTGTTGCCGAGGGTGATCGTCACCCTGGTCGGCTTTTCCGGGTGAAGAACTGGAACCAGGAATTGCAGGAGCCGACGGTGTCGGTCATCCAAGCAATCCTCGACCGCGTATCCGTCCTTCGGGTTGACGGCTCCCTTGAACTTCCCTCGGACAAACTCATCCTTCTGGCTCGCCATTCCCAAACCTCCTGCCCGTAAACCGTAAACCGCTCTCTACATCCCCTCGTTCCAGCTGACGGGAGTTCCCCTCACGGTGTTGTCAAACTGGTTGGACAACTTTCCGAGGAGCTCCTTGACCATTCTCTCCTCCCTAAAACCCCAAGGTTTCTCGGCAAACCCTACGCAACCCATGGATTTGAGATCATCCATGAGTTGAGACTTTTCCGGCTCTGTGGAGGGAATAACCGGAATGACTTTCCGGAGCTTCACCTCACTTGCAGAGGGACTCGCTTGTCTCGACCTACGTAGCGGAGGCATTCCCACTCACATCTACCTCACTCTCTTCTAGCCGCACGTCCCGTTCCTCACTTCCTCTCTCCGATCTCAACCGGAAGCAAAACAGACAAAATACAAACGTCCAGACGCACAAACTCCAAAAACTCAACCGCGCGCTCTCAAGGTCGAGTTTCTAAAAGGGGGTGCAACAGTGAAAGCTCCTCCTTATATAGTCCCTGGACCCTTTCCGGTTTGTCATCATGAATCCGGTTTACCATCATAATCCGGTTCATCATCATAATCCGGTCCTAGACCTAATCCGTGTTACATTCCGTTTCCGTCGTTAGTTACTCCTGACCGGATTAGATCCAAGAAGCCCACTACTTCACGTTCCATGCTAATTCTGAGTTTTCCTTCCCCACCTAATCGGATCCGGTTAGCTAATGACTAGTTTCCGTTCCTATTTGGGTGTATACTAAGAAAATCAAAATTCTAAGCTGCGACACAACATGTAGTACTCATGATGAAAAATAGTAAACATCCATTTCATAGATATAGAAACCTTCACCATCTATGCTTCGGCACCTAATATGCTCACATGTTTGCTCCAAGCCCTTAAGTTTGCACTTTGATTATGCATTGACGCGTATATGTTGAATACCTTATACAAAGTAAGTCTATGTCGATTGTTTTTACCTTCATGGAAAGTCAATTCTATATTGACTACATCTAACAGCTTGACAACCTTTGCTTAAAAGAAGTTTTGGCATTGGCAAAAAGGGTTTGTAAGGGAATATTGTTAACCTACTCACTACATGTGTGTGTCCATTATATGTGGACATTTATTTCTTTTCATTCATTGCTATGGATGTTATAAGTGTCAAGTGTTAGTAGTATTGTAGGTGTTTTTTACACTTGTTTCATTGCTTTCAAAATCACTTGCCATGGTGGCTATAATAAGTGTTACAAGCTACATGATATAATCCCATCAATTTTTTTTTCTTGAAACACATGGACCATTTCCATTGCAAAAAAGGAAACTGTACAACGAACCAAAGGCAGGACCCCAAAGACAAATTTTTACATTTTCAGACAACACTAAAATAACAATCCCATCAATTGACTTGTAGTGTCCATTGTGAATTTAAAGCTATTAGATTGTGGGGTATGTTAATATTTTGGCCATTGTCATGCTTTGTGATATAGTGAAGCACTAGAAAAAACCCGTGTTTTTTTTGACATGGGGCCCTCGACGTGGAATGTCCAGGTCTAAACATATTGTGTCTGCAGGGACATTCACATGTCTAGAAGATGGTTTAGGATTTTGGACAGATCTTTGTAGGTGTTGGATTGGACAACACAATTTTCTCTTGAAAACAACCTTATGTTAGCATTGACAAGAAGCTTTATTGGGACATGGCTAATAACGAAAGTATGTCCACAAGAGCATCCAAAAAAACAGAGACAACCATGTCAACATCGTTGAACTTATTTGGAGAGAAATAATTTTCAGGCTATTTTATTGGTTGTCATTAAAAGCTTTACCCGAGCTAAAAAAAGGGGGACGGTTAGCTTCTCGGCAGGGAAATGAAAAGAAGATGCTGATGTGGTGGATGATGTGGCATGAAAAAAAATAAAAATTGGTTGTCATGGCATTTCTAGTGCTGACGTGGTAGATGATGTGGCAGTTTTCCGGAAAAGAGGCTGACGTGGCAGATTTTGCGCTGACAGGGTCTGACACGTCAGCACCAAGTCTCTAACAAATGTGGAGGGCCTCTGCTTCTTGTTCATATGCCTACTTAGACGTCCGGATGCTTCTTCAAATGTCTAAGGTGATGTCAATGCGTTATCATAAACATCTACAGTGGTGTCTTGTCTTTTTGGTGGACATTGGGTTCAATGCTATGATGCTCCTTTTGATGTTTTCAAAGACATGTCTATATCTCTGTAGATGTCAGCAACCGTACCACATACCCATCTTGTAGCATGAAATGGTTTCCTTTCTTTCATATGTTCCAGTAGTCTATTGAAGCGTATACAGTCTCAACAACAAGTAGGAAGTGTTTTCTTATAGTGGCATTCTCTGTTGCCATTATCTTGTACCATGTTCAATTAGGAATGGACAACCATCTTCTTCTCTTCATTTGTAAGGTACACACCTTTAGTACATCAAACATTGTATGTAATGTATAGTGCTAACTATGTTGTTCAAATTTAGTGGACAACATGAACTGCTTAATAAAGGAAAAGAGAACTTATCCTTGAAGTTTTCAACTACTGTTCATGAACAAGAAAATGTGCATGCACTTTGTAGAGAAATAGTGGGAGAAAACAAACGAGTCCATGCAATTTCGAAGGACTTGTAATACAACAAAGATTTAAGCAAACATTGTCAACTACATACAAGAGAATGCAAGATGCAATGTCTATCCAAAGATGTGCCTGTAAATGGCATTTACATATTCTTAAAAAGAAACAACAAAAAACACTAGTGCCTCAAAGTAATGCTAACCATTGATTGGCCCCAAATGGGCAGTGGGGTTGGGGGAGACATCATTGAAGACAGTGCTTTGAACCTACAAATGTCGTTGTAAGCGTCTTTGTGCTAGCTTGGTGATGTATTCAGGGCAAATAGGTGCTATCCTTCATCCTCTGAAGCAACATTGTCACCTAATATGTCTCTAAAGTGTTCAACGTCTTCATTTGGATGGCGTAAAGGGTTTGCCTCTCCTGCCATTGGTTGCAAATCCACAAAGTCTTCGTCGTTGCGTACTTGAAGTATCTCTGGTGTGATGTGCGCATCATACTGAATTGTACGTCTACCTCTTACATCTGTACAACACACTACTTTCCATCCATGACGACATGGGTTATCTGAGAAAAATACTTGTTGGCAATGCACAAGAAAGGCAAAGGAATCAGCATGGACCTTCCCGTCCCATGTGATTGAAGTTTTCCACGCTGAAGCAGTACTGATCTCTCTCAATGCTAGGAAGTCGGGCGTTCCGTGTGCCCCTTACCCAATCACACAAGAGGATTGTGACACAATGGTTTCTATAATCTAGAACCAATATGTCCTCAATGTATCCCACATATTCTTGTGTGGCTTCTATAGGCCTGCCATTTTGAAGACCCCAACGAAGTTGGCGGGTGAAACTTGCTACTACAGCTGAGTCTCGTGTGACAAGGCTGCACTTAGAGCTGTGGACACGGAAATGTTTTCCGTGACAGTACATCTGACGATGTGATGTTGCATCTCGCTCTGGAAGTTGTGTATGTTGGACAACATCCTCTTCTAGTTGACATCCAGAAAGTTCATCTTCTGTCACTGCTGACGTCAACCACTCCGAGAAAGGTGGAAAGTCACTGAGTTCTATTGGATACCGCAAAGGTCTTATGGGATGCAGTCGTCTTGATTGTTGACGAAATGCCTCCCGCTGCTCCCACCTACGGGTCTTCTTTTCAATGTACTCCCTGCACAATTTAAGAAGGATATGTTGGTCATTTTCAGAATTGAAATTCATTATGAATGACGGGTAAAAAATATTTTGTTTCGTTTCATAGACAAGAAAAAGCATCTACTTGCATATAATGAACATACTTCTGCTAATGGACATGGAAGACAATTTTGTGGTACTCACAGTCGCCAAGCTTCCAAGCATGGGGCATTGTCAATGACAAATGCATGTGTATGCAAGAGAAGTTCATCAGATAGTCGTCGTGCTTTAGGCGCCTTGGAACGAATCACTTCATCGTTTATAATGGCATCTTCTTCAGCATCCCAAACTCGTTGAACGGTTCCTTCATAATCTTTCATGTACTCGGTGCAGAAGCCCAAAGTGTCTTCGTTTCTATATCCCTTAGTTATGCTACCTTCTGGATGTGCATAGGTGCGAATATAGTCTTTCAATGTCTTCATGTAACGCTCAATAGGATACATCCACCTACACTGCACAAGTTCGCACACAAACAATTGTTCTACAAGATGCACGGGCAAATGTGTCATGATGTTTAAGAAAGTTGTAGGGAATTCCTTCTCTAGCAGATAAGTGGCCATGATTATATTGTCCATGACAATGTCTTTGTTGGTCTCCTTCACCTCCTTGTCACAAAGTCTTTGGAAGACTCTACTCATTTTGATGATAACTAACTGTACACTTTCATCCAAAATGCTTCGAACTGCCACTGGAAGAATCTACATCACAGTAGACATTATTCCACTATGTACATAAGCATCTGTGTTGATGTTGACAAATAACATTCGTAAATGTGCACAGACATTGTTAGAGATGTCTCATAGTGCTCATGTCGGAACCACATGTACAGGCTTGTCTTCAGTGGCACCAAATAATATGTTATCTTCACTTTCTAGGTACAGTATAGTTCTTGTAGATGTCGTACACAACATCTTCCGTTGCAAGTAACACATTAACTGTGCATTACAGTGTATTTAAGAACCGCTAACAAATTCTGGTCTTCAAGGACCCCTCTAACACATGCTTTTCCAAGTGGACACTATTGTATCTCTGGAAAAGTTTTCAACGACAATGGATGTGCACTACCATTGCAAGCACAAAATCCACTATAGACCTATGTGTGCTCTACATTCTGGAACTTTCATGAACTTATATAGTGGCCAAAAAAATTATAACATCTATAAGAAATAGGCTCCTCAGTGCCTTACTTGCTGCATGAGGACGTGGTAGTCATGGGTCTTCATGTAATGTAGTTTGCCATCCTTCATGTGCTTGTAAATTGCACCAACATAGTTTGTTGGGGTTCTGATGTTGCTGACTATGCGTATGAACTCAGCTCGCTCTGGTGCTGTCAAAACATATGGAGCGTGTGGCATGTGGAAGTCATCATTCCGTCATTGTGGCTCTTGTAACCAGATCTCTTCACGGATTCCAAGTTCTTTGGCATCTATGTGATTGCCTAGAGTATCATTCATTGCAAGCAATGTCTTCACTATATTTTTGCACAAATTCTTCTCACAGTGCATGACGTCTAGCACGTGCCGTTCTAAGAGATGCTGCACTACTAGAGGTAAAACGTGTCAGTACACGACAATAAAAAGATTAGAAGCGTCTTAGATGATGCTGTTCTAGATAAAAGAATGCCGATAGAGACATCAATTACGGACGCCGTGTCCTATAAAGACGTTCAAGATGACGTCCACAATAACACATCCCTCCATCATCTGCGTTGGATTAGAAAGCATTTCCGTCTTCAGCAGCATCCACTTATACATGACATGCGTGCAGTACAAAGTAATGCTCATTCTGCTTTCAAGAAATCAATTGACATCAATCGGGTAGCTCTGATAGACCTATTTTAAAAAACAAATGCACACATGTTCACCTGCCAGTATTTAAGTTCGTACAAGCTTGACAACTGTTTCACCCTTCTAAAATGCATTGGGTCATCCTTGGCGTCCTCTTTTCCACCAAGATCAAGGTACACTTGCCGCCATGAAGCATAACGGATGACATCCTACCCTGTCATTCTTGGAGGCCTAGAACAAAGCTCAATTTGGTTGTTGAAACGACGATTTCGGCGATATGGATGGTGGCGATTCAAATATCGACGGATGCCTCCAAATACAATTTTGGAGCCTCTAGTACTACGATCTGCAAGGACATCGCTAGTCTTAGCAATTCTAGAATCAGTTTGTGGACCACAACAAGGACAACCCTTATAACCCTTGCAACAGAGTCCAGATATGAGACTGTAGGCTAAAAAATCAGATATCGTCCACATCAGAAGGCCTCGCATACTGAAATGCCTTTCTCCTTCGGGATGGGAAAAATCTTTAGCCGCTACACCTTCCCAAAGTTGCAGAAGCTCACGTACAAGCGGCTGTAAAAACACATCAATGTTCTTCGATGTTGGTGATTGCTTCCCTGAAATAAAGATGCACAATGAAATGAAGAACTTCTTTGTTAGAAACCATGGTTCAAAGTTGTATATCAGAATCAAGATGGGCCATGTTGACCAGTTTGTGTTGTTCAATTTGAAAGGGTTCACACCATCCAACGCAAGTGCCAGATGCAAGTTCCTGCTATCAGTAGCAAAGTTGTTGAAGATGACGTCGCGGTCAACATGTTTCCAAGCGGGACTATCCACCACCGACCTCATGATGCCATCTTTGCTGACATGCTTCGTCCAACCTGTTAGCATTGATGCAATCTCTGGAGATCGAAACATGCGCCTCAATCTTGGTATCAATGGAAAATGCCGAATGACCTTGGCTGCAATGGAAGTAGAGCCTTCCAACCAACGTCTTGTTCCACACTTAGGGCACAAATTCAAATGTGCGTGTTCCTCTTCATACAGAATGCAACCGTTCGGACAAGCATGAATGCTATTGTACTGCAAGTCTAACTTCTTCATCAGCTTCCTTGCTTCATAATTACTACTAGGCATCTTGTTATTTGATGGAAGCAAATCCGTTGACAAATAACGCAGTAGTTTGTCCGTGAATTTGTTATTGATGCGGAAAACCACGCACATATTCATGACAATAATAGTGGCTGATAAAACACTCGTTCTTGTACCAGCATAGATAGGAGTTGTTGCATGACTGAATAGACGTTCCATGTCATCCATGTTGTCCACGGCAACATCAACATCTTCGCCATCAACGACATTAGCAGATGCCATTGCCTTCGTGTGTATGGCATCACCACGATCAAGGGCCTCCAGAACTTGCCTTTGGACATTGTGTTGGGCATCTAGCGTTGATTCTGACGCTTCTTCCCCACCCCCGCCATCATCATGAACCACATCTGGTAGCCCATCTTCGTCTTGTAAAAGAACCTGAACTTCTTGTGCAGTAGCATCCCCATCAATGACGTCGTTGTCGTATGCGAGATCTTCCACCCACATGCCATCAAGAGGATAACTATGAATAGGGTCACCCCCTATCATGGATTGAGTGAGAAAATTGTCTCTACCCACTTCACTGTGATGCTTCCTTATAATATCAATTTTTCTGCGCTGCGCTCCATGACAATTCTTGCAAGGACAAGGGTACTTCTTCAAATTGAGCTCTGTGGCCACCCTCAACTCTGTCTGCAAAATCAAGTCACCGAGTGGAATGTGGCAAAGCACTCGTCCATCCATGTTGATGCGGGTGCGGGTGTACCGTCTCTGTTTTGAAGCTTGCATGGTTGCTTCCAATATCCACACAAAAATATGCAACTCCTACTAGAAGGCCACAAGCATGGACTCTTTAGCCTTCAAAACATAGAACACGCAAGCACGAAAGGTAGTATGAGCTGCAAGTATCATGGCAATGGTGAACATGAATGCATACAATACTATAATGCACATATTCAGTTGTCCTATGGACTAAAGCTTCAATGAATGTCTGTCTTCCTAGTAGTATATGTGGATGCTATAAAGCAACCCTGAGCTATAAACCCTTACTCATTCATTACTTGACATTACGGTGACAATGCTTATTACTTGCTTACCTTACTATGTACATGTATATGACATGTGCCTTGCATATTGCAAGGTAGCCTACTATTGCAGTGAAGGCATGAGTCCATTGAAGTGCAAAGAACTGCATGCCAAAGTGTGCAATGATTGGAAAATACTCTCAAGGAATACTATTCAGACAAGAAAAGATAAGTCCACCGAGACTTTTAAAGAAACTCAGTTGTCTATGATATTGAGCACCGAAATGTCAAGAAAAACGTCTATGACAACTTCATCCTGGACTTCTAAGTCTTGCTGTATAGAGATTGTCTGTTCATTCTACGTTCGAGTAGATGTCTCATTAGACATGTGTCTCAATGTTGCAATAGAAGGATAGGTCACGACAATGCCTTTCTAAATGCCTTGCCTTCATATATATAATTAGTAATAGTCTTACCTAGTCTTTCTTTGTCACCTTGTTATAGAACATGAACATTGCTAGGCCGGTGCCTTGTGTGTAGACATTGCATGTCCTCAACTATGTCACATGAACATCCCTACAGCATTACAAATGAAGGTGGACGTTTAATCTAACCTTGTAACATGAAGCCAACTATACAAACACATGTAGTACTTCTAACACATCTGCCTACCAATGGGAATGCAAATCCTTTCCTCACGAATCCTCTTTCCATACAAAACAAACTATAGGAAACGAAGACATTGGTATAGGTATTTTATGCTAGAAGTAGAAAAAAGAAAGAGGACTGTAGATATGGTGGCTGCAAGAAATGTTAAGACTTTTTCAGCTATGATCTTAGAGAATCCCTATTCAAACATGACGACTAGTACTTCTTGTTGTAGTGAACATCTGCTATAGGCGTACTATTATGTTTTTCCAGACGTCCTCTTGCATTTATATACATGACATATAACATATCGTATATGCTATGAGTAGTCCCATTAAGAAGAGTAAAGCATGTATTGACATTACTTTTTGCTATTGGTGCTATAGACAAGAAAGCTAAGAAGCTTGTAAGAATAGCCATCATCAATGTAGTACAAAGATGCATTCATTAATTCAAAAAAAAAAAAAATTGGTAAGTGCAAACTTGCATTAAAAAAAAAGGATGTGTGGACACCCCTTCACTTGTAGACGGAACTAGAAGGGAAGTGAAATATTTTTCGAAGAAAAAGTACATGTGGACGTCCCTTCAACTGTAGATTAAAAAAAAAGTAAGTGAAAACTCCCAAAAAAAAAAAAATTGAAAATGACATCGTCACTTTTCTGAAGGCCATAAATAAATAAAGGAAGTGTGAACTGTCCTCACATTCTTTAACAAAATAAGTAAGAACTCTTGTAGAAGAAAAAAAAGTGTAGTTCACAACTCCAGTGAAGGAAGAAAAATAAAATAAATGAGAATAGCTTCAAAGCAAAAAATAATAAAAGTCCAAGCTCCCGTACACGGAAAAAAAAAGGGAAGTGCCAAGAAGTGTAGAAGAATAATTTATCATACCGAAAAGCACACTAAGAAGGAAAGAAATTAGGGAAGTGAGAAAAAGTGTAGGTAGAAGAAAAGAAAATCATAAGTGGACCCCCCCCAAAATGAAAAAAAAAAAAGAAGTGCCAACAAGTGTAGAGGAGAATAAAATAATAAGCGAAAACGGCCATGAAAGAAGAAAGAAAAAGGAAAGTGAGAATAAGTGTATGGAAGAAAAAAATAATGAGTAAAAATGGCCCTAAAAGAAAAAAAAATGGGAAGTGAGAACAAGTGTAGAGGAGGAAAAAAACAAGAGTAAAAACGGCCCTAAGAGAAAAATAAAATGGGAAGTGAGAACAAGTGTAGAGGAGGAAAATTGAGTGAGAGAGACAACTTTGTTTTGAAAAGAATATTGTAAGTCAAAATTTCCTTATGGAAATAATTACATGTGGACACATTGTATATCCCCAAAAGAAATTTCATAAGCCACAACCCCTATGGAAGACATCTACCACAAATGCATCCCTTGACGTTGATGGGAAAACTACTTGTAGTAAACTAGATTTTCCTTTGAAACTGAAAGACTTGTATGCACTCTTTATCATTGATGTTGAATATGAAGGTTTCAGATTCTACAATAGTTTTCCTAATAGCTGAGCACTTATCATTGTAGAACTGAACATGTGAACTTCTTTTTTCTATAACTGTTCCACATAGGATATGTTCGAATATGAATGTCCACTTGGACATTCGCATGTCCTGAACAAGATGTGAACGTCCACTTGGACATTGGCATGTTCTGAAAAACACGTGAACGTCCAGCGTGACATCTGTAGAGACATACCAATGTCCAAGCACGTCGTTGTGGGGTGTGTTCCCATTTTCTTAATATGTGTTTAGCTTGAGCGTTGACTGCACGCAGTGCAATCCTAAGTCATTTCAGTGCTTCTTCAACACACGACAACATCATTGTAAATGTGAACCACCTCTGATCGAGAATTGCAATGCACTATGCCTGATTCTTTAGCAAGAATGACTTCCATTACAGAAGGAGCATCACATCCATTGGATAGCCGCGTTCAAGAACTTGACGACGGAGTGCTAGTTGTATTTGGGAACTTTGTTGATGGGATCATAGCTGCGGCACTCACCTCGAGAATGGAAGAAGTAGAACCGCCTCCAATAGTGAATGCAAGTAGTTGCAAGAGTAGCTGTGCTGAAGACAAGAAGGGGGAGATGAAGGAAGTTCCGTCACCTTCTATGGGAGCAAAGACACTCAAGAAGGTGAGTCTTTTCTAGGGCTATTGATCTTCCTCTTCTCTCCATTTTGAACAATGGCTTCTTTTAGGGTCTAGTAGCGCCATCCTTGAGCGGAAGCATGTGCAATGAAATATTGCTATGGAAGAAAATTTGCGTACTTAGGGTTGCAGGGTGTGGACAATTGGTTGTAGCAGCGCGATCAGAAAGTGTTGCGGATGAAGGGAATCCAAAGGCTGGCGTCGGGCGTAGAACAACGTCCGCGGAGTCTGCCGGAAGACATCGAAGTGCTACGGGATTTGTGGCGTCTTCGTTTTTTGGAATTTAAAAAATTGAAGGGAGCCCTTGCCTAGGCGTAGGGCGCCTCTTCATTACGGTGACAATAAATGTTCTCGTGACGTGGTGGCGGCGATGGAAACGCACATCCATGCCTTCATCCACGCACATCCGTTGCCAACCTTTCCTCAATTCTCCTCCGCGGTGTCTTCTAAAACGCCTTCTCGTTGTTGTTTTTTCCTCTTCTTGTTGTGTGTGCTGTTGTTGCTACCATTCTAAAGAAGGCGTCCCTTCCACAAGTGCTCTTGCCCCTCGGCAAGCCTTTTTCTTGCTTTGCCAATTGTACAGGTTAGCTGTTGAAGCCTTTAGATCTATGGAAGTTTTACTTGTGTTTTGGCTATAAGTGTTAAGGTACGCACAAGTATTTCTCATGGCAGGGTTTGTGTATGCCGAGTTTGGCATGCGGCAAGGATAGGTTTTGTTGTCTACTATTGGGGATCGTTGCATGCAGCTACCTCGTCGTTCACGACCGCCTTGACATGAATGTCTTTTCTTGAGCAGGACTTGTTGTGTCAATTATAACCTATATTTAACTAATTATGGACAATTGCACAAATTATGGACAAATTCATAGTCCATAGCCACATTAAAAAAGGTAGAGAACATGCTTCAAATGATTAAAAAGTGTCGGCAGCCCACCCACACCTTGTTCAGAAGAACCGAGGGTACAAAAAAAAAGTGGATAGTTGTATTTTGGACCGGTTTTTATGCAATAGTAGAACCGGTGCCTATGACCGTGCACCCATCCCGTGCCCATTGACATATAGGCTGGCAGCCGATAAGACAGCACAATAAAGTGCGCAAAACCAAAAAGCAGGACAACGAACATGAAAGATAGAGAAATGAGCAAATCGCCTGTGCATTGAAGATAAAACAGTTGTAACATGGTCCCCATAGGAGATTCAAATAAATGTGATTTGTCAGCAACCAACGGATACATATTAAAAATGTCAAAACTGACTAGTCATAAGACTTATAGTCACAACCTATAAGATATGAAGGCACACCCTAAAAGATATGAAGGCACATCCACAAATGAGTAAATATTGTGGATATGCATGTAATCATCCTGAAGTAAAAACATCCTGTTCAAGAACCATGCGATCGACATGCAGCGAAGCCCTTAGTATCGGTTGGCAGTCGACACCTGCAGCGAGGACTCGGATCTGTCTAGCAATGTGATGGTGACACAACTCTAGAGCTAAACTATTGTATCGGCTGGCAGCCGATAGGTCCGAGGCGATATGTCAGTAATCCTCTCCGCCCTCGTCTGCATCTCTGTCCAAAGCTGCCCCCGCGGCCTCTAGATTCGCAATAGCAGCAACAACGGATGCCTCCGGGATGACATGAGATGTGGGAGGTCCTTTCTTTGCATGCGAGGGCATTCTGTGCGAGTACAAGACAATGTTGACATAGACCATCTGTGGAAGACAGAGTTCCTTGTGCCATCTTCGGGTCCAGCACTCCCTCGCAATGAGCACTTTTGACTCCCTCTTGGCTTTCATCGGAGTCCACCACTCAATTTTAAAATTACCATACGTGGGCCCCGGAGACATGTCCACACATTGGAGTACCTGTCCCAGATAGACAGGCAGATGATTGTTGTGACATGGTCGACAAAGAACAAAGTCTCCGAGCAGAACATCCCTGAATGGATTGAATCTCAAGCGCGGCCTGTCCTTCGCAGGTCCGCAGTATGGAGTGGGATCCCCTTCGTCCTCCGGAGTGGTGTCTATTGAATGATTCTCCTCCGCCCCCTTATCTACAAAAGTCGACGTGTGATCTCTTGTCCAGTTAGAGAGCGGCCATAATCCTTCTTGAAGCAATGTAGGAGTTTGAGGCAACGCCGAATTGATCTCTGATTGAATTCTTTCCCAGTAAGCCACACAGCCTGCCATTTCCTGTGCGTACCGTCTATCTCTGGCCATTCCCGATTTCCAGAACTCAATGAACTTTGCTATTCTGTTTTTGATGAATGTTTGTTTTTCATTACACTCTGTAGCCCTTGCAACTTCCTTTTCTACATTTCGCCTTCTGGTATTAATGTCCACATTCCCCCAAAGTGCCTTGAAAGGCACAGGTCGAGGGTCCCCCTGTGGAATATTGGGTTGTCCATTTTCGTCTGCTGTCCACACTTTGACAGGTGCGCCAGGAGGCAGCCACGAAGAATCTGTGGCCCTGAGCTTGTACCTCATGACCGGCCATCCACGATCCACACCATCCTCCACGACGTAGAACTTGAAGAGGTGTTTATCTCCGAGCCCGATGATTTTGTTCACCCCATCATGATGGAAGCCCTTGAAGTATGATTTGAAGTTTGCCACTTCTTGCACGAACTCCGGAATGAAGGCTACAGTCTTCTGTGAATCCATGAACGCCTTCATGAGATCCGCAAGTACGTATGTGTTCTTCTTTTTGATCAGTTTAGAGAGATAACTGAAGTGCGCATCAATGTCCTCGTGCGTATGCCCGACAATAAGGAACCCCACTGAAACTTCCTTGAATATGTGCCTGGTAGTGAGCAATGAGCAGAAAGCCATGAGGAATCGATTTTTGTTGTCCTTTGCTGAATTGTCGAGTTGCAAGAATAGTTTCCTTGGAAGTGGGACCTGAGGTCGTCCTGGTCTCGCTGCGTCGATCACCATGTCCGAGGCCTGCGGGATTGACGAGTTGCATCTCGATTTCCTATGAAGCAGAGCCTCGAAGAAGGTGTTTAGCGGTGGAGTCGAGAAGAGGATCTTCGACTCCCGAATAGGTGGTAGTTCTAGGGCCCTAAGGACCCTGCAGATGGACGAAATTGTGAAATTTGAATCCCCAGGCCAGAGTGATGTGGAGTAATGTGCATACGCGCCATCTCCATGTCTATGTGTGAGCATTCCAGTACATGAGATTGGTATTTGCCCTAGCCCAGCGGTGGCTTTAGTGATGTGCTGCATCCTTGGAATGGCAGTCTTTGTGGTGTCCATTTTGTCATGAATAATGCAGAGGAACTCTGATGGATTTTGCACCGACTGCGCGGTCCATCCACTGTATACATTTCTACAAGTGCGCTGGTAATTGAGATGTCTCTCTCTGTCGTCGACCAGGGCCTGCCACTCATCACAACCTCTTGGATACTTTGCAATGAACTCTACCAAGAAGTCACATTCTGTGCATTTTGAGAAATTGCTCCCTATGGCGTTGACCCAGGGTTGACGAATTTCAACGTCCGTCCCAAAATACCGTCCGTTTTCCGGACGTCCGGACGCACTGACGCTAGCGGACGCAACGTCCCGACCGCCGTCAGAAAGTGGACGGGCGGGGCGGATGGCCCAACCGCCCAAGGCGGACACCCAGATCGTGCGAACCAGATCAGTCCGCGCGTCGATCGGACGGCCGTAATCGGGCGGACGGACGAGCGGACGGGGCGAATGGGCGGTGTCGGGTAGAGAGGAGCGCGCTTTAGGAACACACGGGGTGTTTGGCTGCTACTGTTTGTTGTATACTGGGTGTCTTCTTCAATCTTCAATCTTCAATCTTCAGTCTTCAAACGGTACTTGTTGGCCTATCCTGTGTAGGCTCTAAATAGGTATAAGGGTCAAGGAAAGGATAAGAAACCACGGGATACGCGACGGGTAAAACGGGACAGTAGACATGAGCTACCGTCCAAATGATGGGATCCTAAACTTCAAATTCACGGTCTGCTGGCCAAAACTCTAGACCGTGAGAACAAGCAAGTCTCGACTATGTGGGCCATTAACCCCACTTCGTCACCACGACAATAAATGGGGTTGAGTCTTGGTTTTACCCAGACCGCCTGCAACCAGGGTTACAAAGCAAAAGGAAATAAAAGACAACGAGCCTCCAAATCAGGCTAGGAATAACAAAGCCACATCCCACACATACATATAAAAAAAACCCAAAACATTCCTCTTCAAGTCTTCAAGTCTTCAATCTTCAAGTCTTCATGTTTTGATAAAAACAATGAGAAATCTTCAAAGCCGTACCCTAAAGTAGCTGCGACCTTTTATCTAGTGCCACAGATGGCTCACAACTTCAAATGCTAAGTGCAATAGCATTTTGGAAAGCTAACCCAGTAACCTAACACCTCTCCAAATTTCACTTTATTCTAAACTACTGTCCAAAAGTTATAGGTAAACAAAGTGGCGGCTCTTCTCCTCCTTGCCAACCACTACCTCTTCAAACTTCTTATAACTTTTGATTTACAAACTCTGAACACAAGTGTGATAGCAATTTGGAAAGCTATCACGTCCGGCTACAACATGTGAAAATTTCAGTAAGAACTAAAACTCTGTCCATAAGTTACAGCCCAACAAAGTCTCGGTCTCCTATTTTGAGAACCCACTCAACCTCTACACTTCTACACTCTATAATTTCTTCTATAATTTCTTCAATAAAACTCCAAATAGCTCGTGTAATAGCTATTTAGAGAGATAAATAAACAAACTAACACTCATAAAATTTTCAAAAGAAATCCTTATACTGACCTAAGGTTATGGCCCTCCAAAGTTTCGGCCTTGCTCTTCACAAGTGGCAGCCAACCTCCAAGTCATCACACCTCCATAACTTCTTCCTCCATAACTTCTTCCTCCAAACTCCAAATCTTAAGTTTAATGACTCTTTGGAAAGCTAAGATTAAGATGAACACGCTTCCAAATTCCCTTTGCAAATTGATGGATTGAACGTCAGCTATGGCTTGACAAAGTCTCAGCCTTTCTTCATGAAAGGCACTAAAACTCCTTGAATTCAAACGCTCATAACTTTTTCATCCTAACTGCAAATCAAACTTGCAAACTCATTTTGGAAAGGTAATTTTACAAGGAACAATCTCACCAAATTTCATTACTAAAGGCCTCATACAATGGGAGATATCACTCCTCCAAGTTTCGGATTTTCTTCCACACTCAAGTTTCTCTATCTTCCTACACACACACACTTCTCTCCCCTTCCACACACTAACTACGCATATTTTCCCTCTTTTCCTCCTTATCTCAAGTGAGGGGTGGAACACATCAGCCCATGCCCCTACCAAGACCCCATCTAAGATGCCAAACTAAATCCCCATTCACACTCTCCCTTTACTCCAAAACCATAACTAACTTTTTATCACTAACTTTTCATCATACGTTTATAATCACACACTGTGATTTTAATAAAATACTCAAACTATAAAATTAGTAACTAACATTTAATAAATGCTCACTAGAGATAAAAAACTAGAGTTCCAATCACACCTTCATTTCATTTGCAGAAAGTTGAGAATGCGTTTGATGGTGGCAGCAACGTAATTTGTACGCTCGGACTTCATCAATGGGTTGACTGGACCTTCCAACCAACGTTGGTGGCCACGACTACCCTCCACCGGCAGAACCATACAATAATAATGATCGATGTTTTTGCCCTCATAACTCGCTTCAAAAGTCACTTCCCGAGTACTTGGCTCAACACACCCAACTTGGAGCAAGATTACCAAAACATGAGCATTGGTATCAAGATTACCGTGCCATCACTGCTCCACGCGAGGTTGCTTCGGCGGTCTAGAAGGCCCAGCTTCATCTCGAGGATGCCTAAGTGGCAGTGCAAGATCCCGTTCCAAAAGGGGTTGATCTGGTAGCTGTGACAATGAAAGCTCGAATTCAGCCTCTGGTTGAAGCTCTTCATCTTGAGACTCAGAAAAAACCCTCCAGTTCGACATTCTAACTCTAAAGTAGAAAACAAAATCCACTACTCGAATGTAATGAAGTTCTAAAGCAAACTACCCTCTTAAATAGATGTCAGAGCGGCGTCACCTTGAAGCTACTCAATATAACATATTATAATATGTTTTTACCTAATATACAAATCTACAACAGGACAGCGGACAAGCGGACGCTGCGTCCGCCAGGACGCGAATGTCAGCGGACGCTGCGGACACAGCGTCCGCGTCCGGACGTCCTATCAACCCTGCCTTGACCTCTACGTCTTTTAAATGAGCATTCCGAAGGCGGTTGATAGCAGACTGCGAGACCGGCTTCATATTGCATATTCCATTGACCTGAAGAACATGACTTCATGGATGAGTTTCCATGGAAGACTATAGAGTTGTATCGGCTGGTAGCCGACAGAACTGCAATTGACGGCCTATAGAAAGGAAAGATCAATGGCTTCTACATTCAAAGTCTAGACATGATTGTATCGGCTGGCAGCCGATAAAAGGACTTTTCTACTGTAGACGAAGAGGCAGATGATGGACTTACATAATTGACTTGTTCGCGCATGTGATCCCAATTCATTGCAGAGGGGAGGACCTTGAGATTGTCGATGCGTTTATTTCCAACCATTTTGAACTTGTTTGGCATTTTGTCGGCATTGTCGTCGATGATCGTTTTGAGGGTTGCTTGAGCTTGGATTGTTTGTGGCCGTGGCCGTTGGGCCCCCGCATTTCCATGCGAGCCGTTAACGGATCCTCCCACGGCCGCACCCTTGTAAACATCATAGGCTGACCTCGATACCCCATGAATGATATACCATGCGTTCTCGCAGACATCTGTATTTGCAAGAGTAATGAATTTTTTTCCTAGAATAACCCCTGCATGAAGCTGACTCTACACCGCATACGCTACCTCCCTCCTACTCTCGAATGTGCAAGCGAAGAACTTTCGTCGTATAGACCTCGTGTCCTCCTAGGGAAATGTCTGGCAGCATCTGAGCTTACAGCACTTCTGTGAGCTGACCTTACGTACCTCCGTCTCCGAGGTCTTCATTTGTAGCCTGGATTGGCTTTCGTGATCCTTGGGAATCACCCTTCTGCGCACAGAGCGGTATGGATTCCTCGGTACCCCCTGCATTCCGTTATCGTCCGACTCATTCAATAGAGCAGCCTCTGAGCAGAGCGTGACAATTTCAGATAGTAGCCTTCCACCCTCCAACCTTGTGTGTGTGAGCCTCCAACGCATGGTTGTCATTTGCAGTTCGTCATTGTCCGATACGAACATGACCCCGACATCCGTGTCGCCCAGGACGCCATCATCGTAGGCCTCATCTGGTAGGCAGACTTGGATCATGGCTCTTTCGAGAACCGAGAAGTCGTCATTGAGAAGTTCATAGTATTGATTTCTCCAGAGCGGTCTATCTGGGATTGGAAGCCCAACTTGCATTCCATCCGGATGGCCATTATCTCCACTTTGAGTATCAGCTCTAAACGCATCCGAATGATCCATGTTGTCAGCAACACTTGTGTCGGACACGGCAGTGCCAAAGGTACTGTAACCATGAAAATCGCGGTGATCCTCTGCAGACCCACAGCTGTCATCGTCGGACGAATAGAGCCTATCATCTCGCTCGTCTTCATCTGATGCAGTAGGAAGTACTCGCTGTGTTCCCGGATCACATAATTCTACTTGTACATCGTTCGAACTCCCACCACTCTCGTAGTTACCATCGACTTGAGCCTGCATGAAATGGGTCGCAGGTTCTCCTGTCGGTTGGCAGCCGACAACCTTGGTTATTGGGACGGAGGTCTCGATTGGCCTGACCTTATAACCACTCCAGAGTATTTTGAATCCAACATAGCGTTTGAGTGTCATGAATTCAGGAATCTTGCAATAAGCACTCTGATCCTGGAAATCATCGACGACATGTAGTAGCTTCACAACGAGGAAGAAGCTGTGTGGAACGCAAAAGCCTTCCCAGTAACCCTTCGGAGAGCATTGTACAATTGTACCTACACCAGCATACAACAGATCCGTGCCCACAGTCTGCAGTAGTGAGACATCCATATTGATAGTGAGTGACAGGAATTGTTGTATGGGTTTTTCATCTGTGACCACTTGTATCGGCTGCCGACCGACACCAACAGAAGAAGACCCTTCAGACTCTGCATGGGGATAGATGTTCTCTGCCTCCCACACGATTGACCTTCCCGGGCAGTGTCGCAGGAACACCATGTCTCCCTCAGGAAACGGAAGAGGTATATCGAGGTTATTTGGAACGTCTAGGACATAAACGCGTACGAGGTAGGGATCGCAGCTCACCACCTTTTCTACGACCGCCCTTCCGGAGTAGTATAATCCTTCCAGTGTAAGAGCTACAACAACTCCCTTCTGCATTTTTAGTCTTCCCGAGCCTCCATTTTTCGTGAATGCCTCAATAGGACTCGCACCCGATGTCCAGTCATCAGATCCACTCATGATTTGAAATTGGAGTCAGAACCCACTATGTCGGAATCTCTGTCAGACCCGTGATGACCTTATCGGCTGGCAGCTGATACGTCTGTGTACCTGGTGCTTCACGACCTTCCTGGTACAAAAATTGGTATCGGCTGGCAACCGATACCACTGTCCGTACGGTCAAGCACAGAGGCAGGACCGTACAACTAGAACTTTGGGGATCATGCACGAAGCTAGATTTTGCGCTTCCTATGATCTAGGCACTGTCCACAAATGCTCTGACCAGTAAAAATAATGAAATGGAAACACATGTGCAACCGAATAGGAAATCCTGAACCTCTGTCAAGCAACTAATTTTCGAGAATGCTCCTGACTACTACTGCAATTAGAATCCTATTGCAATTCAAATGTAGCTTGGAGCAATTCAAATCCTACTGCAAATCCTACGTAAGCCTAAACGCCAAATAACAACTGTCGAAGAGCGCTTCTTGAACCCGAAGACTACTCAATGCTGCACTGAACTGACGTCTACTGAATTCCCTATCATGTTGCATCCCTCATAAACATTCCACAACAAGCCACTGCAATTCCCTGACGGTTCTTGGACGCTCTGAGTGTGTGTGTGGGGCAAATGAAAATGAAAATGGAAGTCCTCCAAGATCTTATCCTAGGTGAGCAAGCCTGAAACTGAATTTGGCGCCTGAAATTTGAATCTGGAAGAGGATGAAGTTGTGATGATTGCAAGAGAAACAAGTCCGTGCATCGGGAGATCGTGTTGGGAAACGTACGCATCTCTGCAATGAGTGTTCGTAACTTCCATGTACTTTGCTGGATGTGGAGTACATGCTAACGGATGAAAACCTGTGATGGATGAAATTTATGGAAGAACGGACTCAGTTTGTCATGATTGTGCCTACCGGCTGGCAGCCGAGGGTTTAGGGGGTATACACCCTTGGCCACTTTCATTTTCTCTCATTTGCCATTTGTGTCTCCTGCTCTCTCTCTCTGTCACTCAATCTCACTCTCACTCACTCTCAGCCTCACTCACTCTCACTCTGCCATTCTCCCTCCTTCAGTCCGGCTTGCAGCTGACATCCCCTCGCAAAGCAGCAGCCGATACATCTTAGCGCAGCCGATACGCATTTCTGGCTAGCTGACAGTGAAGGAGAGTGAGGCAAGCGTGCTTTTTTAGCAACCGACAAGTCATCTTCAGTAGTCAATAAGCGACAGAGTCCATTGGCGATGGCGTCCTCCGATTTGGCGACTGAGAGGTACTTTTCACTACATGTATCGGCTGCCAGTCGATACACTGTCATTTGCTATATCATATAGGATAGCCATTGAGATTCTAAGGCACCTATTACTTGCTATATCGGTTGGCAGCCGACATACATTGCAGTACTCACTAGGAGCCTGAGCTTAAGCTATGTCGGTTGGTAGCCGATATGATCCCGAGACGGTTGACTTAGGAATTTCTAGAAATGTCTTCCGACGGTAGGGTTTAGGGACTGAGAGGTTGTATCGGCTGGCAGTCGATACAGTGGATGCACAAAGTGAAGGTGCATAGTGTGAGTGTACTGAGAATTCAATTGTATTGTTCTGTAGGAAACCGACTCTCTTGGCCCGCCTTCTAGGTGAGCAAATCCCAAACTCTTGGATATTGGGAGACGGGTATCCACCGAGGGCAACATGGCGAGCGATCGAGGCCATCCAAGAATGGGGTTTGTGTTGGAGGCAGTTAACCGACACGATAGTGGAGATCGTATGCTCCTTCAAGTTGAAAGGGAACATGACCCCTGGCAAAAGAAGTGTATTGTCCGTCATGGTTGTTGGCGATTCCGTGCACGTCATGATATGCTTGATACCATTGGGAAGCACGGATGGAGTTGCCGATTATTTCGCGGTGGAGTTGCCGGTGAACAAGTGCACGGAGGAGGTCTGTGGACAGAAGTCAATGTTGATGGGCATGACGTTCGCGGGAAACACGCCATCCAGTACAGAGGAGCTCATCCAGGGCTGGGAGTGCTTGAAGATAGAGCGCGATGAACACAATGCGTTCATCGCTCGTGAGTTGGAAAAGAGGAAGAAAAAGGTACCCTCGGTGAGGAAGCAAGTGGCGGCGCCAGTGACTGAAGTCGCTGCAACTGATCTGCAAGAGACCGGGTCGCCCAGCAAACCGAAGAGAAAAGCGAAGGCCAGGGACGACCCCAACAAGCCGCTGAAGCTGACACTCGACGAGGCACTCCGACGTGGAAATCATCTCACAACCAAGACGAAGGAGAACGAGGTGAATGCTATTTACCAAGCGTTGGAAACAGGGCTCCTGCACGCGTTTCCTTACAAAAAGCAGCGTCTTCCGGGGGTCATTCACTCGGACAAATTCCACATTGCACCGGACGAGTTGAAGTACCGGAAGATTGCAAAGGACCGACTTGGCCAAGTAATTTGACGATCACTTCCATCCTTTACTGGTTTTTATCTTCCCATATAATGTATCGGCTGGCAGCCGACGTCTGTAGCTGGTCTTTAATATTTTGGCCTTCTCTCAATTCAAGTGAAGACCATGTACAAGGGATACGGGTCCATCAAGAAGAAGCCAGAAATCCATGGGATTCCTCTAAAGTGGGCTCCACTACCAACGGACAAAGGGCTAGACGCCGTGATGGACGAGTGTCCCGGGAAGGAACAGACTGTTGTTGTCGACAGTATCTCAATGCCGTGGTGGAAGGCGCCAAATGTCCATTGGTATATCATTGGTGGGCAACACACAATGTCGGCCTGTCAAAAATTGGCCGAGTAATATCCGGACGGCTTTGAAGCCAAAACCGACCTCCTGGAGTTCGAGGTCATTCCGGTATTCAGTAGAGACCCGGACACACTCGTCAGAGTCTCCAATGCCCTCAATCTCAACATCGCGGAGAAAGTGGCAAAGGAGACCTTCAGATCCTGCGCAGAGATGGGAAGAGCGGCGTGGGTGCAGGCGGGGTGCCCAGAGCCGCATTGTGGAGGTGGAAAGCCGTCAACAGCATTTGAGGTAATTCCCATGCACCTTTATTTTTTTCTCCCTTTTGATTAATATATTATGTATCGGCTGGCAGCCGATACCATTCTCGCATGTTCTAAACATTGCGGTGGAACTCCTCCAGGTTGCAAAGCTGAAGGTGATGGCGCACTTCGTGGATGAGAAGGTGTCCTCCAAGTTGCCCCTCATCTTCATCAAGGAGACCACCTGGGTGCTATGGACGGAGGTCTTCGATGCGTGGGAGAACGGGGAGCTTATTGGAGATGATGGGACTGTGCCGAATCTCCTCGTCAATCGGAAGCCGCTCACTCACATCACCAAAACGGATCTCACGCCAACGCTCGGGCTTCGGGATTCGGATCTGTGCGAGCTAGGGCGAGAGATCATTGCACTTCGCGTGAGCATCAAGAACACCGCGAAGGCCAAGTCCTCGGGGAAGATCACTCTCTTCGACTAGTGCAAGGACAAAAAGCTGGACAGGATCGTCATGAACGAGATCATGTGGACCAGGAAGAAGCATCCCCTTCCCTGCAAGGACCACAATTGGACCCCATATACTGACGAGGATTGGATGGAGCTTGCTGAAAAGGAGGGGTACTCAGCGACCGTAGTCCGAAACGTCTGGAAGGACATGATGAAGTTCACGGACGCCAACAACTGGTTGAAGGGGCAAGTGAACCCTATGAATCCAACGACGGACAAGTCGAAGGATGGCAAGGTGCCGGGGGTCTTCTTCACGACGTTGGCGAACTACACCAAAGTCGAATTGCCTCCGATGCGTGGGAAGTCTGCTGACCTGAAATACGAATGCTATGTCGGAGAGAGTATTCCTGAGGTGGTCGACTTCGTCCATCAATCGAAGGGGAATATGGCGCTGGAACCCAAGGACAAAAAATTCATTATCTTCTTTGGGTATACAGATATGGGGGAACCAGTTCTAGTGAACAAGAACGATCTGCTCGATTTGGCACTGGCCGTTGAAATCCCTGAGGTGGACGATCCGAATATCGAAGAGACCAAAGCGTACATCCCCCTACCAATGCTCCTCATCGGGAACTCGCGTTTCCGAGATTCTGTCGCGACGGCCTCGTACTCGTCCTCCTGGTAATACCATTCGGTGTACTATCAGCCATCTCCCCGTGGAGGCTTTCAGAAGGCGGAGATTGAATCCATGCCTTTGGTCACTCTGTCCTTGACCTTCCCGAAGCCCGAGGACAGGTCCAGTATTTTCCCGGTCTTCAAGCGCTTCACTGGGATCAACAAGGCGCCCGACTGGTTCAATGTCGACGTTGAGGGCGAGGTCGACTGGAATGGCGGGATGTGCGGGGTTGGTTATGGACTTCTAGAGAAATTGATGATGCCGACCCTAAAATCCAAGGATGCCACCGTCATCAACATATGGGGGGGCGGGAACATCACGGAGATCGCTCTGGTAAGTTTTCTTATCCCTTCCTCACATTTGCATTGTTTAGAGGAAGTGAAATCCTGTCGGCTGGCAGCTGATACAACATGTTACTCACTTGTACTCCATGGGTTCGCAAAGGAATGGGCGAGCCGTTATGGAGTTCGTTCGAGAGGAGGACGGATTGCAGAAGGCTAGGGAACATGTGAGGGAATGAACCTCGTCTCCTCGGCTTCCTTGGGACCTTCTTCGGGGACGCCTACGCTGATAGACTGGGGGGGTGCAAGTGGATCGGGGCAAGTGTCACCTGCTGCATCACATCAGCAACCGCGGCTGATCTCGACCCTCAATCTGACGGAGACTCCGGGTGGCGCTGCTCAATCTCAACGGCCGTAGGGTCAGTCTCAGGAGCGACCAGCACTTCAGACGTTTCAGATTGACTCAGACAGTGATGGCCCCCCAGAAGAGACACTCATTCGAAGGCAGTGGCAACAACGTCCTTCATCTCCGCGGCGTTCTCTCAATCTCCCCCCGGCTCCAAATTCGGAGCCGCACGGGATGCTTCGATCGGAAAATTCATCGGTCGCAATGGTCGTGGACTTGCACGTTTAGCCATCGTCAGAGGAGATTCGCAGGATTCTACAGGCTCTAGTGGTCAGTCCTGCGACAGAGCCTCAAGTGGGAGTCACTGCAATTGGCCGCCCGGCTACTGCAGTTGACATTAGTATCGGCTGCCAGCCGACACCCATGGTGGTTTCCCTGCCTGAACCATGACGAGGAAGAAGCAAGGGGGCCACGCTCGAAAAGGAGTCGGAGTCGGCGGACTCGCGGAGGTCTACTCGGGTTCAGCAAAAGCGGAAACGACCGAGTGACGAGGAAGACGGTGGCGCGGCGGTGCGGGAACAGGACTTCCCAAATGAAGCGATGTCTCCCGCTCGATCTCAGAGGCGGGCTCAGACTAGAGGTTCGTAGGCGATAGACATGCTCCGCGATGTTTGTGGAGTATCTAAAATAGTTCATGTATACGTAGCACTGCCTGGCTCAGACTTGTGCGTAGACTTGTCAGTAGGAGCCTTCATCTCGGCAGACTAGAGTACTTATGGACTGTGTCGGCTGCCAACCGATACGGTGCACGAATGTTTTGTCATGTACCTAAGTTCATTGCATCTCATGCTCTATGTATTTCGTTTTGCAATGCAGATGATGACTCCAAAACTTCTGAGAAATTCCCCGCCACCGCGTCTAAAGGTGGACAGGAGTGTGACAAACCAGCTCTAGAAGAAAGGGCAGGGAACACGTTTAGTGCTGGCCCGTCTCAGGTAGCGACTCCGAAGTTGTTTCTTTTCCTTGAGGTTCAGGGAACTCTGCTCTTCTATGAGCCCCTCATTTTAAAAGGGAAAAGTATGCATCAGAGGTCGCAAGTAAGAGCTCGACCAAGTCTTCAGGAGTTCATCAGGTCAGGGTTGACTCGACGTCCGGACGCGGACGCTGTGTCTGCAGCGTCCACTGACATTCGCGGTCCCCGTGGACGTAGCGTCCGCCCTGCCCGTCCGCCCCGTTCGCTTTGACGGCCCTATTTTCCCCGACCGCCTACCCAAACTGCCCCGCGGTCACTCCCTTAATCTTTAAACAATTTAAAAGATTATAAAGTTTGACCATGAGTCCATGATAGTCTTGAAATTATGAAAAAATTCCAATTCATTTTCAGAAGGCAAACTAAAAAAGTTTGTGACTTCAAATATATATATATATATACTATTTAAAAAATCGAGATCAACACAAATACAAACATAATCAATATGGGCAAAATGTATTCAATTTAATGTAGAATACCATACATTGTGCACATTTGGCTAATTGCACATATAATTTTTTCATTCCAACTCTATATTTCTAAACTAATTTTTAATGTCTATATAACCTATTCAACTATTACTTCTACACTACCAATTTAATATAAATGGCGGAAATGTTCATCTGGCATCGGCCAACGATATGTATTAGAAAATCGCGTAATCACATGGGCCAAACTAGTATTTTCATCGTTAGTCTTCGAAAAAATGCTCTTCAAGTAAGCATAAAACACTTTTGCAAAGTCATGAAAGGCAAATTGTGTCGCACTAGGTGTTTTTCATAGCACGTTGAAATACGCCTCTGACATGTTGTTTCCATTCATCCGCCGAACAATTTTTCGAATGGCATACTCTTCCAACTTACGTAAATACATCGGAATGACTTCCACATCTGCACCTGCTTTATGCAAATATGCAATACGTGGATCCACCCACCATCTCATCTATAAAGTCTGTTTCATCTCATTTGCTGATGTAAATGTGTACAAAGACTTCATTGGCTGAGAAGCTAAGGTGGTCATGCCCCAATCGCAAACTCCAATGTACACACGTGACTCATCCTCTGGAAAATGCAACAAGATGTTGTCCGGAGAAAGATCATTGTGTAAATGTCCAACAACATGCACTGCATACATTATATGCATAAACGCCCATGTCAACTCCGTGCGCTTCTTCCGATATCGTCCTAAATGGTGAGCTTTTACAACCTCCTCTTCGGTTGGATTCGTATACATCAAACGGATTTGAATGTTGTCTGGAAAGTCCTTATCCATATTCAACATTTGTCGAAGAGTTCCACCATTCCACCAATACGCATAACCTTCACACGTCGTTCCGTGCACCGCAGCAAACCATATCACACCCGCGTGTGGAATTCGAACAGCCATTGATTCGTTTTGATGTTCTAACTTTGCAAGATCGGGTCGAGTTTGGTGGTGAATGGATTTCCTTGCCGCAAACTCCCAATGAGGAAGTATTCTTAGACATCCTTCAATACGAACCTTTCGAATCATTGCATATCCACCTCTCATCGTTCTATCATCAACAGCAATCACGCGTGCTGTATCTAGAAGTGCTATGAGGTGCCGTTTGTTCCTTTCCGCTTCAGCAACTCCATCATTGCTTTTCCACCAACCAATTGAACCAACTCGATTGTGCGTTTTGGCGAATGGAGCACATCGCCCCCTAAATAAGTCCACTTTCAGAATCACTTCTTCAAACTGGGCGTCATTGGGTCGATATTCCTTGCCATATTTAACCAAAATGACTTTGGAATTCCACAAAGCGTTATGAACCTTGTTCTCTAAACATTTGGTGAAGTACGTTTTATGCATTTCGTCATGCCACTTCGCCACATTCAATGCATCCAACAACATTTGTGTCATGTCTACCTTGAATTTAAACACGCAATCCTCTTGATATCTGATGTACTTATTATCTAAAGACAATGTTGTTTCCGATTCATAAAATTGAACAATGCGCTCAATCATGAATTTTTTGCATTCCTCCGAAGGACTTTGGCAAGCTACCTCCAAATTTGATGGTCCCTCTCCATGTTTTAGCTTCGCAACCTTCTTCTTCTCCTTCGTCATCGTGACAAATGAAATTGATATAGATCAAATTTTTTAATTTGAAATTGAATTCACGCGCAAGTGTCCAAAAAATTGGCAACAAGGAGGCCCCAATAAATCACTCTTGCCTTGCCTCGGAAAGGAGCCAATGGAGGATGAACCACCAAGCTTTCCATTCCACCTTGCATTCACAAGGGACAAAGCAAAAGTGACAATGCGGACGGCCCGTCCGCCCTTCTTATAAGGGCGGACGGCTCTAAACCGTCCGCCCGATCGGCCATCTGCCTCCCCGAAACCCTAGAGCCCTGTTCGCCCGATCAGACGGCCACAGGTAGACAAATCTGGCGTTCGCCCGATCGGACGGTCCGGGGGGGCGAACGCATCGCCGTAACGGGGCGGATGGGGCGGACGCCGAATCCGACGGACAGGGCGGACGGGGCAGACAGGGCGGACAGATATCGGGGCGGACGGGCCGGACAGGGCGGACAGATATCGGGGCGGACGGGCCGGACAGGGCGGACAGGGCGAACGGTGGATAGGAATCGGGGCGGACGGGGTCTGGGCAGACGGCGGACAGGGATCGGGACGGACGGGGGTCTGGGCAGATGGGGCGGACGGGGCGGTTTGACCCTAAAGCGATCCTAAACCCATATTTTGCACGATAAACAGAGGTCTTCATGGCACTGTATACTTCAACTAACTTTTCATTCATTCAATGTAAAATTTGAAATTAAAAAAGGTAGCCTTCCTTTATGACCAAATTTATGAATTCTTGATAAATGATATTTTTGTACAAAGATATGAGCTAAAATGTGCAAAAATTCACGAAAGGATTGCGACGTTTAATATATGTATCCAAATATTCACGTTGCATTGTGTATAAAGCAATTGTAAGAAGGTAGTTGAATAAAAATTCTACTATGAAATTGAATTAGTTGACGTCTAATCACTTAGTAAACCGCTAAATGTCCAAGTCCTTGCAAGTGTGTTTTGGCTATCGAAAAAGAGCATGGACTTATAGTTATCCCCAATGAAGCAAATTGTTCTTTTTTCAAAATCTCATGGTATAGATGTTTAACCCCTAAAGTTCTTTTCACTAAAAACACTTCAAAACTGCTAGTAGTAGTGCAAATACCAAGTCTTGGAAGCAAAATACTTTTGGACATATGTAACCGTAGGATCTTGTAGTAAATTAGTTGGAAAAGATGTGGAACAAATTTTAGACAAATCCACCATTTGGATTGTAAGATATTAGATATTGAGTGTTTCATTTAAGGGGGCTATTCAATTATGTCTATTAATGAACAATTGGTAGGCTAACAAACCTAACTTAGCATGTATTTTAATATTTGTTGCAATTGTTTTAGGAATATTATAACATAATACTCTTATAATATTCTTATAAATGATATAGTACTAAATCATTTCAAAATCAACAACATTTGAACACAATCTGTCAATCTTGTCTTCCATATTCCTTTAATGATATATATATATAAATATATATACATATATAAAATATATTAGATAAATCAACATGAACAAATCAATGATTATATATTTCATAGATCTATTCTTCATCAATCAAATAAGAGTGCATGTGCAAATATAGACAAAGATGGTTTCTCCATTTGTTCCCAAAAATTAAATAAACAAATAGAGAAAGATATGAAGTGAATGTTATTTGGAAAATTGAAAAGAAAGAAATTGAAGTACTCAATTGCATTTTATTAAATTGGAAAATTGCATGTGGATGGCATGAATTAATCTTCATAGATGCTAAATTCATACGAGTTACATTTCAACATTTATGATTTATGCAATTGATTGAATTGAAAGCTTTTGTAATTACATTTTCAAATTTTTGATTTAATCATTCAAATTTGCAAGAGTGATTTATGATAGATTTATAACTTTAAATGTGAAAGCATTCAATGCCTTTATGTGTTTGTTCATCAATATATTAATTTTAAATAAATAATATATATTTTTTATAACATATGCATAAACCATTGCATTAAAAAAAAAAAAAACTAAGAGCCAAGCCAAATAGGCTGGTCAAATGAAGAGAAGAAGAGAACAAGAGCCCTAGGAGAAAGCAAAGGAAAAAAAGAAAATATCAAAAGGATTCAAAGGAAGGAGCAAGATGCATTCTTGTAAGACCGTAGAATACATAATGATTTCAAAATCCAAACACAAATATATTTTCTATTTCAATGAGAGTCAAAAATGAACTCCCCTGCTCTCAAAGATTGTACAATGTACACGTTATACAAAATGAACATATAACAGAAAGAGTAGAAGACATTGTTTATCATGATTGAAAACTGAAATGATTTTTTTTTTCTATGTAGAATATTTTATGAAATGTAACAATGTATTTAATTATCATAATAATTGGTAGAAATCTTTGTGCAATACATAGAAACATTTCATTCATGTGGAGTTTTTTCATTTATTTAGGATTAAAATTGAAGTATTATACTCTACAAATTACAAACCGAAAACAATATCATATACCTAAGTTCAAAATTAATATTTAAAAACATTTGAAATAAGAATATTGGAATTACCCTTCAAAATAAATATAGCACATGTATAAGTGTATAATATATTCTACTCAATCAACTCAAGTAACGAATTTTTCTATGTTTTTAAGGAAAAATATAGCCATATATGATTTGAAAGTTAAAACATTGATTCTTTTTCTTTGTTTTCAAATCTAATCAAAATTTCATTAAAAAATATGAAAGACTCGATGTTCATTTGAAGATTGTGATGCACTTCTAATTAGAAAACACAACCTTTCATTAAATATCATGAGGTTGAAATCCATTTAACTATTATTCTAATTATGTATTGGGGTCTTTTTTTAAATTTTCATGTGCTTATGATGAAAAAGGAATTGATTATTTCTGCAAAACATTTGATTTCCTAATGAACTTTAAAAAAATCCCCACCATCTTCAGATCTTCTCAAAACCTATTTAGAAGGATAATATGAGTAAATAATCCAAGCATATTTAACTTAACCACATTCCCCTCATTCGTAAAACAATTTAGGGGAGAAAAGAAAAGGTTTAAGGTAATTAGGGTACAGGGTTTAGGGTTTACATTTTTTTTTAAAATAAAATGATAAATCAATTACATTGATCCTCATTTAGCAGTGATTATTAGGTTGTTTTTTTTTTGAAATGTTACCACTCTTTTTGAGTAATATCAACCTCTTAGGATGCTCCAATGGACAGCTGGGCGGACGCCGGCGGCGGTCAGTGTTTAAGTGGGGCGGTCAGCGTGTCCAAAGCGCGGACGGCGTCGGAAGGCGGACAGTGCGGACAGTCCCGTCTGACCGCCTCGTCCGCCCGCCCCGTCCGACCCGTTTGGCCTGTTCGCCCGACCGCCCCATCCGCCCGCCCCCGTCCGCCCGTCCGCTTCAGCCCCGTCCGGGCCGTTTCTTGTTTTTGAATGGAAACCCTAAAAATGAACCTTTAATTTTCTGGAGGGGACTATAAATGTTAGAAGAGAAGCTTTGGTATTCACTCTCGAAAAACCGAACGCTAAGATTTCCAAGAGCTATGAGTTTCAATTTATTGAGTCTCTTGCTTGGTAATGCATAGTTCGGTGGACGGGGGGGCTTTGATTTTCAAAGCTTTGTGTGACTAATTTCATTGATATTGTATACATTGTCATGTTGTGGGTTTCAAATTCAAAACATTCTATTGGTTTCTTTTGAAATTGAGGTAAAACATACACTTGTCAGTATGGTGGCCAAACCGACGGGGGATTTTTCTCTTTGGTTTAGTGTGCAAGAGGATGGTAAAGTAAAATGTAGGCTTTGCAAAGCGAGCATGTCAAGGAAGCTCAACCGTATGTTCAGCCACTTAGGCTATTTTGGGCCTGAAGGTGTACGTGATAAAGGGGTGAGCCTTTGTCCACAATTACCAATGGCAGTTCCAGATTTATTTCGGCATTGCGAAGGAGTTTTTCCAAAACGCGTTGTAATGGACAATGTGGATGGCAACCCTGGCCCTTTAGATGTCCAAGAGTTTTCAGCCGGAAAGACTGTGTCGCATTCTGACCACGAAGACTCTTGTCCAGCGTCCAAAGAATTGGTATCAATGGTATGTACCACAACTGAAATGACTTTGAGTACGGAAGCTTCTAATGAACGTGAAACCCCGAGGGCATCAAGTTCTAGGCCTCAGAGGCAAGGCAGCTTAGTGAATGGGTTTGAAGAAGGTCATAGACGCAAATTACATTCAGTGTGGGCAAATTTTTTTTATTCGGCGAACATACCATTTTCCGTGGCTCGAAATCCAGCTTTTAAAGAAGTAGTGAAGAAAACGGCTGCGTTTGGTAGGCCATACATTCCTCCCTCATACCACGACCTTCGGTACAAATTGTTGAATGAGGCGAAGACCAACATTCAGACACAGTTGAATGCACGAACTGAAGATAGCATTCGAAAATTTGGAGCAACATTGTCCATTGATGGATGGAGCTTCGTGACTAATCGACCTTTCATCAATGCCATGCTTGTATCATCCGCAGGTGAAGAATTTCTTGGATCTCTAGATACAAGTGGTTGTGAAAAAAATGCGGAGTACTTGGCAGCTGTGTTGGAAAAGTTCATTGAACAAGTGGGGTCCAAGAACGTCGTGTTAATAACTACGGATAATGCTCCCGTGATTCCGTCCGCATGGGATGTAATATCTGCAAAATATCCTCATATTTTTTACCAAGGGTGCGTGGTACATGCATTGAATTTGTTGTTGAAGGATTGGGCTGCACATAAATGGATTGCTTCCAAATTGGATAAAAGAATTCTTGTAGCTAAATTTATTAGGAAGAGACATATGCCGCTAACTCTATTGCGAAAGTATTCGCCAAATCTTGGTCTCTTGATGCTTGGGGATACAAGGTTCGCCTCTAAATTTATCATGATGGAGCGTTTGACAAAATTGAGAGAAGCATTGGAACAAACGGTGGTAGATCCGCAATGGGTTGAGTATATACATACTCTCAAGAAGAAACGTGGAGCGAAAGTCCAACCAAAAGACTTGGCCTTAGCGGTGAAGAAAATTGTTCTTGATGACCATTTTTGGAATCGATCCATCAATTATGTGGAGATGGTTGAACCAATCATATGTGCACTCCGCGATTTGGATTCAAAATCACCATGCATGGGGAAGGTGTTGCATATCATGAGGAAGTTAGAAAAGCACGTGAACGGATTACAAAGTCCACCATTTTGTTTGCTAGAAGAACTTGCAATTCCATTGGTACAGTTTTTTATGCCCGAAGAAGAATGGTGGACAACGATCTCCAATCAGCCGCAGCTCTTTTGAATCCATACCTTCTTCATGACAAAGAGCTAGCGAATGACGCAGATGCAATATCAGGATGTAAGAAAGTTTTGGAGAGAATATATAAACCGGATGAATATGCAGCAGTGGTGAAGGAATTTGTAGCTTTTCGACACAAGGAACCTCCATTCCACAATATGTTGAATCCGGAAGATCAAATGTTGTCCGCACATGCTTGGTGGGATTTTGAAGGTGCATGTGGCAAGTTTATAGCTCCATTAGCGATGAGGATATTGGCTCAACCGGTGTCATCATCTTCATGTGAACGAAATTGGAGCAACTATTCTTTTGTTCACAACTGTTGCAGCTTAGAATTTTGATTTTCTTAGTATACACCCAAATAGGAACGGAAACTAGTCATTAGCTAACCGGATCCGATTAGGTGGGGAAGGAAAACTCAGAATTAGCACGGAACGTGAAGTAGTGGGCTTCTTGGATCTAATCCGGTCAGGAGTAACTAACGACGAAAACGGAATGCAACACGGATTAGGTCTAGGACCGGATTATGATGGTAAACCGGATTCATGATGACAAACCGGAAAGGGTCCAGGGACTATATAAGGAGGAGCTTTCACTGTTGCACCCCCTTTTAGAAACTCGACCTTGAGAGCGCGCGGTTGAGTTTTTGGAGTTTGTGCGTCTGGACGTTTGTATTTTGTCTGTTTTGCTTCCGGTTGAGATCGGAGAGAGGAAGTGAGGAACGGGACGTGCGGCTAGAAGAGAGTGAGGTAGATGTGAGTGGGAATGCCTCCGCTACGTAGGTCGAGACAAGCGAGTCCCTCTGCAAGTGAGGTGAAGCTCCGGAAAGTCATTCCGGTTATTCCCTCCACAGAGCCGGAAAAGTCTCAACTCATGGATGATCTCAAATCCATGGGTTGCGTAGGGTTTGCCGAGAAACCTTGGGGTTTTAGGGAGGAGAGAATGGTCAAGGAGCTCCTCGGAAAGTTGTCCAACCAGTTTGACAACACCGTGAGGGGAACTCCCGTCAGCTGGAACGAGGGGATGTAGAGAGCGGTTTACGGTTTACGGGCAGGAGGTTTGGGAATGGCGAGCCAGAAGGATGAGTTTGTCCGAGGGAAGTTCAAGGGAGCCGTCAACCCGAAGGACGGATACGCGGTCGAGGATTGCTTGGATGACCGACACCGTCGGCTCCTGCAATTCCTGGTTCCAGTTCTTCACCCGGAAAAGCCGACCAGGGTGACGATCACCCTCGGCAACACCATTTTCGGTGCCCTCAGTGGTACCCGGAAAGTGGATTGGGCACGAATCATTTCCGATCTCGTGGCCCAGCTCGTTAGTAGGGTTGGGAAGAAAAGGGCCACTCCAGTGTGCCCTTATCTCTTCCACCTCTATCGGGAGAACCAAGTCCTCACCGATACGGAGGAGAGGGCGTGGAAGACGCAGGAAGTGCTCCTGAAGTATGGGGAGTCGGAGACGGATGACGAGGCGGAATCCGATTCCGGGTCAGACCGGGAGTCCAGCGAGGAAGAGGAGGAGCCGATGCCGCCGATCAAGCGACAGAAGCTGACGCCTCCACACAAGCGCGGGACGCCTCCCGGTCAAGACAAACCGGCCCCGGAGGAGAAACCGGAAGCCGAGAAGACCAATTCCGGGGGAGATCCGGATATGCAAGATCCGTTCAACGGTCTGATCAACGTCCTCTGCAACATCAGGGCGGATTGGGAGGTCAAGCACAGGACGCTTGCGGCAATCGGCAAGTTGGTGGGTGCGGCATCGGACAGCAAATTGGCGGAACAAGTGGCGGAGTGCATCACGAATCCGGAAGAGACCCGGAAGCAGGAAGCAGAGATCCGCCGGTTGCAAGAGGAGGTGGATAAACTGAAGGCAATTCTTTTTGCCTATCAGGAAGACGCGACGGCCACCCGGGAGATGGCGGAAGAGACTCAGAAGATAACTGAGCAGATTAAGGCGGTCCTGGGAGAGACCGGAACGGCCACTGCCAAAGCGAAGCTCTTCGACGAGAAGATCCACGAAGAGAAGAAACTATCCGGTTCCCGGATGGTCCGGATTCTCGCGGACTTCGCCGAGCAGGTGGAGACGACAATGGTGGAGGGGCGGAAGGCAGCGGACCGGATCGAGAAGAGCAGCCGGAAGCTGACGGGAGCGACGTGCGACAAAGGTATTCATCTTTCTGACATCTCGCTACCGGACCTCTTTCCGGATGCAACTATGGCGAAGGACAGGAAGGATTGGACTCCTGAGTCCAAGAAGTCTGCACGGACTGGGACTCCGGGCACGAGACCGGATATCACCATCGACCTGGAGTCTCCACCCGGACCGAATCCTGCTGAGGGGGAACGGGTCCGGAATTTGAGTGAAGTCTTCGAGGAGCTAGTCCCGGAGATCGAAAGCCCGACGATAGGATCTAGAGTTGTAGGGTAGATAGGATTTTAATTTCAGTTAGGAGTAGGAGCGGATCCAGATCCGGATCCGGCTCAACAGTATTAGGTTAGACCGGAAATTAGATTAGGGTGGCGGCGGACCCCACGGGTTTTCCGCTCCTTTTTGTGCTTTTAGGGTTTTTACCCTTTGTATATAAATCGGTTCCTGCGATGGGAATTGGGAGTTGTTCATTTTGCAAACTTCTTGTACTTTTCTATTCTCTTCGTTGTGTGTCTCTCTCCAGCGCGACAGGATTGTATGATGTGGAGTTAGGATAGTACGGGTTGGTTTGCGAGTGATTTCTCCCCTTGGTGTTTATTTTCCGATCCTAGGTGCATGTGAGTAGATACCGAAGAGTTGGGAGTGAACTTAGTTCCTCAGCACGTCTAGAGTTTGAGATTCCGGGTGAGAAAGCCGTTGTTAGGCTAGGCAGGTAGGGAGGGATTCCTTAGCTGCGCTAGAACTCCCGGGTGGGAAATCCGGTCGAGTGTCCGATCTCCTGTGAGGTCTCACCACCCGCATGGGTAACGGAAGAACTTTAGTTGATGTTGGAACGGACGGGTGCACTTGTAACCACCTGTCTTCGCACGGATCGGAAGTAGCATCAAGGTCGTTGTAGTACGAGAGGGTCGAGTGTGGGGTCTTTGTGTGACCTACGACCCGGATTGCTATCTGGGTTGTTGTGAAGGACCAAACCGGATCTGGATTAGCTTAGGAGTTTAGAAGGTAGGACAGTGGGTCTTCAGCCACTATAAGTTACGGAAGGAGTGGTGGGCCTACCACTCTCAAAATTAAGCGGCGACCCCTCTGATGGTGAAACAGAGGCAAAACCAAACCGGATAGGATTACGGGTACAGGATGACCATCCGGACCGGATTGGTCAGGACGGATTTCCAGGATTGGAAATTGTGAGATCCTGGGATTTGGGTATTTGTACGGACCGGAAGAAGGAGTAATCCGGTCTGTAGTTATCCGGTGTGTTGGTATTTCTGGTTCTAGATCTAGGACCGGAAAGTAAGATTGGCATACTGACTGAGCTTAACTGCTTAATAGAGCTAGATACTTCACAAGATCTCGTGGGTTTGATCTTTAGAGTCACTTAGTTATACTCTAGAGCGATTTTTGTGAGTATAATGGGGAATTGACCTGCCCTGTGTTGCGACAACAACAAATCTCGAAATAAATTGAAGCCAGAGAGAGCATCGGATTTGGTGTACGTGTATACCAATTCCAAAGTATTAAACGCATCGAAGGAAAAAGATGAAAAAAAATGGTATAATGATAATGTGGATTCGATGGAATCAGAGAATTCAGATAGGCCGACGTTAGAAGACGATGATGACGAGGATTTGGAAAGGGCCCTTTCAGCTGTAGATGGCGGAGATGACTTCAATCGTGCGACAGCATGGGGAGACGAAGACGTTATGAAAGGCTTTCCTGATTTGGTGAATGATACGCATGATTATCATCTAAACCGCAAGGATGTCGTTCCCGACAATGCAAACGATGCATATACCTTTTGTGAAGGCGAGGACAATGTAGGGGGAGAGGAGAATCTACCTTTTTTAGCTGCATATTGCAATAGAATGGGATTTTTGAATAGCGAAAACATTCTATCGAAAAAGGCAAACGCTATTGCCAAAGAGGTGAATATCAATGAGAATGCTATTGGTGATGATGGGAGAAATGAAGAAGTTTTAATTTCTCAATCTCCATCTGTGGCATTAAATGTAGTGTAAGGAAACGACAAAAGAGAAGATGCGGTCATGGAGGTGGACGTTCCAAAAGATGTGGGCAACAATAGTGGTGATGAGCGGGAACCAAATATTGCGGTACAAAAAAATAATGATTCACTTGGGATGGCAGTCACAAATTCGGCAATTGTGAAGAGTGATAAAGGAAAGGAGCCAATGAAGTCAATTTTTGAAGTACCGAGATTTAGTGCTCTTCCACCAATACCGTTGAAGTCTGTTAGCACACGATTGAACGATTCTCAAAGCTTTGGATATGGAAAACGCCTAATGAACATTTCCAAAGAAATTTCTACAGGCGGTAATCTACAGAAAGTAGCGTCATCACCTACAAGCCTATATGATATGGATAGTGATTGGATGCCATTGGCATCTTTGCATGCTCGCATTTTAGCAAAAGGAATGGCGCAAGAACCCATCAAATCAACAAACGGCACTCTATTATTTCAAAAGAAAGCCAAAGTGGAGATAACTGTTCATGGACATGTCGACTCTACATCGAGATTGATGGTTCAAGAATCGAGTAATGTGAAAGTGAAAAGAGAAATGCAACCTTTTGCTATCTCTCTAGTGAAGAATAGGACCCCTCTTGATGAAAATGTTGCTACTTTGTCAAATAGAAAGAAAAGAAAGGTTCCTATTCAAAAAGCCTTTAATCGTTCTGTCAAAAGAAAAAAAGAAAAATTAAATTCGAAAGAAGGGAGTAAACCTACTTCGATAGAAGACTTGAAGGAGACAACGATACTTGATTCCAACAATGAAGATGACTCCGACAATGAAGATGACTCCAATAATGAAGATTTTGAATGGAGAGCTGTAGGAGAGAGTAGTGGGGCTGAGGTTAGAGGAGATGTGGATTGGCGTCCATAGGAATTGTGGAGATGTGAATTTAGATGTTTGATTGTTTAGTTGCTCATGATATATGGAGCTCATGTTGACAAATGACAATGGTTTCTTCAATCATTTTATTATAAAATTGTTTGTTTATTAATGATATACATCTCGCTGGATTTTAAAGTGATTTTGTTTCTAAATCAAAATGAAATTCAACAAAAAAAATTAAAAATATATTTCATATTTTAGCTTTTACATAAATAGTGATATACAACTCTATTGAATCGCAATTGCAATATAAGAAAAATCAAAATCAAAATGACTTCACTCTCAATCTCTCATTGGTGAAAACAATCAAAACAAAAAAATCCAAAACGGGTTTTCTAAGCTGCCCCGTTCGTCCGCCCCGCCCGTCCACCTTCCGACGGCGGGAGGGACACTGCGTCCACTAGCGTCCGTGCGTCCGGACGTCCGGAAAACGGACGCTATTTTGGGGCGGACGTAGAGATTCGTCAACCTTGCATCAGGTTCTGTAAGGGTCAGGACATTCAGATCGTTTATTGGTCACATTTACCCAAGCAGACTCTTGAGCAACGTCTTCATAACCTGAAATGGGAGGCGCCGGATATCGGAGACGATTACCTGGCTTTTGGACAGGAGTACTGTGACGAGAGTGCTTATCAAGACCCTCAGAATCCCACACGACCAATTTTTCTGAAGCGTCTCGCAAGGATTCTCGGGTCATCCTCCTTGTACGATAATGGAGCCACGATCAACAACTCATTGATCGTGGATCACGAGCCCTGTCGGAACGTTTTGAATTTGCCATATAGTGCGATTCATCCACCCCCGGTTACTATGTATTCGGAGAGTTCGCTGAAGGGTAGAAAACTGCCTTATCTCCAAGCGATGCTCATCCCGTTCATTGAACGGTTTTTGTCTTCGGGACTCACGGTCCCAGAGTTCTGTCAAAAGAACTCTTCAGTTGGAATTGCACGCTGTATGCCCGGCTCTCCTCTTCATAATCAGTTCGTGAATGTGACACCACCATATCAAAAGGGATTCGAGGTGCCATATTCATTGGAGGAGCTGCAGGCCATGGGAATTCCTAGCCCACGGGACCTAATGGAGGAGGCGTAGTGTATCGGCTGCCAGCCGACACATATTTTTGTAGATTGTATATATTCTCTGTAGATAAAGGAGGACGTCTAGAGACTACATCTTTTGTGTACATTATTTTCTTTTGTATTGATTAAACAATTTTTTTGTAATGAAGGCATTTCAGTCCGATTTTTTCTAAAGCTTGGGCATGGGACACTCACTCTCAAAGCATTCAAATGTTTCCTTTGAGAGTTTCAGCATTAGGTCTTGGTCATTCTAATCAAGTGATTGCAATAATGTAGGTGCAGGCATTCACTCATCTGTGCACAATCTATCTGGCACCTTTTGTTTGTTTCTCAATATGAATTATTGGCTGTTGTCTTGTGTCAGGTCGCAGTATCGGCTGCCAGCCGATATCAACTGGCTTGTCTTCTTTCAGTGGATGTTGATGTTGTATAATCTTGTAGCTACTAACTCATGTTCTGTTCAGGAGTCCAACGTGGGCCATCCACAGTCGTTCAAGAAATGTGTGGTTCTATGCGTCACGGGACTACTTTGTTATCTCGACCCGAATATCGAGGTGGACAAGTCGGACCCGCACAGAAATGTCATTAAAAGGCCAGGGCTAGTTGCAATGTTCATGACATTGTTTGAAAAGTTCCACGTAGGAATTTGGTCCAGGATGCCAATAGTTGATCTTAGGCCTCTGCTTGTGCACTTGCTTCCAAAACATGTCAAAGACAACCTAGCGTTCGTTTATGGCAAAGAGTACTGTGTAGATAGCCAGAATTTCCTGTGGTGCTACAAAATGCTCTCAATACTTCACACTAAGAAACCATCTAGGATGACATGCTTCACGGACCAAGTGCTCATGGTCGATGTGTGCCCGCTTTCGCTCAGGAAGACGCCGGATCCGGCGTGCTATATTCCGCTACCATTGACGAGGATCTCAATTTCCCGAATATTAGTAGAGTTATTCCGAACATTTCAACGGATATTATTCCATTCATTTATCCCATGCACGAGCATGAGTCAGTCTCGGAATACATGAAAGGCGCAAACAGACCGGGACAATTACACTATGAGGTTGCACAGTCAATCAAGTACGGGAAGCCAAACTGGAATGGGATATTTTGGTGATTTGCCCTACATGGTGTCGGCCGCCAGCCGATACCCTTGCAGAGTGGAATCGGGGGGGGCTTGAATACCTTCCAATCTCGTCCCCTTTACCTTATTCACAAATTTGAACTGCTTTATTGTCAACGCCAGTCTTATCGAATCGACTGCCTCTTCACTTCAAGACTTGTTCTCTGGAATTTTCTAGGGGGGATATCGGCTGCCAGCTGATACGAGAAATTCAGTTCATTGGACCGGATGGACTCAGAGTTTAGGGTTTAAGGAGGAGCATTCGTTGCTCTTCATCTTACAGATGGCTGCCATAGTCGATTTTCATAGTTTACGTAGTGCAAACACTTTCATAGATCTAGGTGCTTTAGAAAATAATGTTAAGAATCGGTTGGCAGTATCAGGGGCCAGCCGATACTTTGTTCCAAATTTGGACACAACATAGGAGCTTATGAAATTATTGATTTAACTACTAATTGTAGGCTCTGAACTCTATCATTGGCCGTGTGTTGTGGTACTCTGGTTTGTTTAGTGGTTGCGTCCATTTCTGCTCATTGCTTATGACACACAAATCTATGCATTCGACTATATCGGCTGACGGCCGATTTATTTCTGGACTATGGATTTGTCCATAATTAGTTAAATATCAGTTTTATGTTTTTCTTTTTAGGTCCACTGCCTTCAATGAAGACGTGTTGCTTCAACGTGTACTTTAATTGTACAGAAGCGTAGTCCGCAATATCAGCAACATACTCGCATGTAATGTTCACAGGGACAGGAAACTGTCTCGGCAGATGTCCATGGAGACAAAGACAGTGTATAACCCCAGAGAAACTAACCGTGTGTGTTGCTGTGTTGTTGCATGCATTTGAATAGTTCATTACAAGGAATTTTGTTTCTGTAATTTTTAGAATACACCTTCCAGGAACGGAGAAGTCACTTCTCCATGTCTCCGTCAGCACTCGCTTGTCCATGCTAAGGCTTGTATTTCTATTCTAGTTGTAGGTTTGGTACTCCGTGTCCTGCTCTTTGCCATCGAGAACGTCAATGCTTGCATTGGGGATAGATGAAGTGCTTGCCAATGTCAGCATTAGTGTCCCATGTTGCTTGTTATGTCCATGTGGACGTCTGGTTGCTGTCTCAGACGTCTGAGAGGACACCAGTATTTTGTAACCGCCTTGGCTTGAAATGTGCACTGTCTTCCGGGATTTGCTTCCACTATGCAGGTAATGTGGTCAAGAGATTTTGTGCATGGTCATTCCCCGCGTTCAACAATGATAGGAAGTAGGAGGAAGTTGCCTTTGAGACGTCCTGCGGAGCCTCACCACCGAAAGGTAGCTGCCGATGCATCTCCCAATCTTGTGGAGCTTCGTTGCCGTCCTTCCAGTGAAGCGCGCTCAAAGTACAAGAACGATGAATGGCATGTCCGAAGTCGTGGAAGAGAGAAGGGTGACAAGGGGAAAATTGTACCTAATTCTATACCGCCCAGCAAGCATCGCAAACGTTTCAGTTGGCAGGAGGTCGTGGAGGTCGAGGAAGAGCCAGAGGAGGTTCTAGAGGACGAAACGGAGGAGGTAGGAGAGGAAACGTCCACCAAAGTATACTCCAAGGAGTTAGTGTGTGGATAAGTGCTAATAGTGAACCTGGAACCATCGTCAGTAAATTATGTTGTACAGTGTAGTGCAATGCTATACAAAGAGGTTGACCATTGAACTTCAAATTAGTTTCACTTAATAATTAGAGGAGCTCAAGGTTGGAATGAATGTGTGACAGAGCACCTTTGAAGACTATGATCATCTTGTTGGACATCAGGTGAAACGTCTTGGGGAGCAGAACACGAATTTGCTTAGACATTCACTGTAGTGTTCGACATGAAGGACCACTAACCTACAGTCACCCTACTTGTGCAGTAGTGACTCGGAATCAGGAAGCAATGACTCAGGGGACGAAGAGGATGACACGATAGTCTTGGAGGCCATACCTAAACCGCCAGCTAAGAAAGCAACACAAAAAGGAAAGGAAGAAGCACAGTGGAAGCAAATCGTCACGGCTGATAAACGTGGTCAGCCATATGGGAATGGAGCTACCTTCTTGGTGGAAGATGTCAAGAAATTTGCAAAGGGCTTGAATCCCCTCTATGGTTGGGCTGACCAACCGTTGGACAACAAACAACGCTTCTTTGAACATATCGCTACCGGTATGTGATCTCTTTTCTTATTCCATTCTAAAGAGTTCATCTAGCAGTATGTTTTTATGAACACAAGGATACGTCATGCGTCATGGGATGTTGGATTTGACATCTTCTAAGACAACATACTAACATCACAGCTGACTTAGTGGGTTGCATTATTCAATTGCAGTAAGCGTCTAGTACCATGTTCGTAATGGTCGTCTTGTGTCTTGCCATTTTGTTAGTAATGTGTCCTAATTGACGTGTGCAAATTGTGAAAGAGATGAAGATGTTGCAATGTCTTTGTGAGTGCTGCCGCAATGCAAAACCACGAACGGAGCGTCTTCAAGCAAGGCTTAGAATCTCTTGCACATCTTCTATCTTGGAGGATGCACATTCATGAGTGTTGTATTGAAGTTGAATTCACTGAAGGAATTCAGTACTTCAATGGTCTTGTCAAAAACTGAGTGCAAATTGCTTCTTGAAGTGCAAATGTTGATTTCATTTTTCTGAATGCAGACTGGGATGTCCGTGGAGCCACGACAACAATAAATCCGGCGTGGTATCCACAGTTTGTGACCAAGACACTCATCAACGTTTGACACAATTTGATAAAGATGATAGATGCAGGAGAAGCTACGCCAGTGGACGTCAATAGGACGTTTGGGACAGTCTTGCTGCTAAAAGGCAGTCAGAAGAAGCACAACATAAGTCTGCACAGATGCGGTCCATTTCTAAGGGGAAGGTGTCAAAGGAGGCACAAATGAGGGCAATCGAGAAGACCATGATTGGTGAATTGGTAAGGAAAGAAATATTTCCATGTGTGGTAATCATGTACTCTTGTCTACAGTCTTGTGTTGTCGTATCAGTTTGCATTGCCTTGCATGGTCCTTATCCGTAGTCTCGTGTTATCATAGACATCTGTAGTCTCCATGGACATATAATGTCTCCTCAAATGTCAAATAAGATTTATATTGTCGACGCAGATGTCTAAAGTGATGTTAGTCGTCTGTGGAGATGTTTCCTTGTCCATGGAAAGAATGGAGAATTGAAGGCCTTGTAAATGCTAGTCCATAAATTTGTCTTAGTATCATAATTCAGAATCGAGAATATAATGTTGCAGACATTGCTGCTGAAGCGCATACCTTTTGAAGGAGAGGTGAAGGAGGCCACCGAGAAGAAATACGCCCGACGTCTTGCAGAGTTGCGTAAGAGTAGTGTGGACTACTCAAAGGACATCCAAGAGTTGCGCACTTCAACTTCTGAGGTCGGAGGTAGGCTTTTTCAATTAGAGGAGACTATCCAGCAACTCATTCGTTCCTTAGGCGACAAGACAGTGCACCCTGATGTGACAATGGCACCACCTGGCGGGAGTGCCCACGCTATGGGCAACGTGACAAAGAAGGCTGCGGAAGATGTGCCAGCTGATGAAAATGTCGTTCGAGATGTCTTAGGGGATGTTGAAGCAGATGCGGTTCAGGCAGTGCATATAGTGGAAGACAGTGCTGAAGGCATGGAAGCAAACATTGACTACCTTGTACATAGCATCTGTGACGCCGCTGTGAAAGAATTAGATCAAAACGTTATTGACGACGTTCAGGCAGACGCTACGCATAACGAAGACACCGGTGCTCCCATTGATGTTGCACAAGGACGCATAGGCCAAGCCCAGCAGTCATCAAAACTGGTGTCAGATCCACACAGCATAGGGGTGAAGATGGTGGCAGTCACCGCCGATGTTGCATCACCAGGCACAGCTGCAGAAGAAGTACATGCAGCTAAGGTAAATGTACCTGCAATCCATGTGTCTTCTTCAAGCTTGTCACCTTGTTAGCAATGTTTACGTGGACATCTTCCAACGCACAGTTAGGTTTGATTGTCCATTGTGTTCATGTCACTCAATGCTTGGATGAATTGGTTGGGCTCATGACGGTTGATTAGGTCCTACCTTTATCGTCGGTGGCGCCTTCATCTCGATCGCATCGTGTCACAAGAAATACGGTTTCCACTAAGCCAACAAAATTTGTTGCACCCATGAAGGGTATGAAGGTAGCGGCAACGAAGTTTTCTAAGCCCAGCCCTCCTAAGGTAGTGGATGTACCCCAAAAGGGAGGTTCATCACGAAGAAAGTGAAGGTTCAGGTCAGGGTTGACAGGACGTCCGGACGCGGACGCAGCATCCACCTGTCCGCCCGTCCGCCTTGTCCGCCCCATCCGCCTGTCCCCCCGTAGGCTTTGACCGCCCTGTTTCCCTCGACCGCAAAAATATATTTCATATTTTAGCTTTTACATAAATAGTGATATACAACTCTATTGAATCGCAATTGCAATATAAGAAAAATCAAAATCCAAATGACTTCACTTTCAATCTCTCATTGGTGAAAACAATCAAAACAAAAAACCCAAAACGGGTTTTCTAAGCCACCCCGTCCGTCTGCCCCGTTTGTCCACCCCGTCCGTTCGCCCCGCCCGTCCGCCCCGCCCATCCGCCTTCCAATGGCGGGAGGGACGCTACGTCCACTGGCGTTTGTGAAGACGGACGTCCGGGTTACGGACGCTATTTTGGGGCGGACGTACTGATTTGTCAACCCTGGTTCAAGTATGCACATGCGTTGGTCATCACGTGCCTTTTACATTCCCATAAAGTTGGCTGCAACATTGTCATTGACGTGCAATCTCCTTCTTTGCAGGTTGGCAGTTGCCTTCCCTGACAATGAAATGGGCAGCATGACATCTCAGGAATCCATTGTGCGGCATCACAGTAGACGTGAGAGTCAATTGAAGAAGTAAGTGGCATTTGCAGAGTACTTCATCATCTACAGTTGTTGCCGTAGGTGTATAGGAAGGTTTAGCCTTCTTTTTAGGAAACATATATGTTTGTTTCTCTTCTTCAATGGCTAAAAACCTGCCGTGTGCAAGAGTTTCCGTGGCACTTCTATGTTTCCATTTGATTTTTTGGACATGCATGTACTTATCTTGTTTTCTGTATTATTATAAGGCTTTTTTGATTAATTTGAAGCATGCATCCGAAATCCTTAGAACCGTCTCATTGCAAAAATACAGCATTCTATTGTTCTTGTATTTTCTCTAATAGCAGAGGTGATGCTATCATTAACATGAAGATCACGAACACCGAACACCCACGTCATATATAGTGTCCAAGTAGACATGCTACAAAAACAGTAGAGTGGTCAAGACGACGTTACAGAAGACATGCTTCAGTTTCAAAAAAGACATTCATGTAGCGCGTGATGTCATCCTAATGGGCATCCTTAGAGGCGCTACACGCATACACTAGTCCACACCGACGTTGTCTAAGACGTGCTATTGTAGAAAATTATGATATGAAATACACCTCTGCCACCCATATTCACATCGTCACAAACGTTTTCACAAGGACGTAGACGTCCATATTTACATGGTCATGTTATCGTTGACATTGTTGTCATGCAGTATGAAATGCAAACACCGACATAGTTCTGTCTTCATGACTTCATAGGGACACAGCACAAGATGTCCATACAGACACACAACTATTCTCGACGTTGCTTGTTGTTGCTTTTACAAAGGAAGACCCAGTCACGAAGAACATCCAAAAGGGCATCACTAAGTCTATGTGTATGTCGCACTGTGCATCTTCCATACCAAAGAACACATTATACTTGAGAATGTATGTCATAGATACAACATCCAAAACAACAGCATGTCCTTGGATGCGGACATTGAATGTCTATGGCAATGTCTTCCCACACATCCAGTAGAACGCACAGACGTCACCTTCAATATCATTCAAGACAAAATTGCAGTCACGTGGATTCGTCTTCTGAGATCTTCATATAGTGACACGTCACCCTTAAACCCAAGCCACATCGGCATGACACATCATTGATGGGTAATGGATGGAAAAAAAACTACGTAGCTTCCCGCTATGATGTGGCATGCATGTGGCAGCCATATGGCACGTTTTCAGAACCTCATTGACTAGTGTTTTCTTGGACATCAGGTAAAAACATATGCATGTCTCCTAAGATTTTTCATGTTTTTGGCATGTTTTTAACAACGCAAAAATTTGGATGTCTGAAATGATGGAATTTGACATCATTTAAGACATCAGCATGCATAATTCCCGTATCAAAAAAAACACGAATTTCTTCTAGTGAAGTTTGTGCATTGTTTTGCAAATCACTCACTAAAGTTACGTGCAAGGTGTATATACATCTTGTCATTGGTGTTGATTAGAGTTGAATATCACCTCATATATGTTTTTGGATATAATGTGCTTAGGCACTCACAAAGTCATTGTTGCATCATTGTAGTTTTTTACTCACTCTTGTCACATGTTGGTACAAGTGATCTTTGCTCAATGTGTTTATGCATGACAAGATCACAAGTGAAAAATCCCATTTTGAGCACTTTTATTATGTATAGAATTGTCACCATGCATATTGTCTACAAAGGTTGTCTTGATTTAATGTTTAAAAAAAATTATATACAAAATAATAATTGGGACTTTCAAATTGCCAAACAAAAAATTCTAGGCAACCTTTACTCCAAATTCCAATTCCTTGGGGTCAAAATTTCTAAAAAGTGTTGCCATTGTAGAGAGATTAAAGTGAATGGAGACTTGAAACTTGGGTTTGGGGACATAATGTCAAGCTAAAAGTTCTAAATTCTTAACTCTCTAATAATAAAAGTTTTAGAATTTAGTGAAACTTCAAATTTAGGACATAGTGACTAGTGACAACTAGCCTTTAGATATTTGTAGTTGGAATTGAATTTTCCTTCTCTTTGAGTTTGATGATAAATGATGGAATCTATTTTTATAATTTATATTTTTGGAACAAATATCACTTTTTCATTGCTAACTTTCATAGATAATTAAAATAATTTTTTTGTAATTGGTTTTTAAAATATATATATATAAAAGAGACTAATATATTTTATTCATCTTTAGGTGGAAACAATATTGGTGAAGTTGACTTTGAAAATGGTGTGCTAAGATTGAATGCCAATTTAATTTGGAACAAAATTTTGTAACTAATGAGCTTTCCCATTTGCCCTTTTAGCCAATGGTTTGATTTTGCAAAAAGAAGTTATTAGTTTGTTTGTGCCAAAAAAAATCCTTCTGACTCATCTCATTAGAGAAAATTAGAGCCTCTATAGGCTACCAAACTTTGGACTAATACCCTTAAAAAATTCCAAATAAAAATTTAATTTAATTTTTCTAAAAAATACATTAATTTTTTTATTTGTATAGAAATACAAATACTTTGGTAGCCTATACTAGTCTAGCTCTGGTATGTGTATGTGGGAGGATTGATTTTTTTGGTTACCCTAATGGTAGATGATGCCCAAATTTTGTCAATTTTTTTCTAGATCCCACTTGTTTAGAATATGCTCCTTGAGTCATGACTTTCACTACTTGGAGTGGTTAAAAACAAAATCATAGCTATCAAACCTTGTGATCTTTTGTGATCTTTAATCTAGGGGTGAAATTCTTCATATTAAATCCTCAATATTGTTGCACATCATGTTCCAAAGATTCTAATATTGAGATTCTGAACCCTAGGATTCTTAACTTCTAAATGCCCAAGGCCTTTTGCCCAAGGCCTTTTTTGAGCTTGTAGGAATTTGTTCTAAATTGAACAAAAAAAAAACATTTCAATAATGTTGTATCGTTTTTTTGAATTGTAACTTTACAAATTCAAACTAGATATGTTAAAGATCACATAGGAAAAAAAATAAAACAATATCACTTATAGATTGAAAGATTATAATGTTTGATCATGAAGGTGTTAAAACTACAAAAGTGATTTGAAGTCTTTCAATCTTCTTTTCACATGTCAAATCTAAAAAATTGGTCACCAAAAAAATATGAGGCCAAAAGACAAAACATACATAACCATAATTGATTTAGGGCTTCTTCCCGGGCTTCTCAAAATCTCTTCTACAATTTTTTAAATAGAAATTTAAATGTGAATTTTTCTCCAAGATCTAGTGCATTTGAGGCTCATGTGCAAGAGCTCTCAACACTACAGAAAGTCAAGATTGCAATGAACCCCCTTGCACAAAATCTTGAATAGAAAAATCATAATCAATCATTTTCAAAATTGGATTTTTGATGCTGAAACTAGACTTTAAAAAGGATTTTTTCGAATATGTAAACTACTAAACTGAAAATAGCAACTTGGTTAGGTTTTATTTAACTTCAGGCTTCAGCAGTTCCCCAATCCCCACTTATGACTGCTTGTTGCAATGCACCTTTCAATTTTATTCATGAATTGGAAGCTAGCGACGTCGTTCACGGATTCCTCGGACGACGTAGCTAGAACAAGCTTTGACAAAGTTGTTCGTGAGTTCGTGAAGACACTGACTTTATTTTGCCCAGGAAAAGCCCTGTTCCGTCGGCCCCGGCATCGCATTGCAAGAACTAACCACGAAGTCATTGCAACTTGCTATTCCAAATCGAAAATCCATTATTAGCAACAAAGGAAAGTGAGGGTGATAACAGAACCGAAATCTGATCAGTATGAGTTAGCTGAGGAAGTCGGGAGACAGTTGTTGCAATCCTAAAGTTCAAATTTCCAGCTTGGAAAGGCTGTCCTTCTTGAATTCGGACCTACAACACCTGTATCCCGAAAGCTAGATTAGAGGCATCATTTTCGGCGCCCAGGGACGCCGAGCACTTCATAAATATAAAGATGGGTGGTGGTGCGTGTCTGGATGTTTTTTGGAGGGAGCGGGTGAGCTGGAGGCTCCTCTGGCCAGGGAGAGAAAACGTGCTACAGATTAATTTCTGATCCGGCTGCTCCCGCGCTGAGTCCAAGCGCGAAGCAGTAGGACGCTGGAATGTTGTTTTGCATTGCAAAATAATGCATTCCACTGAAGCTTTTGAATCAGTTCGTCAGGTAGATTGCGCACCGGTAGCTATTGGAGCACTCTCTCCATCACAAAAGAGTATTACGGTATTCAACTCTCCACCATTGCTATGATTTTGACGTTCTGGTTTGCGACCGAACCTCGTAGCTCCATGTGGCATGAATTAGGCTAGCTGTCGATGGCTCAGGAGTGGGGGTCCGAATATGTACCATCCTGATTCGTGAATGGAGTCACGCATTACCAATCTCAGGAGTTCCGACTGTTACGCTGGCCTGGGGATTGACCAAATTCAATCAGGTCGGGCCTCTCAGAAGCGTTTGGACATGATGAAAAGCGACAGGCTGCACTGGAACTTGTGCGCGATAGTGGTGATTCTGTTGCTGGCTGCGAGCTCGTTGAATGGAGTAGCCGACGCAGCGGCTTCGCCTCCCACGCTAAAACTCAGATTTGGCCACTATGGCAGCACGGTGTGCAAGAACGTGGAGTCGGTTGTGAGAGCTGAAGTGCTGAAAAAATCCCAGCAGGATTTCACCATCATTCCCGCCTTGCTCCGCATTTACTTCCACGACTGCTTTGCTGATGTAAGCGCATTCCTTCGATTACTAACTTGAATGTGCACTCCTCAACGCGGTAGACCAATATCCAGTGAACCTCTAGGGCAATCACACGAAAAACACAGCTGAACATGATTTCTGCTATTAGACTTATCAAAGATTTATTGATTCATGCAAGTGGTTTCTAGTACACCAAAATATGCCTTACTTGGATACTCAGGTATACAAAAGTAACCAGGGTTCTCAGTTTCGTCGTGCAAGATTTCAGGATGTTATATTTACGTATGTGTGGAAATTAGGGCCTCGAGTCTACAGCTTCGGCTTCTTTTGCGCTTACTCTTTCTTGTTATTTGAAAACGCAGCATCAATGTGACGCCTCCCTCCTGATCAAGAAGATGCCATCGGGCGCAAAGACGGAGCTTGATGCGGGCACCAACGAAGGCATTCGAGGCTTAGACTTCATCGATTTCCTCAAGACGAAAGTGCTGGCTTCATGCGGTGGCGCGAATTTGGTTTCCTGTGCCGACATCATCGCCCTTGCAACTCGCGACGCCGTCGCCATTGTATGTCTCTCGAATCCTTATTCGTCAATCCTCTCCACCAGAATACCTGGCAGCTACTTGCACTTCTTTACGGGAAAATGGAATTTTCTTGCTTTCCGACTTGTAATTCAGCAACAATTTGATCGTTTTTAAAAATCGTTTTTCGATCCTTTCATGTGAACTTACAGCTTAAGAACGGAGTCTCTAAAATATAATCGAAAGCATCGCAATGTGAGATCCCAATCTAAACATTAAGTACGAGAACAGTATGTTTTCTTCGTAACGGAGGTTTGCGGCAACTAACGATTCAGGGAAATTCAACTGTCAGGCGAGTGGTCGTGTTCCTTACGCCATTCCCACGGGTCGCCTCGACGGCAAACTCTCAGCGCAAGCGAACGCGAACTCCTTACCAGGCTCGCGAAACTCCATCGCCTCCCTCGTCACCCGGTTCCAAGCCGCGGGATTCTCCACGGAAGAGACGGTAATCCTTAGTGGCGCGCACTCCATAGGCCAAGCGAGGTGCAAGTTCTTCAACGACCGGCTCTACAAATTCTCCATCACGAAGAAACCCGATCCCACCATGAGCGTGGCGCTTGCGGATCAGCTCCGGAAGGTTTGCTCCAACTCGACCGCGGACAACAACCGCGTGTTCCTTGACCAGGGCACGTCTGTGAAGTTTGATAAAAGCTATTTCACGCAGATCACTAAAAGCAGAGGAGTACTGCAATCGGATCAAAACCTGCTGGTGAGTACGTTAACGAAAGGGTTTGTGAACCAATTCGCTGCTGGGACGGAGGACGCCTTCGGGAAGAAGTTCGAGGCGGCCATGGTGCGCCTTGGGAGTCTTGGGAACCTCACGAGCTCCAATGGTAACATTCGGAAGGTGTGTTCTGTGCTAAATTAGGTCGAGATAGTCAGGGATTAGTGAGGTGTGATCATATTAGGGTGGGCTTTCATTGTGCAATTAAACCAAGGGATTGATTTCTTATTACATTATTCTATTCCTTGGTGTAATTGCACTTGTCACATTAATTATCACATGGCACATTGCAATTGGAGAATAGGAGGTTGGAAAGTCATAATTTCATCCTCCTAACATTCTTTGTTAAAAAGTGTGTTAAAAAGTGTATGGTAGGGACTTAAACCTCTGTGGAAGTCCCTTGTGATACCCACTTGAAACCATTGGTTATTAGTCATTAGTTTGTGTCATAGAATCAATTGTCATGAAGAGGCACTAATGTAGAAATTCCTACCTATATCTATGTGACTTAGTTAGAACTACCCTAACAGTGGATAGAAATTCTCATTGGACTTTAGGGTACAGTTATTCTTTGATATTGGGCTGCAATTGCACTAGGTTACCCTTTTGGAACATTTCCATCAAATAATGGGTTCCTGTATTCATTTCTAAAGAAACAGAGATATGACTTGCAAACAGACACTGACTCCTTTAGGGTTGTCCAAAAGTAGCTGCGGTAGAGGTATTAAAACATGCCAAAACTTGGAATCTCATTTGAATGTAGTTGGAGAGACTTCATCCAAACACAGGTTTGGGGAGGCAAGATTCTTTTCATTGAAATGGAAGGCTTCGGCTGGTGTAGTGGTAGAGCACTCACACCATCTCCTTCAGGTTTACTTCGTTGTCGCATGATTGAGTGTTGTACTATACTGTACATGCATTCTCGGAATTCAACAATCTGCTTTGTAAGTTAACTTAGCAGATCATGAATGAACTGACATGCTCATGAAGATGGTATAGTTTACAAGATTTGTCATTATACTGCATCTGCCTCAATTTTTGCTGCATTGCTTGAGCTTAGAACGTTCTAGAATGCTGATTCTGAGTCCATAGAGAAATCAATGCACAGCAGTTGAAAATTGACAGTTCTGAATTGTTCCCGGATATCTCGAAGCTTTGGAACTTTTTGCAGTTGGTCGCAGAAGCAGTTGTGTTCTAGTTATCGGATTAGACATGCGGTGTTCAACTGACTCTGTCGTCCTTGGAAGTTGGAACCCAACCGTTCGCGGGTTCCTGGGGTGAATTAACGGACCGTGTACCGGTTAATTTAGCGGTTCCGTCGAAGCGACGGCGGATTAGGAGAGGTTATGTGAGCTTAGCAGAAAGAGATTAGAAAGGTGTTTTAATGAAATGCCTCAGCCGCCTGGTTCTCCCCCCCCTTCTCCTATAGCAGCAGTTCCTCCCGCGGGCGCTGGCCTTCTTTCCCCATCCCTTCTCCCCCCCGCCCTGGTCGCTACTCTATTTCACCTTCTCCGCATGCATTACTCCCCTTCCTCATTTCTGCCATCGTGAGCTGAAACTTGGAAGCAGCGCCTTCACGTGAAGCTTGACCGAATTTCGATAACAGCAAGAGGTAAGCAATTGAAACTCGCGGGATGTTTTAGCACTGCACGAATTGGATGCCAGAGTTGGCGCTATAATTTGTATTAGAAAAGATGTTGCGTGGACATGAAAATAACTTTGACGTTGTAGGAAAGAAGTTTGCTGTTGTTTGTAGAAATTGTTGAGCACTGCTGAGTCTGTATGTTCGGGGTGAGGTTGATGTAATTTGGATCTTTTCGTGAGATTTGTGGATTGATTTGGGAGTTTTTTAATTGCTTGATGCTTTATGTTGTTATACTGGCGGCATGGTCCGTTGAAATCAATGTCTGCTCCAGTTTTCTTTCCAGCGGCTTTCTAAATTGCTTGTTTCTTTGACTTTCTTTTGATCATTTCCTTGCTGTATTTTTATAACTGATGTCGAAAATGAGTGCAAAATTTTCTCAGGAAGCATGAATGTCCATGAATCGAGAAATAATCTAATTAAGAGGTAAGGAATTGAAGCGCGTGTGATGTTTAGTTCTGGAGGAATTGGAATGGATTGGAAGAGTTTGTGCTGTAGGCTGGAGTTGGAAGTTGTTGCGTAGACATGAAATTTGACGTTGCGAGAAAGACGCCAGTTTGTTATTTGTAGGAATTAATCGAGATATTGTCCTCAATGTGTTTGTAGACTGAGGTGAGGTTGATGTCGTGAGTTAATTTGGATCGTTTCTTGATATTTGTGGATTGAATTAGAGATTTTTCTTGCTTTGTACGTGCATATTAATGTTATCCTGGCGGCACAGTATGTTGATATCAGTTTTTGCTCCTGATTTTCTCAGACGCTTTCTAATTGCTCGCTCTCGTTGACTTCTGGATTGAATATATACTTTCTCCGGTTTCAAATCCTGCAACAATTTGAACGTTTTCTTAATCGTTTTCAATCTTTGAATGTCAGTGTCCTTATTACAGCTTAAGAACAAAGTCTTAGAAACAGAATTGAAAAAACGCATTAGAGCCATTGGAGACTCTGACCGCTGCACAAGCTTGAAATTCGAACAACCGACAGGATGTTCGGAAGCTCTGACGGTACTGTCTACTGCGGTGCGCTAGTGTCTGCTTCGTTCCTAGGATAGCTCCAGTCTTACAACTAAAGAATCGATCTGGTCACATCTTTCTTTTTCTTGCATGAAATATTTCATGCGCCATCTTTGCAGGTCCTAGAGAGAGACAGTCGTGCCGAAATGTTCCGTCGAGGTCAGAGCTGCGGTGGTGGATACAGCTCTCTTGGATACTTATTTGGAGGTGATGATCCTCCTCGTGCTGTCAGGCCAATCGACAGAGGCCAACAGCAACTTTCTCAAGAACAACCTTCCAAAGAGCAAAACAATTTTGGTGGCTTTGGCAGCAAAGAATTACCCTTTAGTTCATCCACTTCTGTAATTTCTCCGGAAAATGAGAGGCCAGCTGCTGGAAAAGTTTATCACGACGAGAGGTACTTGGACACTTCAGAAGGAAGAATGGGACGAACTAATAACAACTATCATCGTGCAGATGGCCAGAATTGCGGCAACTTCATTACGGTCAGTGTCTTGTTATTCTGTACTTTTATATGATTCTATACTGTTTCTCGATAAATTTATGCCGAAACGGCCACGTAGTTAAAAGTACGGTGGGAGTCTTTGCCCAACTATTATGTGAAATATATACTACTGCAACAAAGATGGATGTGATAACCATTCTTAAGGATCGGTGATCTCGTTGAAGATGATCGAACCTTTCTTTCCAAAGAAATCAATCCTGACTGATATCTAAGTCCATAAGCGTTCACCTAGCTTCTAGTATTATTTAGTATTTTCTTTTCCCAAAAATTCATACTACAATATTTGATGCTCAGAAACAACAGCTTCTGAAAGAAAAGGTGAAGATGTTGAAGACGCTTGTAAACCACTAGCATGCGTTACGTATTTGTACAGTGCTTACCGCATCTACCTTGTGAGCGTCTGTTAGCTCCAGAGAACTATTGCAATTGCACTTTCTCTTGCTTCTATGATGCTCTACGAAATTATCATTGACATTGACGAGTAACTTTCTCTGTGGCTAATAAAACAGGACCGCCCGAGTACCCGAGTAAGATCATCTCCCGGTGGCCAGTCGTCGTTGGGCTACCTATTTGGCTGAGACTGAGTCGATATGAATACATGAATTTGACCCTGAGACTCTTTTGTAGAACCAAATTCGTATCTTGATTGTAAGGATCTTAGGGGCAAGGATTGTAACTAGTAGACACATGTGTTGTTGCACAGATACTAGTGTTTCTTAATGTATTATTTGATTATGTTTCTCTACGTCGTTTCCGTTGCTCGAACAATCAAGTGCGTATTGCGCATCGACTGCTTGGTCATCCAATTGATGTCTTGCTATTGGGCCTAGAGGTTCACATCGTTTCCAGAGGCTGGGTGCATCCTTCGTCGGCTTTCACTGAGCTTGCCAGCAGAATTCTGCTTCACCAGCTTCATCATCCATAGATGACCTGCTCCATCAGTAGCCAAGGTGTGCTGCAATTTCTTTACGGATGGTGTTTGATGTTTCATCACACCAGTACCTCGAGTGTATTTTCGGGCAGCACGTTCGTGTTAACATGCCAGGAATTCTGTAAGCATTACCAGTGGTAGTCACAGCTTCTTTTACTTGAGTTCACTCCTCCGAGAATTGAGACGCGGCGCTTAGTGATTGGCGTTCGGGGTGCTGCAGACACGCAGGCGAAGAAACGGCACTCCATTCTCCGACTACACATATTTTTTAACCTGCTGCTCATCCATTTCACCCCAGGCATTAAATTGCATGTTCTTCACTTCAGCCTCAGCGTCTCTGGTTGGGCCCCTGTTTCAAGCAAAATCACCCATTGATAGCGTTACCATTCTCTATGCTTGCCGCACCAAAAGGGGTGTCACACTTTCTTTACTCGAAAGGACTCTCCATTGGCCCTCGATTCTCTCACCAACTTCTCCGGCTTCCTAGAACTTTGCTTCTCGGAGGAGGTGTGACTGCCCCCATAGGAGTGAGATGATCATTATAACTGGGTCACGTAAACGGTAGTGCTATATCTTGATGCGAAATTGAAGTAGTGAATATTACAACCCTCGACGGGTATTCTCTTTCAAATGAGGGTAAACGAAATCCATATTTAATAGCTCATGTTCTCGGGCCAACTTATTCTCGACGCTTTCGTGGTTTCGAACATTCTCTGGACACAGAGGTTGCCAAGTTACTAGCAGCCATCAATGTAGATGCCGGGGGTAACAACCGAAGTACAGAAATGTTTTTTCCTATTTCCGAAAGGCTCAGACATGGTTTTACTTATCTCAGCGACGAACGCCTCGTATTCGGGAAAAAAGTGTCATCACAGCCTCGAAATACATGTTTCTTAGTAACGATGTGCAAAGCAGCATACATCAGAGCTTGAAAATATCGCAACCCTTTCGAGGCTCTTAGATCAGAAATCACTAGATCCCGGAGGGGTTCCTTTCACTCTCGCCTGCACCTCAAAGCATCGAAAGCCATAGCCGTGGTGTTTCAAGCCCAGCCGCTCTGATGCTCTGCCTTAAAGGTGAGGCGAAAAACACACAAAAACCCAGAAAACAAACTGAACTAGAGAAAAAAAAGAAGAGAGGGAAGTGTCAGCTGTCTGTTTTGGCCCACAGCAAAATGCTAGACCTCCGCTGAGTTAGACTGCATATCGTATCATCAAAATCATCCACAACCTCTTGTAAATACAGGTACGAAGGTTAACAACCTCTACTAAACAGGGGAGCATCAGAGCGGAAAGCACAGGAGCACGGAAATCACAACGTGTTAGCTACAACGGCAAAAAACAGCTGCTGCAGAATTGGAGGCAAGAGGCCCTATTTGTTTCCTCTGGAAGGGAGCCATATGCGGCGCGAACCCTAAGTAGGGATTAGTAGGTCATTTTAGTGGATGAATGATATTCATTCGTTCTGTTCTTCATTGCCTTCACATGAAGCTCTTTCCTGTGACCGCCTCCTCCGTCACGTGAAACAGTTGCAACGGCGATCGGACGGAAAATTGAAGCAAACTTATGCAATCTGCGATATTACCACACGGCTTAAGTTTTTTTTCGAATTTTTTGGGATCTCTTGCGGTGAAATTGACTACAAGTGAGGTTCAGCTGACTTGGAATTGTTGGTATGCGGTGGGAAAATTTTCCTCCGTAATCAGGTGCGCTGCGTTTGATTTTCTGCGATGTTTCCTGCTGCTTGCAGCTTCCAGGGTTTGTGTACTCGATTCGACGTTTGAATCAAAGTTCGGGACTGAGAGGTGCATTGCGATTGATTTTGGGAGTTCAGCATCTGAGTGGGAGATTGTTTTTTTGCTGATAGGCGGTGTCTTATTTATGGTATTGTGAGCCTTAGAGGAAGCTTAAATGTATCTTCGTGCCTGCACGCTGAAGTTGAGTACTACAAGCAAAGACATGGTGTGGGGGCTCTGATTAGGGTTAGGGTTTTCTGTATCAGATGGCACGATTTTCGCATGCTTTGAGAAGCGGAGGCATGGCGATTTTTATTCAGTTCAACAACTCCTTGTAGGCATGCGCTTATCAATCACTAAAGGAGGATTTTGTTTGGATTGATTATACTGCAGGCAGGAGAATGCTCGCGTGTTGCAATTGCTTGCGGGATTGATTTGTGCGCTTGCGACTCGGAGGATATTTGCCTGTAATGGAGGCGCGCAAGTTGTTACCGATTAACCAGTACGAGGAGCAGATTGTGGACGCTGTGGCCAAGAATAGGGTGGTCGTGGTTATCGGGGAGACAGGTTCTGGGAAAACCACGCAGCTGGCGCAGATCCTCCACCGAGCGGGGTACACGAAGGATGGCATGATAGGTGTAACGCAGCCTCGGCGAGTGGCTGCGGTGTCTGTTTCACGTCGAGTGGCTTGGGAGATGGGAGTGCAGCTTGGGGACGAAGTTGGCTACTCCATCAGATTCGAAGACCGAACGTCCAGGGCTACGCGCATTAAGTATTTGACGGATGGTTGCTTGCTTCGAGAATGTTTGTTTGACTGCGAATTCAAACAATACTCTGTCATCATTCTCGACGAGGCTCACGAGCGGAGCCTGAATACCGACATTCTTCTGGGTCTTCTGAAGCGTGTCGCTCAGAACCGGAACCCTGAATTGAAAGTGATCATTACGTCGGCCACTCTTGACGGGCAGAAATTCTCCCAGTATTTTTACGATTGTCCTGTTATCAACGTTCCTGGGAAGTTGTATCCTGTGCAGCTCCTCTACAGCACAGAGGTTCCCTATAGTTATCTGGAGTCTGCCGTTGAGACAGCCATCGATGTCCATGTTAGAGAACCTGAAGGCGACATTTTGGTCTTTCTCACTGGGCAGGATGAGATTGAGAAGGCTCTGAAGATGCTGGAAGAGAAGGTGCTAATGTTGGAGGAGGGTTCCTGCCTTGACGTCATAGTACTGCCGCTTCATGCATCTTTAGCGCCAGAGATTCAAGCTCGTGTATTTCAAGCGGCCCCTCCCAATTGCCGGCGCATTATTGTGGCAACCAACGTTGCTGAGACGTCTCTTACTGTCGACGGTGTTGTCTATGTGATCGATCCTGGATTTGTGAAGCAACGGAATTATAATCCAACGACTGGTATGGACTCTCTTTCTGTTGTCCGCATCAGCAGGGTGCAGGCTACTCAAAGGGCAGGAAGGGCAGGACGGACACGTCCAGGCAAGTGTTACCGCCTTTACCCGCTTTCAGCGTATCAAGAGGAGTTTATTCCTGCCACGGTGCCTGAAATTCAACGTTCATCGCTCACGGGGGCTGTTTTGCACCTGAAGTTTTTGGATTTGCCCAATTTGGATATCCTGCACTTTGACTTCATTGATCCACCGTTGCGAGAGGCGTTGGAAGATGCTCTACGCCAGCTTTTCGCGATTGACGCAATTGGTCAAGATGGGAAAATCACTGCCCTAGGCAGGCGCATTGCTGAGTTGCCATTAGACCCTGCACTAGGTAGGACTTTATTGGCTGCTGAGGAACTGGGTTGTCTTCCCCAAGCCCTGACTGTGGCTGCCATGCTATCCTCCGAAACAATCTTCATGCCAGGACCTAGGAAAGGGGATGATAGGAAGAGGCTTAGAGAGGATCAGCAGCTGCCGGATGGCAATAAGTATGGGGACCATGTACAGTATTTGCAGATTTACGAGTTGTGGAAGAAAAACAATTTCGATATTAAATGGTGCAGAAGCAACGGTTTGCAGATACGGTCCATGCTATTTGCGAAGGATGTGAGACGCCAGTTGGCTATAATCACGACAAGAAAAAACTTTGAGGATGATGGCCGGGCCACGAAGAAGATTAGTAGTGCACGTTCCTTGCGGAAAGCCTTGTGTCAGGGGTTTGCTTGTAGACTGGCACAGCGTATGCCAAAACACAATGGCTACCACACCGTTGGCAACAAATCACAGTTAGTTCAGCTCCATCCAGCAACCAGTCCGCTTCTGGTGGACGAGGATGGTCTGTACCCTGAGTGGGTGCTTTATCACGAGCTTATGGCTTCTACACGCCCATATCTTCGTCATGTTTGTGTTGTTGAAAATGACTGGGTTGTCCCTATCTTGAAAAAGCTTCAGAACATTGATGTTCGTAGTCTTAGTGGCCTGAGTGCTGACGAACCTCACAAAGATCCGGAGACTAAATTAGTAGGGGACAAGAAAGCTGGTTTATCGAAGTCTCTTGATCAGGAGGCACGTCTTGTGGATGTAGATGCTGCACGTGCCCGTTTCCTTGCAAGAAAGCAGTCTAAAACTCTCAAGTCTTCCAGATAACGCACCTTCGTTTACACTCAAGGGGAAACGAGCTCTAGAACCTCCGCCCCAAGCAATGAGCTCTTGATGACTCAAGTTGTAGGAACAGGTAAACGTGTTGTTAAGCTTTTCGCTGTATCAACAGTGATTGAAAAAAATTCTTCGTTTTTAATTTCAAACATTGTTTATTTCAACATTCACATTAAATATGATGCATTGCAGGTAATACGGCATTCGTGTACCACAACAAGAAGCTCCTTGCATTGCACGAGGGTGACTAAGTTGGCCTCGTAAGTTTTTACCTTATTCAGATTCTGCTTTTGTGAACGATATTTCTGACGCTCTTAATAGCAATCTTTTCTTCAAGCTTGCTGATAGGTTCTTCGTACTAAAACTTGCTCTATGGGTGATTTCAAGGAAACTACCATAACCTCAATGTACGGATGTATAATTCAGATGCATTAAGAGTATTAGAAGATGTTGACGTTGAGACTAGGCCGGGTTGACCATGGGAACCCGATTAGACAACCCCTTCTCTGGTCACTCCCAAGTGGATTTTATCACCAGTTGGTCAATATTATTCCCTGCTCCTCTTCTGTGGTGTCCTTTGCATTTTTGTTCAGCAAGCCTCCTGCATAATTGTCCACCTCAGCTCAACTTAGAAATTTTCTTGTGCAGGTGAGATGTCTACTTTCGGATATCTACTCCAGAAAAGCCATCTCTTCTACCGTGTGGTATCTAAGATGGAGTGTGAAGACCCAGTTTTGATGACCCTGCCTTAGACTGTTACCCCCTCTGTCTCAAAATAAATCCGTGGTTTCTAGTGGGAAACTGTGGGAGTACCATGGATTTATTTTGAGACAGAGGGAGTATGATGTAAGATTCTGCCATTTTGTGGTATCGACGAAGCCCTGTACTCTGTTGAATTTCTATGCACGTTTGTGCCGAGTGTGTATTAACACGCATGACAATCGTACAGATGGTTACAAAGAGATGTTCTTCATTTTTTGTAAATGCCATTCTTAGTTCTCATGTCAATTGGGTGCAGCAGGTTGCTTGCAATTGTGATTTCAGTTGATGAAATTCTCCACTTAAATCTTTACTTAGTTGAGGTTTTGCTAAGTCTTATAGCTTTTGGTCTGTTTTGTGTTCGCGGGAAGGCTATCAGTGCGCTTCCAGATTTTCCAGTTTTTTCTTTTCATGGTTCCAGCATGTTCGGTTGTTGAATGAGGATTGCATGTAATTGATTCTTAACATTCTCGGAAGGAGCTTGGATCACCTTGGGCCTATCTTCAATCCTGTGACATTTCTTTCTTTAACCCCTAAATTCCCATTGTCCCTCGGGGGACAAATCAGATTTTGGGCAGGTTCCTGTTTGGTGAATTGTTTTGAAACTTTCCCATGAGATAGAAAAACTGATTATTTACGTGGGAATATAATTTTTATTTCAATTGGTGCCCAGGAGCAAAAGTTATATCACAAAAAGCCTGAAATTGAACTTGGCAGGCAGCACAAAAAAATTGCAAAAAATCAAAATAATTTTTTTTTCTCTTGAAATGTTTCATTTTTTTCTACATGTGAAGCTTTGATTCATTCTATTTGGACTAACAATGAGAAAGTTAAAAACAATCTTGTTTTTCAGGCAATTTTAGCATCTTCTTGAAAAAATAACATGTAGGATTCATTTCTGAATGCAATTTTTACAATGTTTTACAATTTTTTTTGAGAATGTTGTGTTCAATTGCTAAAACAATCTCACCATTGGGATTATTGTCTTTCAATCCCATCTTGGAGTTATTAACGATTTAGTTTTTTTTCCAATCTTGGACCTACTTTTACTTGGCATTTTTTTAAAGAATGAAAATCAAGTGTTATTTTTTTTTTAAATTCATAGACTTTCAACTCAATTTTTCAACATCCATTTTTTTAAATTCAAAGTCTATAGTGCAAAAGAATTCCACAATTGGTAGTCAAAGTCATCTAAAATTTTTTAACACATGAGCTACAACAATAAAGTACAAGATCCTATTGACAGAAAAATGACCTTAGGACTTTAGGAGTTAATACATCCTCTTGCATCTTAAGTTCAAGAATTTTGGAGAAAGAAATCCCTAACTTCAATAACTCCTTGGCAATAAATTGTAAATTGATACCTTGTGAACATTCAAGGATAGAGGATAGTCATTGATTGTTTGAATTCATATCATATTTAGCCATTGGTAAATGCAGGGAAATATGAGTGTACTTTAATAATTAACCCCAAAAGTTCCTAGACTAGGTTTGCCAAAATCTAGTCTAAAATTGAATATAAATGTTTTAATTTCATATCCAAGGCTTCCCTAATTGCTAAGCTTCGAGCCAATTTGGAAAATCAAATTCTCTTGTTGCATTTCTACTTTGGTGTGAATTGGTTTCTATCATTGATCTTAAATTCTTTTAGAAATTCATTGCTTTTATCCACCTTTGGTCCTTGTTTCTACTTGACATAGCAAATATTCCTAATGTGTAGAAGAAAATTCAAAAATTCATTTTTGATTTTAATACAAAATGGATGTTTACTTTTAACCTTATAAGGCTGCCACAAACACTAAGTGTTTGATGGATGATAGAGAATTCCTCTATACAGGATAGAATGCAACTATTCATCTTCCATGCTTTGTTGTGAAAAGGGAACTTCTTCTACAGTAGTTTGACTTCCAATGAATACTTTTTCATTTTTTTAAGCAATTGATTCCCATGATATTAGAAAATCATGATTTTAGTGGACACCGGTCTATCCTTATAGGATTAAATAGGATAGTAGGTATCAAGGATGGAAATTTGAAGCAAAAGATTGGACTTTGGTTATGACAAGTAGCATCTCAAGAGAAAAAACCAAGAAATGAACTTTGACACCTTTTTATGGCAAAAATAAAAATTAGATAAGAATAAGAGAACAAACCACAAGGTGAGAGCAATAAAAAGATATTCTCAATTTTATGAAGATTTTTAGAATGCAAATCTCCTTTCCATTTTGAGGAAACCTTGAACTTTATTATTCAATCATGATGACGAGGTTATGGCCTCAAATGTAGGAAAATATAGATGTTCAAAATTCCCTAGTATGCACCCTTAATACCTATATGCTCATGGTAAGAGCATCTCTACTTTAGATGGCCCCCAAGATGCAGTGATTAAGGTGAAACCAAAGAACAAGTTGGCTCAACTTTATGTAGGAAGCTATTAGAGTATCTTTAATTGAGAAACCATATAGGGACATTGTAATAGTCCTTAGAAGGTTTGGTCATGAGGCTTGCAACAAAGTAGGCGAAAGTTTTTGCATGTCAACCCATACTCTATAAGTGAAATCCTAAGTCAAAAGATTCATTAGGTGATGTTTAGTTAGAGAAGCTTGTAGTCTAAGGTGAGAGATTTGTATTTACCTTTTCAAGCCTTCTAAAATTCAATTAGTGCCATCTTGTTGTTGACCACAAGATATCAAGGAAGGTGAAGGAAACAACAAATGCACCAAATGTGATGTGTGAGAAGTTTCTACATTAGTGACTTTGATAATACTTGAAGACAATGATGGATGAATTCAGTTTGGGTTTTATTACTCACAACAAATATTTTGGTAGAGTGCCATTGGCTAGGTGAAGATGCTCTTTTTGATTGGCTGTAACTTTTATTATGGAGTAGTAAGTTGAAATCAATTTTGTTTTTCTTGCATGGAGCTTGCACTAGCCAACACACTACCCCATAAATTCCTCATTGACATACACAAATAGAACATAATTATTACAATGAGACAAGTAGCTTCAGTAGTGCATTTTGGCATCTTACCAACTATAGTGGAGATGTTGTAAGGGCATCTTTGATTGAAACTAGGCAAAATCCCCTACATTCCTATTTTTTAGGGACTTTTTTCATGTATTTGGAATGGCGGTTGATTTGCAACTCCCCAATTAATGCAACTTCCCATTTTCATCCCAAAATGTGTTGCTAACAATATTGAAATGACAATGTAGGTTGAGTTTGTAGCCTTTATGCTTGGTTAGAAAGAATTTTGCATTTGGAGATCAAATGTAGAACATTTGATCTTAATAGCATCAAGGATTCTTGCACTTAGAGATCTCTATTACATGCTCTCTACATCTCATCAATATGCCAATTTGTAGCAAGGAAGTGACAACACTAGAAATATAGAGAGTTGATTACTAGACTAGCGAAGCTAAAATTTAGTTCCCTACCTTTAAGATATAGATATTGTTCACCTTTTCCATTATATTGAGGCCCTCAAGAATGAACCTGCCTAAGGTAAACGTACCCAATATCAACTGCTAACCTAATACCACCCAAATGTAGGACACTTGTTGATTTTAGAATGAGAATATATGACGGTACTACGTATATGCATATATTGCAAAGTTAAGGCATGTAGTACCGTCAGATATTCTCACTCTAAAATCAACAAGTGTCCTACATTTGGGTGCTATTAGGTTAGTGGTTGGTATTGGGTATGTCTACCTAATAAACCGGTAGTACCGGTGATACCGGTCGCCACGAACATGCAGCGCAGCGCAAATGGAGACCCAGGAACAACGGTCGAAATGTTCAGCTGGCCTGCTTGGTTTCTTCTCCCGCGAAGCGAATCTCTTCCCTCTTCGTTTCGTTGCAATCCGCTCATCTCTTCTACAACCACGCTGCAATTGCGATGTCATTCCGTTTCCGTGGCTGCCACACTGAGCTTAATTTTGGTTTTCACGGGCTGGGACCTTTAATTGCAACGTAACTGCCCGACCTGGCGCTCACTCCAAGCTGTCTAGTAACTTGAATTGGCGGCAGATCGACTTTTTATCCATGTTCATTTCATCAAACTCAAGTCTACGAAAGGGTACACACCCTTTCTCTTGTAATGATTTCGCACCATGAGGTTCGAAATTCGGACGTATCGGATTCGGAGAGTTTTGAGAACTTGGAGAATTGTGAGGATCGGAGGTCGGGTTGTTCGTTTGTTTGTTCGATTCAGGGTGGTTGAGGAAACTGTGTACAATTTAATTAGAACCGATTAGTCGGAGGAGGGAGGGAGACGGCTGAAGTTACAGTGATTGTGGGAACGAAAGAGGGAGCTCCCCCTTACCGAGGCGCAATATTTGTTCGTTTTTTTCTTTCGATTGCGGGTGGCATGAGGTTTAGAAGTGCTCTTTTCGATTGTGAGAGCGCGATTACGTACGTGCATCATTGAGGGGATTTAAGCGGCGCCCGCCTACATTAGCTTGCTTTTGTGTTCATTTCAGACCCTCAGGTCTGAAGTTCTTCCGTTTTGAATTCCAATTCCAAGCTCGGAGACTCGGAGGCTAGGTCGAGTTGTTTGGTTTGTTCAATTTTAGGACTACTGTGGAAAATTGTGTGCATTTAGAATCTCCTGAATCGATTAGCGAGGGAGACGGTTGAAGGTTTAGGGGTTAGCATTGTAAGAACGAGTGCAGCTCCCATTTATCGAGGCGCACTGTTATCTTTCTCTTCCGTGAGCGCGACGTTCACCATCAAGAAACTCGTAGTCAAGAAAGCTCTGTATGTGGTGGAGGTTCGGGAGGAGGATGAAATCTCGGGAACTGGGGACTCTCTGGGATTCCTTTGGTCCTGTTCTCACCTCTGGCCCAGGCCACCCTGGTGGGTGCGGATTCCAGCGAGCAGTGGACCATATTTTCTCAAAAGAAGTAAGCTTCTCCATAGTGAACCTAACCTCGGATTTCCCCTTGGTGTCGTTAGGATTTTGCCAAGGATTTCATGGTTATAAAGTAAACAATTCGATTGATCATGTTGTGAAAAATCTATAATTCAATGGGCCGAATTTTATATCACCGGAAGAACTTTGCATCTGTTGGTGAGGAAATGAAATAAAATTGGTCTGATCGAAGAAGTTAAGAAACCCGAATAGGACCCTGCGTTTTGTTGCAGTTTTGAGTAAGTCATTTTGAGGCGTTGCTTGGTTTTCAGTTGATTTACGTATTGAACAGCAGGTGCACTGATTCTGGTGATACATAATTTGTCTCCACTTGAATGAAATTTTTGCGGGTCAGATGTTGAATCGGGAACCTCCGCTGCAGGATGTCTCTTCTAAATACATCTTGAATCGGAGACCTCTAGGGTTGCCTTGAGTATACTTTATACTTTGTACTCATATTTTTCAAATTGCATTGGTTGATTTGGAATTATGAATGCTTGGTCCTTTAGTAGGGTTTTTTTCGAGAATTGCTGCACGTTGTGATCCAAATAAATCTGACATTTCGGTTCACTGTAGCGAGGCCACCAAGAGGAAGAGGAAACGCATCGTTGTATCCTGCACTTCCCCAGCATGCGTGAGCTCTTCACGCATGAGGAATTGGAGCAAGCGTTGGTCCAGCTTGGATGGAAATCTCTGTCGAAACGAGGAGGATGGCGCCGTTACTTCAAAATGGAAGAGCCCACTTTACCTTACGGTTTGCCAACGATTGCGAAACTACCTGCCCGCTCATACGTGGACGCCCCAAAACCCATTATTCTCGATTTCGTCAGATCTGTCAACAAGCGGGAGAATCGAAATGTGTTTTGCTGCTGGTGATTGCATCAATATTCTCAACTTCACGAGTTTCTGTTCTTATTATTTATGGCTATCTTCCGTATTATGATCTGTCACTGGGTATGAAGCGAACTTGGAAAACGCGAATGCCTACATGGAATTCATTGACTGCTTCTACTGATGCTTCAGATTGTGGCTTGAAAGCAGGGAACACAGGGGAGAGTTATTAGTTTCTGCAGGAGACCGTATTACTCTCAACTAATCTCGTTCACGAACTCTGCAAATTTATGGTCGATCCTCAAGATTCACTGGTGCCTCATATCTATGATGAGGTAATGAAACTACCTTGTGAGCCACACTTTGCTCTTCCCATGATCCCCTAAATGACTTTATATTGTCGTTTTGAGTTGGTCATATGTAAATTTTCTATTGTCCGATTTTGACCAATTGATGCAATTTTCTTCACAGAATCTTCCAGGATATTGATTTTTCTCAGCAGGATCCGTCGAATTGTTAACTTTAATACTACGAATCCCTGTCCCTTTAGGAAGTTCCGGGTTTAAAATGGTCCCTCATTCTTTGGCATTGGTCCACAGTACACACCCTTGTTGACAGTGGAGTTTGAACTCCGTGCAGGGGAAGCTGACCCTTGAAGAACGTTCTGAACTGCTCAAATTCTTCTTCTTCGAATCGGCAGACACAGATGGGGAGGATCGTAGAGATTGTTTGCAGGACTTATTTGTGCTGATACAAACTGAGTTGTACTGAGTTGGATTGCGTTGAGTCTTAGGGCAGTTCTTGTTAGGATGGAAACTGTCTTCATCAATCATGGACTCAGGAGTGACGACTGATATTACACATGGTTGTTTTGATTGTAGTGAAAGCTAGATTGTGGTAGTGAGGAAAACTTGCTGATCCTCCCATCATTCCACAGAAGATATAAACTGTGTTAGCTCTGGTACGGTTATTACATTCCACCCCAATTGCTACTTTCTTCAGTTTTGAGACCATATTCCTGCTGCTACGAAATCAGAAAATTGTCAGGAGATCGGTATTGCTTGCACTATGTTACTCGAGCTGCCCTTGATAAAGATGCTGGTTCAAGTCTTTCATGGTTGGGAAATTTTTTGTTGACTAGGTTAGAAGTCCCTGGAGTCAGGAAGAATATGCCTTTTGCAATTGACCTCTTGAGTGCATCTGTTTGAATTGTACTGTACAATATCGATATGGCTCTGCGGCGGCGTGAAAGAAATTTCGTCCCGTACTGTTTCTTCCCCTGGCCAGTCAAAATTTTGTTTGTTTGTTTTTATAATCCACAAACAAACAAAATCTGGGTTTTTGATCTTTTCCACTTACACAATTGCATACTGTCGTGCATGATCCTATCAGTCTCATATAAGGTTTTATTGAGTTGATTGGGCAGGAGGCAGGACGGCTTGAATGGTCTAGTCCATAACCGGTTTTGCCTTTAATCTTGCCAACGTGGCATCTTTTCATTTGTCCTGAGAAGCTTGGTTCTCAACTGATAAGTGATTTTTTAAAATTGGATATAGTGAACTCACATCCAAAAATACATCCAAGATTTTATTTTCAAAAAACTAAAAACTACATTCCATTGTCCATTTCAGTAAAGGTTTGAAATATGTAAAAATTTACTTTCAAATTGCAATCAACTATTTACAATTCTATATAGTGCATACTACTTGAAATTGCCAAAATTCTAATAGTTCACAGCAATGAACACAGGAGCAATGGTAGATGGCATTATTGGCACTCCAAGATTCCCTTGAGTGTAAAAAAATGGAGGCTGCAGGTTAGGAGAAGTAAAACCAAACTAATTTACATCTAGATGATTGAAAAAAAAATGATTCTTTTAGTGATTTGTAGGAAATTGAATTCTATTCTCTAAGCTGATGAAATTGCTTAGCATTTGCAATTTGCTTTCCATTTGCATTTGAAGGAAATTGCATGCTACCAAAACCGTAAGAAGTTTGAGGCCCAAGTTGACATTGAGGCTTAAAATAATCCTCATAGTTGAAATTGAAACCTCCTCTTACTCCATTGGATTGCTGGTGCTTCAATTTCTCATTTCAAATGTGAATCAATTCGTCTTGCAACTTATTTTTGCAAAGTGGCCAACGAGACTACTTGAACTTGTTGCTCATGCATGGCTTGTAATAATTGATCCTTCAAAACAACATTTTTCCTTTGTAGCAAGGCAACATTTCACTGCATTGCAAATCTAGTCCCTTGTGGAACTTCAATGACCATCATAGTTGGAACAACATTCTTTGATTCAAAATCAAACTCTGACCAAAACCTCATCTCTTCCTCAACAAGAGTAGTTGGAGTTGATAGTGAAACCTGACTTGAATCAAGCAATCTCGATGGAGCATGTTCAGTAGTTATTGGCATTGTTAAAGACATGGAGGCTACATTGTTTGAAATGAAGCACGGACGAGTTGTAAAGGTAGGTGTTGATGTAGGCATTTGACTACTAGTTGGTGGTGGTTGAATATAATTCAATGGTTGTTCAATACCTATCAAGGTTTGTTGGTATTAGTCAAATATTACTCAATATGTTAATGTAATGAATAAAATTACAACTAATTCAATCAATGGCAATTTTACTTAGTAGTTGTTCCATACCTGGTGATGGTTGTTGAATACTAGTCAACCGTTGTTCATTAGATTGATGGAATATTGATGCAGAGAACGAAATTGCAACCACTTCACTTGATGAAGGCCTAGAGAATGAAACTACAACTACTTCACTTGTTGAAACCATATTTGATAAAGGACCAAGTTCACTTGAGGTAGTATGAAGAAGTCCAGTCGATGAAGGTCTCCATTCACCACGATCTTCATTCACCAAGCTTGAACGTCCAATTGTATTATTGGCATTGGTTCGACTCTATCAATTCAATTTCATACTAAGATTGGAAATCTATTGGCATTCCATTTTTTAGCCTAGCTAAAGCTTGTATAGCCCTCATCTTTAATACACCGGACTAATCATACCACTGCAAACTATTCAAATTCTTGCGACTAGTATTTGCTACAATAGTTGCCAAAGGAACTTGTGCTTTGCTCATTCTTGTTATTGCAGTTATATGCCCTAACTTATTTGTATAATCATCCACCAAACCATTAGCAATCACCATCTCACAAAAAAAGTATGTATTCTGCACTTGCACAAATTGATCTTTGCCTTGAACCATACATGATCCTTGGAATTGCAAATCATAGATAAGAACAAATGAGCAGACTCTAGCAAATTTGGTGGCATGTGCATTGATAAAAACTTAAAAGTATTGATCACATTAGGGTCATAGGAGTAAACTGACTCTCTAAAATGCTCTTGTTGACATTTTGTCAAACTTGGCTAATGGTTCTTAGAAGTAGGCTCAGTTTGCTTTAATACCTCTCTACTTGTTCATCGTATCTAGGAGTGAAATCAATCAAGTGCAACGACCGAAGCTCACCATCACCACGAATGATAAAAACACAACATCAAAAAAACACAAATCTCTTCTAAACGCAAGGAGAGTTTGTTTGTTTGATAATCGGGATGTTCTAAAATCCTCCTTTCATCTTCATCAGTGAAATAGTCAACCTTCCTTCAAGCCTTGTTCACTCCATTTACAATACTCTTCTTCATGGCAAGAATCACAAATTTGTTAACTCTTCCAAAGTAGGGATGCGCATGCATAACAAACTGAGGCTCACTGATCCTAGTAACATTAATCCTATCCCTTTGCACAACACAAAAAATTTGGTTGAAGCCTTTATAAATGCCCATGATTGATTGTGATGGATAGTATTTGTTGTTCTTCTTTTTTAAAACATAGAAGAATTTGCAAAGATGCTCCGCAAGCTCATAAAGTGGAATAGATTCTACAGGAATTGAAATATCTGAACAGGACTTCAATCTCCACTCATTAAATCTGTTTTTTACCTATAGACTATTCTTTGTGCTACCGTATTTTTCAGGAGTTTGCATTTCCTGATCAAAAGTGGCTTGATTAAATTCATCAAAACCTAAATCTACATCTGAAGATGTTATTTTTTGTACCTTATAGTTAGAATAATTTGCTCCATCGAGACTATACTACTACTCTCATTCACAACATCAGGAACCTCTTCTATGATGGCAAATTCAATTTCAAAGAGGCTAAAATTCTTTTGAATTAATTTCTAAGATTTGTACATCACCATTGTAAATCAAATACAAACTAGGTTCTAAACGATTATCAAGAATAGAAATCATTGACGATGACATGATAAAATAAATCTCTTCAAAAGGATTGCACCGTTGACTGCCAACATCCAAATTAGAATCATTTGCTAATACGCATTTGCCCCTAGATCGCTTGTACAAAGACAACATGGAATCCACTTGGGGAGGAGATCTATCAAATTCAACACCAATGTCAAAAGACGGAATCAATAGTGCTACTAGCATTGTAGGCTGTATTAAAGATGGTGCTACCATGACGACAAATTGCCCTTGACCACAACATTGTCCTTGTTAAGCGCAAGAAGACAAGCTTGACACAACATTTTCCTCAGACACTTTGATTGCGCTCAAATTTCTTAAATCACAAAATTGACACTGAAACAACACTGTAGCACCAAATAGTGAAAAGAAAAGAAAAACATAGAATACAGACAAGAGCTCACCAAAAAAAATGCTACACAATGTCATCCCACTTGCAACTTTAAATTACAATTGCAATCCAAATTCACAATGCAATGCTCAAAATACAAATTCAAATTCTAGCTCCTACTCTAACTTGTATGAAACCCTAAAGAACTCACAAGGTTTTCATAACTCACAACTCATAGACTCATTAGAAATCAAAACAAGTTGCCGAATGCTTTATGAAAGAGCAAAATTGGTTATGTTTGGTAATCAGTTTGGCGGATTGGTCATCAATCAAGAACCACATCTATCAAGTTGGCTTGCCCTACCGGGCTCGCTTACTCAACAAACCTGGTTCCTAATCAATAACTGATCTTTCAAAACCGATTACATATTACATAACCTTTTGGAATTATAAACCATGTACTTCACAAAGCATAAAGAATATATACAGTATACTATCATCTACGAGCAACAAGTGACAAATACAATACAGAGCAATCCACTAGGTGTGAGGTGAAATAGTCCGTGATAAACAATTCAAGTATAATCCATACCAAGTTATATTCATCCATTTTACCTTGAATGCATCCTCAAATGTTTCAATCCTATATACTTCAACAGCTATACATCAATGCCTCCAAATTACAACCTCTATACTTTTATGCACTACAATATTGAAAGAGAGGAGAAAAAGCACGTACTTAGTTACACCTCCCCTTGCTTGTGCAATGTGTCTCCCATCACCTTGGCCAGCTTCTTCCACTTGACCTACCATGAATCTATGCGGATCATGGAGAATCCCGTGATGGTGATCAATACCATTGCAATGAGCCACACAATGTCCTCTAACAATGCTAGACCACCAATATGTTGCAGCTACAACACTAGCTAGCAAGTTACCTTGGTAAAGAAACAGAAACCAATACAATTAAATCCTTACTAAAGTCAATTAATAACAGAGTATTTGCATGTCTCAAGAAATTAGAACCTATAAGGTTGATATCGGAAAAATGCTTGTCACATAGTGACACATAGGCAGACATAGGCAAACCATGAAGTATAGCCTTCACGCTTGAATTGAAGTCATCTCCAACACCTAAAGCATGGATAGTTGCCAAGGAAATGTATGTGTATGGTGAGATTGTATCCACAATACAAAAAACATTCACCCCTAAAAAGATAATAAGACCTCAAAGTTGGCCCAATAGTCATACTCTACTAAACTTGAGCAACCTCCAACCTCTTAAATTCCTTGACAAACCAAATTAGGTTAACAAATAATACCCCAAATCCCCGAGGCAATTTCTTAATAGTTCTAATGAAAAAAATTAAATTAAAAAATAAAGTACTTTGAATGGAGGAACATTTCTCTCAAGGTTGATAGTAGTGTACATCGAATCCTTCTCAGGTGGATACATTTATACCAAATATTTGACAAGCTAAATGCATCATTCAAGCATTAGTAACTTGTTGTAATCTCTTTTAACAACTAGAGCCAAAAAAGAAACGGAAACAATGTTGTAAGAAATAGAACTGTAGGTGTCCTGGATATACATTTTGTGGCAAGATGAAGAGACCAGAATTGTTTTTTTACAAATTCAACCTAGCTCAGTTATGGAAAAGATGTCAACAAAGTTGAAGCTAACTACAACAAGAGCAATGACCTTGAATACAATGTTGGTGGACGTTGTATTGAACCCTAACGCTAAAAATGAGCTGGAGGCTTTAAAAGTAATGCAAAGACGCCCCAACCTATCTTGCCAGGGTGCAGAAGAAGCAAAACCCTACCTCCATCTCAACTTATACATTTGCACAGAAAAGTAAGCAATAAGGAGAGAGTAGAAGGGATTTACAATTTCATGGGAGTCGTTGGTAGAAGTCTTGCAACTATAGTAGTTGAAAAGAACACCAGCGGTGCCCTAAAACAAAACTCCCAAGGTTTACACCATTCGGAAGAGAAGGCCACTCTCACGGTAGAAGCTTGCCATAGGTTTAGGGGGAAAAAGGAAAACGCTGTTGGAGTTGTGTGCAGACAATAGAAAGCAACAACTTTAGATTCCAACAAAGCAAGGCACAGAAAGCACGGAAAGCAAGGAAGCGACAAAGCAATAGTGAGGAAATACGCATGTAGAAGGAAAGGTGGAAAAAAATAGAGAAAACCCTAGGCAAGGTCTAAGAGTAAAAGAAAGAGGAACCTTGCCCCTCGAGATAATGTACGTACTATGCACCTATTTGTCTCTGCTCAAGCAGCTCACAAGCAACCACACTTATTGGGCAACCTTGAACTTTTGAAATTCTTTAATGACATTTTTATAGTATTGTACCTGTAAAAGGAAATCATGTCCAACTTTTCTAAATTGTAGTTAAATGACATATTAATAGTCGTTCATGATCATGATATACTTTAGTTGTGGATTCAACTCTCTACATATGAAGAGAAATTATTCATCCTTTCAAAGAATGTAAGCCTAGCATATGTTTGAGACTGCTCTCTTTGTCGATACGAACGGAGTTTATTTAAAAACTTTTTTTTAAGGTCTTTATCATGCACCTTGTTCTCATGATGCTTAGCCTTTGATCTGGCTGCAACTAGGAGTATTTGTAAATGGATATCAAAACCCTACAAAACATTCACACACAACCCCAACTTAATTTGCTTAAAAAAATACAAGAACATTCATCGAAGATCAAACTACCATGCAAGATCTTCCTTTTCCACACAAGTTCCTAAAGATGAACATTGTCTACACTTCTATCTTATATGGAAGGATTCATTGTCATCCATCAAGCACTTAGAATGCACAATGTCCTTTTAGGGTTAACTAGCCTAAACCATTGACCCTTGGAAATTGGGATAATCCCTCCCAGGATTCCTAGGAGTAAATCTAGTTTAATCTATAGAGAGTCATTGGCTAGTTGGGAAGTTGCAATCAGGGTTGCAATGTTAGTGTCATCGTAACTAAATTAATATCAAACAGGAACAAGATTTTACCGAGCATTAGCAAGTGTTATTGATAATCCGATGAAGCAAATAGGAGCTCTTGTTTGAGAAGATATGTATCGCATTCATGAAACAATAACCTACCGATAGAATATCATACCCAAGAAAGTAAACCTTTGAGAATCATAACTAGCTTGAAAAAAGACAACAAGAATGAATGTATCCATATACCTATATATTTGTACAATTAGCATCACTTGACTACCATATATATGGCATCAAACTCTGATAGCAAGCTTACCTCTAGAATGGAACCACAATCAATGCCAAGAAGATGAATCTCATCTATCACTATTAATCCTACCTAATTTCATGAAGATGGTAATAACATTAGCCAAGGAAAGCGTTTAACTAGACAAAGTGTTGAAACAAAAGGATATTAAAACTATGTAAGCCGATACCAAATGAGTGATTAAAAGAGCTCGTAGGTAGCCTTGAAAATGAGTGGCCACATTTAAAAGCTCTCCCTCCCAAGGTGTCAGGAGTGAGACGAGATGGAGTTAAAATTGTATTATCAATATTCAAAAAAATATTCAAGCTTGTAAAGCAACAAGCAATGGAAAGGTTTGTTAGAGTGTTAAATCTTCATATTACATGAGCATTAAGCCTTTTTTATACAATTGTAATAACTCTAATATCATCAAAAGTCGCCATATCTCACTCATTGACAATTTTTGGTATGTGCTTACAACATTATGGGGTTTAAGGCCCCCCGTGATTTTGGAGGTACCCACTACATGCTTAATAGTGAAGATAGAAGCTAAAGATTTTGGAATTTTTTTATATGTTGAAATTAAAATATTTTGAGACAATTATTAGGGGAGATTTGAGGGCAATAACAGCCCGTTTTGGGCCTGTTCCGTTGCTATTTCTTCGTTGTTCCCAAAAATAATTTTTAAAAAATTAATTAATTCTTAGAATGCAGAAAAAAGTTGAAAATTTTTTTCTTTAAATTTTGGAGGGAAATGACGTAGCACTCTCTTGGCCACATTAGAGTGCACTATTGGCTGCATTCACAACATTCTTGGGGCTTGATAACTCGTAGTCTCTTGGAGCCCCAAAATCTCTTCTAATGTGAAAAAGATATATTGATACAAGAAAAAGAAAAGCTTTACATTGAATTATATAACATCTTGGCACATCAACTAGGGCCTAAAGTATTTCACCAAGTTGTTTCATATGATAGAAGTTTGAATAAAAAAACTCAAGTAAATGAAAGCCATGGCTTTAGAGTTAAACATGCTACACATAATTGTTCTTTTCTTGTCTAAAATATCTAATTCTAATGTATTAAAACAAATGAAGATGGTTTTATATGACCATGTGATATCTATATATCCAAATTGAAAACCCTGCTTTTGGAAATTATAAGAAAATGAAAATTAACCCTTAACCCCTAAACGACCATAGTATTTTCTAAAAGAAATTGTCAAAAATCATTTTTTTGTACATTCCTTAAAATTGCAAAAAACACTTCTTTTTATCATCAAATGCTAAAAATTAGAAGACTACTATAAAAATACATTGGATAAATTTGAGTCCATTAGATTGTGTGGATTAAAGATCATAACATTTGAAGTGCGAAAAAACAAACTTTAGTTCTTTTTAGAGTAAATTTTGTTTACTTGATGAATTTGAATCTCTTTACTATTGAGTTCTAAATCTTATTAGTTACACTCTTGAAAAATTTGAAAAGCATAGAATTTACCTTACTTTGAACCTCTTTGCAATATAAGGAGGTTAAGTCAATTGTTAATGCACTAGTCATTTTTTGATGATTTCTTGTGCAATGAGGAAATTTCTTATATGAAATACAAATGTTGAAAAGTTAAATATAAATATTTGGAATATGTCGGAAAATTTTCAAGAGCTTTGACTTCATAAATTACATGACAATAGAGCTTGCAATTAGAAGAAAATGTTTTTTCTTGAATCCAACCTAACATAATTAAGAAAATTTGATCACTCTTAGCATATGATTTGAAAACTTTATTTTCTATACTTTTTAAAATTTTATGCCATATTTTATCATTTCTGCCCCACCCGCGCATTCTGCCCCACTTAGATCTCATATTCTAATTTTTCAATTTTGTGATACTTGGGGCTATTCTTAGGTATGAATTCAAATTAGGAGTCTACAACTTACATTGGCATTACGATTGATGGAAGGAGGGCTTTAATTTTTCTTAGGATCTTCCAAATGAAAGCCCAAAATATGGTTTGACTCAATATGGGTCCGGATGCTGCTCGTAATATATCAACCAATTCCAGTGGAGTCCATTTGTCTCCCACAACACAACGCCTTTGCACTACTTTGCAAACAAGAGACCAATAAAGGAATTCTCTGGGTTATAGAATGTAATGATTATAGTGACAAAACACTCTATCCGAAATACAAGCCATTGGGATAACAAAAGGTTAAAAAATGTACTCCATTGGAGTAATAGAAATCATTACGGTATGGAAGATATACACACAATTGCCAAATTGTTCCCGAGAGTGACCAGACACAAAGACGAGGCTCAAACTTTCACACAAAACACTACCCTACTGTCGGCACTCACAGTTCTCACAACGGCAAGTCCAAGCCCTTTCCAACATCAATGCCAATGGCTTGCAGAAGACCTTTGTTGATAATCTGATCACCAAAAAAAAAAAAAAAATCATTTCATGCATCAGTTGGACATAAAATATGCACAAGAGAAGAATCATATCATCGGGGTTTAGCAAACCTGGATTATGTCTTCACCAGGATGAGGATTATGTCTTTCAAAATTTTAGGATCAAGGAAGAAGGGTTAACGTAAACTTGTGGTTCGTGGTCACAGTACTCTCAATTATCTCTACTAGCTTGCCTATGGAATCATCATGCCTTCACCGCGGCTGCAGCACACAAATTACAGAAAAATCTATGATGTTTGCATATTTGGGGGGGGTAAAGCAATGTGAGGAGCGACTGGTTGCTCATAGAAAAAGGATCATTTTATCACCCAAAGAAAATTATGCGCCCAAGAAGGTTTGATAACTCCTATTGACAAATATCTTTCCCGTCTGTGACTCCAAATCCAAATAGGCAACTGCACTCGTGTCCAAATCAATGGGAGTTATCAAACTATATTTGCGGAATCCATTGAAAAAAAAGGTGTCAAAACCCTCAAAAATAATCTAGGCTCCTATTTTGATCCCTTTCTTAAAACAAGATTATATTACCCCAAACACGCAATGATTCTGCTACCATAGTCTTAACAGTCATTAGTGGTGTTGGAAAACTCTAAATATTAATTTCTTCTTAGAGAAGAGAGAATGCGACAAAAAATGAAAACTATTGCTGTACAAGAAAGAGAAGGCCAATGTAGAAAGTTACAATGATATCAGAAACTTACAGCTTCCAATATGATGATTCCCACAATTCCAATCAATGATGCCCGCGAATTCCATACTTCAGCATTCTCAGTAAACCCCCAGAATGGTACGGGCAGTTTAGGTTCATCCCTAGGCGGCTCCACCTGCAAGAATCAGTCCCTCGCTCAAGATTAATATCTTCCACATGCTCGACTTTCCACTGTGCATCCGCGAAGTGTATATACCATGAAATTTTCCCTTTTCAATTTCTTTTAATAGATAAAAAATAGACTCGACACTAATTCAATGCACACAATTCTTCAACACCCCAGCGCGGCCCTTCATCACTTAACCCTAAATTCGACTCCACGTCTTCCAAGCGCTCCTCAATAACGCGAATACAGAACAAATCACCTTTTTTTGAAATAGCAAACACCACAATACCAGTCTCGAAAATAAAAAGCCACGTAAAGAGCGAATCGCGTACCCCTCGTGGAAGCTTAGCAGCTCTAATCGGTGTAAACCCTAGCCGTGAGGATTTGCTCACATTCACCAAACCTGCTAAAACAAAATCACAGTTCATAATCCGAGGTTGGAAATTCTTAATACGAAGGAGGCTGTTGACCTTATCGTGAAAGAAGAAATGACAGAGTCGTACTGCGGCGAATCAAAATGACAAAAACCTTGCAAACCGACCACTCCAGAGATTCTCATTTTCAGCCACTGGCGGTTCACAGTTCCCAATCCGCGGTTGCAAATTCTAAATACGAAAACTATCGACCTCAGAGTGAAAAGAGAAATGCAAGTGTGCAATTGAAATGCGGCGAATCGAAATTGCAAAGACCTTGCAAATCGACCGCTCCAGAGATCTCGTTTTCAGCCACAGGGGATTCACAGTTCAGAATCCGAGGTTGCAAATTATAAATACGGAAATTATTGACCTCCGAGTGAAAAAAGAAATGCAAGAGTCGGAAATCATAATCCTGCGAATCAAAATGACATTGAGAGTTCAGCGAGAGCTCGTTTTCAGCTTTGATTGTTTTCCAGGCAAAAGAATTGCGTGACGTACCTTGGAGTTTTTTGATGGGGTGGCTGTGCAGAGTGGAAGAGCGCAGTCCTGCAACTGGAAGAGCCTGGGTGGCCATAATCGACGATGCCATGGAGCTCCAAATTGGGTAACAATTCGAATGCGGCTGCAGGAGAGTGGAAGCGTAAAGAAGGAGATGCGCAGCTACAGGAGTCGGTACCGTATGTCAAGAGCCACACATTCTCTAATGGGAAAGTAGACCGGATATGGACCCTCCCGCTCTCCCTCTGTAATGTCACGCTCTGTAATTGCACATTCTATATTCTCACCGCCTGGAGTGATATCCCCTTCCGTGAGGGTGAGATTCAGACATAAATTAATCTTACAAGGACTGGCTGGTCTTCATTGAAATCATCATTTTCTAATACCGTTGGAATCAATTGCTTAAAAAAATGGAAAAATATTTATTGGAAGTCAAACTACTATAGAAGATGTTCCCTTTTCACAACAAAACTCGGAGGATGAATAGTTGCACTTTTGTCCTATACAAGAGAATTCTTTGTCATCCATTGAACACTTAGTGTCCACATCAACCTTATAAGGTTAAGTGTTTTTGAAATCTCTGAAATTTTGAAAAATTATAAGTGAAATGTTAAAAAGGTTGTAGAATTTTTTGTTCCATATTGCCTAATGTTTGAAATATTTGAAACTTAGATGAGTAATATTTTCAAGTGTGAGACTCTAAAACATTTATTTAATGGTCATCATTTAGATGAAATAACCAAGAAAAGATGTAGTAATAAAATAAAACAATTAATTTAAAAGGACACAATAACAAAAAAATAAGTAAAGTCATGGTTATTAATCAAAATAAGAAGAGTTGTGGTAAACAAAAATAAAAAATATTTATAGCCTGAAGTGTTGAAATCTTACAATATGATTTTCAAATTGTTGGAATCATTCAACATTGGAAAGTAAAGTATTTTGCTAGTTTATTGCTAAAGCTAATCAAAATGCATGGTACCATACTATAAACTTGAGTGTTTCTTGGAAGCACCACCTTCTCTAATAAAAGGAGTTTTAGTACATTAGAGTTTTTCAATAAGTTTGTTGAACTTCCCAGGATGTTCAATCCCCTTTTGGTTTGATATGTTGCATTTTTAACAAGTTCAAGAAGAGAAGGTTGGAGGACCAAAATTTGTTATGAACCCTAATGACACTTTGAAAATGAGCATTTTTAATACTCAACTTTAAGATGGCATGCACAACAATTTATAGGTACATTTCTTATTTCCAACCTTTGTAACTACACATTTTTTATTATCACATTCTTTAATTACATATTTCTTTTCAAATGAGACACTTTCATTTGCATTTCATTCTAAAATGACATACTTTTGTAATTGCATATTCTTTATATTGTATTGTACATCTTCAAAATTTGTTACTTTTTTTATATATCACACTCAAACTTGTAAAGTTAGACATGATAGAAATTGGTAAAATATATTCAATTGTAAACTTGAAAGTATATTTAGGTAAATTTTTGGTTTAAAATACAAATGAAAGTCATATTTTCAAGCTAAAATTAATGGCAAAAGTCTTTGAAGTGTTAAGTTCATCATTGGCACTTTGAAAATCCAATATGTTAAAAAAAAATTAAAGAATGATTTTAAGATGGAGACACTTTTAGCTCTTCTTATATTGATTATTTTACCAAGTTTGTATAAATAGGAGAGCTCAAGTTTTTATTATGAAATAATGATAGTGAAATGACATTATTCAAATAAAATAGAATCAAAAAAATATATATTTAGATTGTTTGTTACCAAGAATAATAAAAAAAGTAGACCATATTCTATCTTGGGTTGTGTTTTAGGTTCTAAATTTTAAACTAATTTGCATAAAGAGAAAAAATGCAAGAGCTAGCTTCATGGTAAATTTGTATATAAGAAATTAACAAAACCAAGTTCAATCTTCCAAAACATCCAAAAGACCCTCAAAAAAATCCCTAGTTCATTGTTGAATCATGTCATGAATTTGGCATGTATTGTGAGTAGCAAATTTATATCTTTCTAAATATTAGGAAGAAAATTGAAGAAAGTATTTGCCTTCGGAATGATGATCACAAACATTTCTACTATATCACCCTTTGGGACAATCTATCTCTATAAATATATATATGTATATATGATGGTTGTAGAATTAACATTAAGTGCAATTATGGTTGTGAAGTCCCTATTTGAATTTGGAAAATTCAATATATTTATGCAAGTGCAATTGAGTTGAGTTTCTATAAGTTGTTCTTGAGTTTGAAACTTAAAGTAATGAGCCATATGGTCATTGAGTCACAATGATATTTTCATACATTACATTAAGGGCCTACTTCATTCGATATGACATCATTCAAATTCAACTTGTAAAAGAACTTGCATGTAGTGAACATTTAAAAGATGAACTTTCTTTACAACCTATTTGTTTAAAATTGAAGTAAATAATATATTTTCTAAAAGGCATATGCCAAAATGTGCCAAAATCTTAAAAAAGCTTTAAGGGCTACACTTAAAAAATCACTTAAGACTTGTGGCATTTCCACAAATCAATTGAAACTACAATTTTGACCAATTAGAAAAAAATAAAAATGCAAAAGAATGAAATTACATTTTTAGTGAAGTTTTGAAGTTAAATCTTCAATATTGATTTGAGACAAATCTATAATTAATATTAAAGTTTTTACTAGATAAATTCATCTTAATCTCAATACTTAACATTGTCTTTTTTGATGCAAACTCTAAAAAAATTATGAAACTCATAATATATTTTATAACACATTTACTATAAGAGAAAGAAGTGTTTCAAGTGAGTTTTAAATTATAGTCTTAGGCATAAGATTATAAGTGATGACCTTTAAGGAGATTTTCAATAATAATTTTTTTCACTTAAAACACCCCTTTCTCTTGTAGTAATTTGTGTTTTTGTTTATAATACTTGGATCTTTGGGATTTAAAGGTTTAAATTTGGGCACTTAGGGACAACAAAAGAGGGGCAAGAATTATGTAAATTATCATTAGTAAATAGTAGGTCCATCACCTATTCACTCAACATTTATTTATTCTAGAAAACTAGGTTCAAAACTTATTTTTAAAGTGAAAATTCTATGTCAACTTGAATTTAGATTTTTTTAATAGAATGCCATTGTCAAAGGATTGAATTCACAATTTGATTGTACAAAATGGTCACACTCAATGTTTGCGGGGAACCATCAATTTGTTCATTATTAGTAGGTGCTCTTACGAAAATAATCAATTACAAAGTGAAAATAAAGGATCCCAAATCGAACCCAAAATTGGTAGGACTATGTACTAACTAGTGTGCAAAAATAAACGGTGGATATGTAGTTGCTACTTTCATGAAATTGTCAAATTTTAGTTGCTTGTCATTTCAAATCTAAGACTAGTATTTGGGTTGTCAAAGGTGAGTATGTTCTTGAACAAGGTAGGGATTGCTTTCTAGGTTTGGCCGTTGAGGGGCTTGGAGTGGTTAGATAAGGCAAAGGTAGGTATCAACTTAGGGGTAGGCGCATTGTGGTGGCAAGTGTGGTGGCCAATCTTTGCTTTGTGTATGTGTTTACTTGATGTGATGAAATTTGGAGTTTAGTTTCAAAATTGGTATCTTTTTGAAAGAGCAAGATTGTAGCCTTTGTAAATTTGAAGTTGAAAGAAAATAGCTAGTATGAATTTTATACTAAAGAAAACAAACTAAGAGATTTTGATAAGGATGCAACTAGAAAAATGTCTCTTTCTACAAAGAAGCTAGGCAAATTACTAAGGCAACTTGAAAAACTTATTGAACAATGGTTACGACTACTCTAATCCCCCTTGATCAATATTCAACAATTCGGAGGCACTTGATAGCCTACATCAAGGCTCCAACAACAATTTGAGGCTTTAGATGGCTAGTCGATACTATTTCTCATACTAGCTAGGCTAACTTTTGTCAACTCTACTTCTGTAGTAAATAATTTCAGTTTTATTTCTTTTGAAATAATTGGTGTTGGACCTCCTTTCAGCTTATGATATTCTAAAAATGAAACATATTATGACCACATTAATTGATTTGAAAATGCTATGAGTTTTTACTCTTGATGAAGGGATTTACCAACAACATAGATATCAATAATATTTAATTTAATTAAAGAGGGAACTCTATACATACAATTGGTAAAAATCTCCATTGGGAGTAAAAAAATTTATAACATTTTTAGATCATGGAATGAGTATTTATGTAGAAAAAAAATTATGAAATTAGTAATTTGATAAAGATGTTATTTAACTTCAAAAGTTTTGTCGATACTAACTCTATAAGGAAAAGCTGATTTTCTAATATGAAGGGAATCAATTGCTTAAAAAGATGAAAAAGTATTCATTAGAAGTCAAACTACTGTAGAAGATGTTCCCTTTTCACAACAAAACTTTGAAGATGAATAGTTGCACTTTTGTCCTACATAAGAGAATTCTCTGTCATCCATTGAATACTTAAGGTAAATCCTCCTATGATAGGCAAAATGATTGATTTGTCCTATTGCCACAATAAAAAAATTCAGATTTTTTTTATACAAAGATAAATATAAAAAATGAAGGAAGCAATTGGAATTTTATTTTTTGGACAAAGTATGAATTTTTTATGAATTTTTGAAGTGTGCTATTTAGTTGGCCTAAATGAGTTTGTAGACTAGCTCAAATCAATAGAAAAGTGTTTTCATGATGGTCATCTGGCCACCTAAATCAGCCACAATAATTTCTAATATGGCTACAAGATTTCCTATCATGGACATGACATTGAAGGAATAAAAAAATAACTTATTACTACCAATCTACACTAAAAAGGTGTAAGAGTCCTATGACAATCATAATAACTCCATGACCATTTCCCAAGACTTTGAATATGGTCACAAATCAATTTAATGTAGTCCCAATTCCAATTATTAGGAAAAACTTGTCATAAGTTGATATTAGATTGTAATATAGAATTCCCTAAGTGCCTATCATGGAAGATTTGCACATCATAGGCAGATTTACCTTAATATCCATGGCATTGTTAACACTAAATTCTATTATTAGTGTACTATTAATTGCCAAGAAGTTAGTATGATGATAGTACTGACCAACCCTTTTCTTTCCAGCGAAATGGTGCCAAAAAACACCAGTTGAATAACTTTATTAAAATTGCCTTTAAAGAAATTAAATAAAAAATAAAATTTGAAGCCACATGGCCATCGGCAAGCATAGACCTACGGCCATCAAGCCCTAGCGGTACCCTCTAGAATCGCCCTGCAAGCACAACAAGCCGCACCCAATTTTCAAATGTCAATGCTTGATTACCGCGCCCTTTCCGTTGGCTACGCTTGACATTCTCTTAGATCCCTCTACCATGTCACCACATGCATCACTCTAGTTCTAATGTCAGTTGCCAACTACTTTCTCTACTTCTCGGTTTCTCCTCACCAAATCTCCCCCCAAGGCTTAAACTTCAAATTCGTGTAGAGTTTACCAAAATCCATCCATTCTGTGCAAACAAGTTATAGGGTTTGTTTCAATTGGAAGGGTTTTTTGATGAATTCTAGGTGTTGCTCAGTAGTGGAGGCATCGGTTTCAATTTCTAGTGATGAAGGTGATCATGGACAGGCGGCGCTAGCTGAAAGGAGTCAAGGGTTGAAATTTTGACTTCACTGCAATCATAGACAAGTGGCGCAAGGTGGAAGGAAGCACGGATTCAGATTTTGAATTTGTTGTGATCAATTTGAGGCGACGCTGGATGGAAAGAGGCACCATCCGCTCATCTGAGCTCGATAGTGTGATGGAGTTTTCCCAATTTGGAATATTTCTCGCTTTATCCAAGTCTCATTTGTTTAGGATTGCAAGGTTGAAGATGGGAGGTAGTAGATGTTGGAAGCCTATATTACTATAGGATTTAACTGTTCACTTCCTGGCCGTCTCCTTCTCGATTTGACAACTGCAATGAGTTTTAGATTATCCAATGCATGCATTGCATTGTGTTTGTTGCGTGAACTTTGCTTTTGGTTGTATATCCTCTCGACAACACCATGGTTTGATAGACCGTTGCCAAAGTGGAGTTGAATATTGTAGTTTTCATACTTTGAGCCCCACATTTTGGTAGTGACAGCAATAGTTTTTAGTGACTTTGGACTTTCATGTGTTGGTTTTAGTAAGGTCAGACTTATTTACATTAGGTTGTAATGGAACACGGATGTAAAGGTCCGGAATTTGAAGACCTTAGTTTAGAGGAGGACAATCACATGAGGGTAGAATGTGGATACACAAGCATTCAAAAAAAAACTTGAGCCAAAGTCGAAGGACTTGAACCTTGTTTTGGCAACTTGTGCATTTGTTGCATCTCGTGCAGGTAGTGCACTTCTAGTTTCTCTTGAAGTTTGGATAGGTAGGCGACCTCAAATAAACGGTGAAGTTCCACAAGGCAAGCTAGTTCCATGAGGCTTACAAGGTCGGCTAGTGCATTCTCAAGCTCAAGCTACAATTTTGGTAGGTAGTATTGATCGGCCAGGGGGGTCCATATAGGCAACCAATGCAGCTCATGTAGTTGCATAGAAGAAGGCCAAAGAAGTTGCTTTGATTCTATTTGCAAGGAAGATACTATAGCTCGTCGTAGTACTTAAGAAGCAGAATTGATCTCCAAGTTTTTCCAAAGTTCACTCAATTTCAGCTATCCACAATCCTTGCATGTTGGGCCAAAGTCTGCACCATCACATCCCAATGCTAGTAGTTTTGCAAGTGCTTCACAAAGCATTTCATTGAACTTAGTATTTGTAGACACTCACCTACTAAGCAATTCTTTCATCTAGTCATAGATTGGGAGCATCGACAATGTTCCATTTGTTTCAGTAGTACCTCATGAAGTTCATTGTGAACTAAGAGATGATTTGGTGCACATATCTAATGGAGGAGAAGAGGTAGAATCCGACGACGACTTCCAAGAGATCCCCCCTCTAGCAAAGAAGGTGAAGGTTAACTACGACTGAGCACAACGATTCTAGAATGAATGGGTTGCCAAATTAGTTTGGGTTGAGCCGATCCGAAATACTGATGGCTCTATTCACCTTGTGAAATACAAAGTATGCTCTACATTTGACAAAAATCCAAAGATTTTGGGCCCTAAGTGGGACTCTCTATAAAAACATGAAGGAAGGAGAAAACCTGCCTTTGATATGCTGAAGTACAAGGTCAAAAAGAGAGAATGGTACATTTTGATAACAAGTTGACATCAAATCAACTTAAGGCATTTTGTTGCTAGGCAAACAACCTCTGTGATTTAGCAAGTTAATAGCACTATATCAATGGCAAGCTCTAAAAAAATTGTGCAATTTTGTACAGTCTTCCAAATTTTAGCAAGTAGCCACCCTATGTTGGAGTATGAGGAAAGGCAAGCATTACATGGTTTCTTTAATGTTCCTAATTTACCACGCATGCATTGGAGTGATACTTCTGGATGGCAAATGGCTAATTGCTTATACCATGAAGTGAAAGAAGCTATCAAAAAGAAATTATTTGCTACCCACTTTGTGACTATTACTTGTGATGAGGTAACAATTGTGGATAACGGAAGTTGGTTGTGCATCCATGCATCCATGGTAGAGAATTATGTTAGAATTCCACTACTGATCTCCTTGCAACATTTGGTGGAAGGAATTGGTGCAAACAACCTCACCTTAGTCATCATGAAGGCCTTACAATGTGGTGGTGACTTCATTTTTGAAGAAATATCAAGGAAGTTGTTTTGTTTTGGTGTTGACGACATCAACACCTTCCAACGCATCTGAAATGTAATGACAACACAAATCAAATTGAAATTTGATTTTTTTTGCACTGGGGTCCACTATATGGCCTACAAATGCAATTTGGCAGCCAAAGCACTAGTAGCCTTACCCATCTTTGCAATTGTTGAACAAGTTATTCAAGAAACTCATTCATATTTCAAAAAAAGTCCTAAATGGCTCTCTGAATACCAGAAACTAGTTGAAGTTATGGAAACAAAAGGCTTGAAGCCTCTCCTGCAAGTGTCAACTTGTTGGGTACTATTTCTGAAGCTATTGAGGAGGTTGCTTGTTGAATATCAAACCTTGCTAGCGAAGATGAAGGAAGATACTGAAAAAAACAATGTTGCCGAGGTAGGCCCCCCTCTCTTCCTATAATGCGATGGATTCTTACTTTTGATTAAAACTTGTTTTATTTTGGAGCCACATTGTATTTTCTAGCTAGCTGTTGAGATACTTTGTCATTCTTGAGAATGTCATGTTTCAGAAGTAAATTGGATCCCTAATTGTCATTCTCGATAATATTGGTTTACCTCTATAGTATTGGTTTATTTCGGTAGTACTGGTATTATCTTGGTAGTATCAACTTTGGAAGAAAAGGGCTTTTTAGACATTCTCAGGTAAGGAAGGTATTTCATTATTGGTTGATCAACTGTGAATGACTACGGATACTGTATGAATGTATCGAAGGAAAATTTTGAAGTTCAAATTTTATGTCAATTTCCTTATTCTTGTTGTGACTATTGAAGTTAGCCTAACAATTTGATCTTCTGAAGCCTTAAGCATTTTAATTGTAGGAGGGCATAGTTTGTGGGTTAATGACACTGAATTTGTATGAAGCATCCATGTATTCTAGCTATATTCAATCATTATCAATGAATTCCTTGTCTCAGTGTCTATAATTGGTCACTATCGAGTTGTAATCAATCATTATTGTTAATTTCCCTGTTTGAGCGTCTGTAATGTATATGGTATTGTAATTTTGAGAATCCTATCAAAATAATTCTTCATGCTCATTCCCATGTTTAGCGAGTTTGGCTTCAGTTCGAAGTTGTTGTCAAAGGTACCTTTTTAGACCATTGCATTGCTCCAGTTTGCCAAAAATTAAACTAGTTCGGCACCCTAAACCCTACCAAAATTTAGATACTAAGTTAGCCAAAAAAGAATGAGAATTGACCCACTTGGGAGTATACAAATTAGAAGGATTTCGTAAATGTTTTATACTTAGTCGTATAGCTTTTGGACAATAGAAGACATTCAAGCGAATTTAGTTGTTTCCACGTAGATTAGATATCATTTTTAGATTAGGATGCAAGCAAATAATGTTGAATGACATGCAATGAAATATGCATTAGTAACTTGTCATTAGGAAACCGTTTTTGGATCGGTACTGGTAAATTATGTAGGGTGCTTGTGATGGTTCAATTTTCATGCCTACTTCATTTCAAGATTAAGAAGATAGCTCACATATAGGGAGTGTTTCGTAGCCGGATCAGTTTAGCTTGATCTTGAAACCGCAGTGACATAGCCTGCATGAAATTGGTATGTCAAAGGCATTGACATAGCCTGCATGAAGTTCCTTCTTCTTTTGTCTCTACTATTAGTGGATGAAGTTAGTATTTCAAAGTGAGGGAAAATGTCGATCAATTTTGTTTGAGTATGTTGACATTGATTGCTGTTGTTTGTCAATGACTGTCGATGTTGTTGCGTTTGGTTACTGTGCTAGTACATCACGTGTTCTAAAACCTTCACGACATTTGGAATTGATAAACTTTACAGTCTTAGATTTGTGAACCGCCTGCCCTAGAAGTTCATTGTTGGGTTTAAATTCTGCTCATGAAGGTGCCCTGTGTGGACTTGGAGGCGACAAGTCATCTTCTAATGTCAATCATTGCTCTTTCGTCGATCGCTGCTCTGATGTTGATCACTAGTCTAATGTCAATCTTTGTAAATCATTGCGTGATTGAGGGTAAGCACTGGTTTGATGTTGATCTTAGTTTAGTGATGTCAATCTTAGTTTAGTGATGCCGATTACTATGCTCTGATATTGATCTCAATTTAGTGATGTCGATTGCTATGCTTTGATGTTGATCACTTTGTAATGTTAGTGATTTCATTGCTGAAGTTGGGAAATTTAGTATTCTATTATGTAGGCAGTTAATGTGAAATTTCTTTGGTCTTCTATAGAAATGTTTGAACCTGTTGTTGGATCCATATGCTCCTTTGGGCATAATGGCACTCATGCCATTGCTAGAAACAATTGACTTACTTGTAATGTTTGCTCAAAAACGTGATGTTTACATTTGTGATTTTGTTGTTGCATTGAAAATTGTAGAAGGGTAGCTATACACCTTGTTTGTTGATAAAACCATAGCATATGGTGGGGATGAGTTTTGGGCATTCAAAAATATTCTTGAGTGTTCTCACAATTAAATCCACATAATGTGGGTGTTGGATTTAAACAATGACTCAACATAGTTGGTTTTTGTTGCAAATGAAGAGAAAATATGGGCAATGCATCAAAAATCAGTTGTGGATAGAGAAGTTTTTTCCACCTTGGTGACCACTATGAAGACAAAGTACATAGGTATTTGACTTTTCACTTATTCATGTTTTTTGCCTTAGTAGCTTTTTAGGATGCTCTCATTGATTTGGGAAGGTATAATGTTAATGTGAAGGCTAATTTGAAATTTTATAGGTTAAGGTCTTTTTTATAATTTCAATGTGGCCAATTGTGAAATTACTCTATTTTGAAGTTAATCTATTTGTCTACATACATTACTAATCACATTGCCTTTGGTCTCTATAGGGGTAGTCTGCCAATTGTTGAGGGAGTTAGAAACAAGATTTCCTTCTCACTCAATCATGGATGCCCTTGGTGTAGTTTACCCTCAATACTAGCTTCAAAGTGAAGTAGAAGAATGTTTCCCTAAACATCTATGAGTTTTCATGTCCTATTATTGTGAGCCAAAATTAATTGAAGTGGAAAAGGTAAAGAGGCTCATCCCACATGTCCTTAATTGTTACAGATTAGAAACTCAACAGGGTTTATTTAAATTAGCCATGGTGACCAATTCCAAAAAACATATGGAACCTCTTTTTGACTTGAATCCCTTTATCCTTCTATGGCGTTACTTAGATTCATGCATTGTTCTCAAAGTTAAGGCATTCCTAGAATATTACAAATTGGTTGAAATAGCAATTGTCCAAGTCATAGGGTCTGTTGAAGATGAAAGGTATTTCAGCTCTTTGACATTTTTGAAGAATAAACTATAGAATGCCCTAGATACCCATTTGGAATGTGTTGTTGGCATGCACTCACAAAAGATCTTTACCTTGGAGACATTCCCATATGTTGATGCCTACAACCAATGGCTTGAAGGAGTGGACCATTAATATGGACTTTGAGTTCAATTTTGAAGACACTAGATCATGAAAAATCATAGAGTGAAAGACCTATGCTTGATCTACCACTTCCTTTCCAATGGATGGGTCCTAGCTTGACCATTTGTGTCCATGAAGAATATCTATGAATGAAGTGGTTTCAATTTTTCATTATGACCTACCATTCATATATATTATGGTGCCTAATTGCACTAAGGGTAGAGAGAAATTTGCTTTTTTTCTTAATATTGAATCAAGGAAGTGCCCTATGACATCAACACTTCCACAAATATTCGCTTTTTGGGCTAAAAAAGTAAAACCTAAGTGCCAAAAATTGTCACCATCTTCTTCAAACAATTGGTGCTACAGAAATCATCTACCAGTAGGTTCATCGCCAGTATAATTCATCAAGGAAGGGCCCTAGTAAGCTAGTCCAGTAGAGCCATTCTGGCTTTTTTTCGAAACACACACACCCCCCCCGAAAAGAAAGGGCTGGTACTGAGTCCTCGAAGTCCACTGCCCGTGGGATCCATGGGCGCCAGTGAAGACGGAAGCCACGCTGGTTTCGCACGTCACGCAAGCACCTCTCGTCAGCGCCAGCCATGTGCAGCTCCATCAAAGCAATTGCATTCTTCCACTGCAATAACTCTTCAATTCCTTCGTACAAATCTTCCCATCCTCAAAAACCTATGTGCTCCATCCCTCTAACTTAGTTCGTGGCTTCAATCGATCGAGCTCTCTTTCGCATCCACTTTCTGTGCAATTCTACAGAAAGAGCTCGATCCTCGCCTGCTGAAAATCGAATCGGATCGATCTCGTCGTTCCAGGGTAAGAAATGTTGGTCGAAGGCGTTGACGATGTCTTTTTGTTTTCACGAGTGACCATTTGATTTGATTTGATTTGATCGATCCAGTGAGACTCACCGTGAATTTCAAGAGCCGGGCCCAATTTTTAGTAACCTAGGATAAAATTTCGATTAGTAGGTTCTCTTGATCAAGTTAGGGTAAGAAATTAGTTCGTGTTTTAAAGTTTCAACAGCAAGCAAGGAATTAGCAGACGCGCCAATTTTTTTTTTTTTTTTTTTTTTTTAAATTTAGAAAAGCCGGGGCCAGTTTGAAGTTCACGATTTATTGCTTGCTTTTGCACTTCGAGCTTGAAGAGTACTACTGTAGTTTGATAACGGAGTAGCACTGGAGTTCTTTTTGCGTGGTCTGGATTTGGCTGTTAATTTATGGAGAGCTGGACCTGACTCGGACAAACTTTGATCCCGGGTTTCTTGCATAGTTATCCGTTCTCTAGTGTTGAGTGGGTCCCGCGCACCGAACTCTTGTTTTTTCTTTATTGTTTTTTCCTTGCCCCTGTCGGATCGAAGCTCCAACTTCTTCCTCTTCCTCGTGAAAAGGTTCTCGTACTTTGATTTGTGCCTGTTTAGATCTCTTTGCATGAGTATGTCGAAAGGGTGGTGTGATTGCTTTGATTACCTTTGAGGTTACTCCATCGGGAAGTTTTTGATCTTCCAGTTGGTGGAGGTCTTTTGGTAACCTGGACTTTGAATTCTGGGCGTATTGATTCCTTGAATTTGAAGGAATCAGAGGCGTTCGCAAATTGCTGACGCGGTTGGTGTTTTTTTTAGGTTAGAATTGGAGATTTATTTTGTTTGTCTCAGTTTTCTACTGGTAATTGCTGTGGATGGTCAGTAGTTATGTTCAAACACTAGCCTTGCAGTTTTGTAGAATTATTCGACATCAACTGATTCTTCTGTATGAATGTAATTGAGTTTTGCTTACTACCTGAAGTATCTAATACTTGAATTTTATTTTTATTTTCATTTTTCACAAGTCGAATTTTCAAGTGATTTACGTTCAGCTGTGATTGCATTAGAGAGAAAGCAAGAGAATTGGTCTTTCAAAGTAGCGGTACATGCAAGAGGTTTGGAAAAAGTTTATCTGGATTTTCTATCCTGCAGACAGATGCAATTCTCCGAAGTTACCTTCAGTTCATTGTTCACGCTTTTTTTTTGGGGTTGTTTGTCCAGTTTTGGAGCTTAGAAACCACCTGAAGACGGGGAATGGAGTCTGACCCTGTGGTGATGGAGACCACACAAAGGCGACTGCGCATGCTGAATGCACATTTGCAGACGAAGGCGTCGGGTACAGATTTTGAATTGAAGTTGATGTTTTTGAGTCCATCATAACATTCTAGAGTAGTTTAACCTCCTCACTGTAGCTGCAGTTTGGGTGGTAGTAACTACACTCCGTTACAATAGTTGGATGAATCTAAATATTTGTACATCTCTGTTAAGTTCTTTAGGTCTTTAGATGGTGAGTACCAATGCTTTCATTGTCGATCCCAACATGTAAGAGCATGTGTGGCGAAGAAAGAAACTGTCAGGATCCGATTCTTCCTTGAATTAGCAGATGGGCCCAATGATGGTTGCACAACTTGACATGTGTTTTTGCAAAAATATTGCGTGGGAAATGAAACGACATTGGGCTTTCTAGACTCCTTGAACTTCTCATGCAATTCGAAGATAGTATTTGTATGGGTGTATCATTTACAAGTCATAAAGAGGCTCTATCGGAGTTGTTTATTTTTATTGGTTGTAAGTAACTTTCTAGTAAGAATGACTGTACTATGTACCGAATTCATAATTGTTGGTTGTCTGAAATTGGAGGCGCTTTCCTGAATGGGGAAGGTGAGGCAATTCAGGAATTAAAATGCTTAATCTATGAATTTTATAGCTTGTTGAGGGACTTTGTTATTTGCTTCCTACCGAGGCTGTCTCCTGAATCTAGATTTCTTGCCTGTTTGAAGAGTTTGTGTCCACTTTTGGCATTTAGTTCGGTATTATCTGAACTGTTGGTGGTGTTTCTGCGGCATTTGTAAGCTCACAACTTGCTTCTGTGCAGAGGAGCGTCTACAGCTAGAGTGCCGACCAACTGCTGGCGAATATCTTATAGGTATGCTGGGTTGTTTTGTGGCCAAGTCCTCTCTTTTTGTTTCTTAAGCCCGTCATTGGTTCTTAACCCTTAACGGACCAAGGATTTATGGTTTTAAATGACCAATGCAACTGATTACATCGTGAAAATAATAGAAGTCACACAGGGCCAGCTTTTATATCACTAGAATCAGTGAAGAACATTGCATGTTTTGGTCAATAAGTAAATAATATCAGGTAAATGAAAGTCCCGCATGACCTACCCAATTTGGGCCTTTTGGTCTTTTAAGGTTTAGTTTTTTTCATGTTTCAGACTTTTTGGGATATTGGTTGTTGTGAATACGTCACAACCTGCTAAAATTCCTGTTCTGGTTTCTTCTTGTGAAATTTTCAGAGGAAGAATATTCCGTAAAGCTGCCAGAGAAGTTGAGCTCCGGTAAATGGAACGTTCATAGGTAACTGAGTTCTTGCATAAACCTATGTTGATCCGTATAAATAATCACATGCAACTGGATTCTCTAATTACTTGCACAAGGTAATCTATTGCAGTTTTGAGACGGCTGAATCATTATGTATGTGTTTGGTCATCTTGTTAATGTTCTTTCCAGTTTATTTTTTTTCATGACACCGTATACGTGTACACCGTGGTTTTATAGTCTTTTGATCCGATTTCATATTATCAGGTTGTCTTCATTTATGATTTGACTGTGTGGTCTGGGTTATTGCAGATCAGTGACGTCCCCCCTTGAGCTTCTGGATCATTGGCCTGAACACCCCGAGATTCGAACCTTGCACGACAACTTCGTGTGAGGCATCTATGATTAAGAAATTGCTTTTGTTACTATGTTACTATGTTACTCTGTAGAGAGAACGTTGATTGCTTAATTGTTAGCTGTTGTATCAGTCTGCATGAATAAGTTCCGTTGAACAACTTATGCAATGATTTTTGGAGGTGGTGTTGTTCACAATGTATCTTGCTTGTGTGGATTTATCTGAAGGTACGCGAAGGCAGCCTTTGCGGAGAATAAGTGTTTGGGAACTCGCATTCGAGGCGATGGTACCGTGGGAGAGTAAGAATATTCCTTATCTTCTATTCTTGTAGATCATGGAATCGCCTCTCATCGTGTTGCAAACTCTTGTACCTAACAAGATTTTCTGTTTAGACCGTGCCAGGAACTCTTCGACAGCATCATAAGGAGAAATTTCCCCATGATGAATGGGGAGGTCGCCGTGTTATCATAGTGACCATGTGGAGGCCTCGCAGAAGTTAGATAAGGAGGCCTCTCCTTGATCACTGTGACCATTGCCTGGATATTGCTTTATGAATCATGGGGAACATTATCTTGATGCTGTGTAGAGTTTCCTGACGCAGTCTAAATTTAATGAAAAACTTGTTGCTTGCAAGTCTAGACTAGACCATTAAGCTGTCCAAGGTTGCTTGATTACGGATGTAGCTTCCATACTCAAAACTTGCTAAATGTCAGGCGTTCTTCATGTCCTCTGTTGAGCATGTATTTGCTTTCTCCAGATACAGATGGATGACTTATGGAGAAGTAGGAACTGCGCGCGCTGCAATTGGATCAGGTCTTGTTCAGCATGGCATTCCCAAGGTAAGCACTTCATAAGCTTCTCTCTTAAGTTACAGACAATCCACAGATCAAAATATTTGACTTCTGTTCCAGCAGTGTAGGTTTATGCAATAGAATCGTAGAATCGAATGCGCGTTATCTCATTCAAGTTTCAAGTGACCATTCCTGAATTTTTTTTGATATGCAGGGTTCATGCATTGGGTTGTATATGATCAATCGACCGGAGTGGGTTATCTCAGAACTTGCATGTGCTGCTTACTCTTATGTATCCGTTCCTCTTTATGACACTTTGGGTAAGTTGCACTCTTCTTCAAAATTCCCGTGGTAATTATATTTATGTTAAATTTCCATTCTTGACTGTTTAGGACTGAACGTAAGAGTAATTTTGAAACTAAACTGGGGGACCAAGTTCAGTGAAGCGGCTAGTATATTGTCAGTATATGCTCTCTCTTCTGTATCATAACATCCCTCAAGTTAGTGCCACTTGTGTAAGTGAGAACTTGGTAATTATTTCTTGTTTGCAGGAGCTGATGCTGTGAAGTACATTGTCAACCATGCGGAAGTCACTGCTGTATTCTGTACCCAAGACATGCTGCGTACTGTGAGTTGCTGCTGTCCAGACCTTGTAGTCGGGTTCCTAAGATGAAGATAGAAAGTCCACGTTGGGTGCTACTTGCAGCTTTCAAAACAGTTATTTCCATTGTTCAGAAATGTACGAAATGGCATCTTGTTTCGATTTGTTTTGTTTTGATACGTTCCTTGATGATTTATTTCAACTCCTATAGATAATTATTGAAGCGGCCCCTTTTGTCCATTTGGGCACTTCGGGGTTAATCGGTTGAATGACTATACATTGTCGGACTGTGCTTGGAATAACTTCTCTCAAATTTCTGCTTGGATTGGTTGGAACAGTTACTAAGTTGTCTTTCGGAGCTCCCTAGTTTACGCCTCATCGTGGTAAGCACTGCTGGAATCTCTCTTCTCCTGGTTATCTGGTCGGCTATGGTTAACCCTTAAGGGACCAAAGTCTAGTAATATAAAATTTAGCCCCATTTGAATTATTGATTTTCAGAATGTGATCAAGTGAATATGGTCAAGAGAATTGGTATCAAAGCCATGAAGTCTAGGGCCTTCACACAGGTTAAGTCATCTTTGATTGCTTGTTCTCCGACTGATCGAGTTTGAAGGCGCTTTGTATGGTTTTTACTTTGCTTTTAATTTTTCAATTAAATAAACGGACGCTTGAATTGTGTAGGTTGTGGGAGGTTCCGAGAATTTAGTGCCGTCACTTCCACCTCAGTCAGGAATTGAAGTCGTGCCCTTCTCTCGACTTGAAGCTCAGGTAACACTACCGTTCTGTAAAATAGGGTGTTTATGTTTATGATGTTACGCAAGTCACGTGAAGGTTTCTAGGCAACGTTAGACTCACATTGTTTGCAATTTCATATCAGAACGTTTAAAGCATCTGCAGAAGTTTTGGCTTGCTTTTTATCATAGATCTGCTTAGTCATTAACTACGTATCAAGCCTTTGTTGTTGGATAGGAGGGTTGTGAATATTAGTTCCTAAACCCTAGATGCCTAAATGAGTCAAAAGTTGCTGCTTCCGTATCTTTAGAAGATGAAATAAGTCATTAGGACGCATCAAAGAAGGTTGTAAAGATAGAGAAGAACTCATACCCTAATTTTTTGAACATTAGAACTATTTTTTCAAGTTATTATAATTGACTTATTTTTGACGATTATCTTCCAAACTGGACTTTCTATTTTAGCGTGGGCGCTAGGGGTTAAGGGATTGATTAAAATCAGTCCATTCTCAGAATATATTTTTATTTTTTCTCAGTGCATTAAAAGGGGGGGCTCTAAAGTTTTTGTTGAGTTATTCTGTGAACAGGGTAAAGCAGATCAGCGAGCATTTGTGACACCTAAGCCACATGACCTGGCCACCATATGTTACACTAGTGGCACCACTGGTGTTCCTAAGGCACGTGATACAGAACCATAGGCTCTAAACAATAGGTGTGTTGCTGGTTAATGTGCTAATGTCTGCTAAGCATAACCGTTGTTACCTCTAAATTGATCATCATTTGATCCTCACTGATTGTTGGTTCATCTGAGTTTGGAGTCTGCTCACTTATTAATCTGTCTGATGGATAGTCTTTGAATTTGGGCCTGTTTCTTGCATCCGTCAACCATAATCAACTAAAGCTCTCTAGTTAAGAGTACTTGAACTCTCTTGCTCTACTCAGAAAGGAAAGCACTAGTCTTGTTTGGAGGTTCTTAGGAAGGCTATTGTTATATATAATTTTGACATGAAGTTTATCCTATGTTCAGGGTTTAAATCGTTTGTTGCAAAGACTAACATGAGTGTTGAAAACAGGGAGCAATGTTATCACATTACAATTTAATTGCAAGTGCTTCTGGTAGTAGTAAAGCCGTGCCCATCCTTGCCTCCGATGTGTAAGTTAACAACAGCTTTTCTTAACCCGTAAGTGTTGAAATGGCCAGATATCTGGAATTGAAATAATAATTTTTGAAGCTTCGAAAATGGTACCGATCGTAAGAAGCTTCAACAAAATGTACCTTTAGAAAGAAGAAATTGTACCCTACTTTTTTGAACTACAGGACTATGTTTTGAAAAGTGCAATATATTTGACTAATACCTTCCAAAGTGGACTTTCTATTTTTAGCTTGGACACGAAAGGATTGCTTCTGCGTCTCACTGAGATTCGCAGCACCAATGCGATGTTATGTTTTCTTCTAAATGTATTGAATTTTGTCCACAGCCATATTTCGTACTTGCCCCTAGCTCATATTTACGAGCGCATGAACATGCTTGTTATGCTGCATTATGGTGTGGCAGTTGGGTTCTACCAAGGGGTAAGAAGTACCTTTTTATCATTTTTATTATCTCTTAATGAGTAATTTTCCATGTTCTTAATATTTTTCATAGAAATGTTTATAGAACTAGAACCGTGTACTTTCCTCTTTTTTTAAAATCAGGGTTAAACTTCAAAATTAAACTTATTCTCGAACTTTTAGACAACACCAGAAAGATGGGGAGAAAGAAAATCGTTCCGGTAATTTATAGGGAAGTCCCCCGACGGTCGTAGTATTCATTCAAGGCGCCCTTGATCAATGTGACAATAAGGAGACCTTCCCATGAATGATGAGGAGGATTCTCTTTCTGATGCTGTGTAAAAGTTCCTAAAGCAGTCTTATTTAGTTCTAAGCGCTGGGTTTAATGCGTTTTTATATTTTTTTTCTTCAATCTCATTTTTGAAATATTCGCGTGATTGCTAAGTGGAATCTCATATATTCTTCGTGGTCACCTCATAGGATATCTTGAAGTTGATGGAAGACCTGGAGACTCTGAGACCTACACTGTTTGCCAGTGTGCCACGACTCTACAACCGCATTTATGACAAGTTAGTAGCTTCGGAATATAAGTAGATGTTTGGCAGTTGCAAGGTTTTGCTACATTATATGGTCATTGTCTCTGACTGTTGGTGAAGACTTGTCTATTTGTGTCTAATTTGATCTGCTTTGTAGACAGAAACGAGTTTGAATTTCATCATTTACTTGAACTGTTGCCTATCATTGACTAATTGCTCTTCGTGAACAGAATAATTGGAACAGTGAGGGCTTCAGGTGGGTTTCGTGAGAAGCTGTTCAACATTGCGTACAACTCCAAGAAACAGGCAATAGAGAAAGGTGAGTATTGAGACTGTATTAGTTTATTTTTATATCCTCTACAAGGGTTATGTATATGTCATGAAAAGTAAGTATCGCTCATTTCTATACGACATCAATAATAGTAGATTTAAAATTTATCTATTTATGTGATGACATGTACGTATATCTGCTTCCATATTTAAAGTTGCATTGCTAGTTTTTTGAAAATCATGTGAAGAAAAAAATACTATCCTGCAGGAAAGTCTCCCTCACCTATTTGGGATCGGTTGGTTTTTAACAAAGTGAAGGCAGCTCTTGGAGGACGAGTTCGTATTATCGTGTCAGGCGCGTCACCAATATCCCCAGATGTCCTAGACTTCTTAAGAATGTGAGTATATTCCTGGAAGTTGACTTTTTCTCTATAATCTGTTACTGGTGTTAACAATGTTTACAGTGAACTTCAACCTTTTCAGGAATTTTTAGAGAGCTTCATAATGAGGTTCCAAGATTCTGAATTTCTCATGTCAGTGCACATGTTACCGTAGATCGCTCCAATTAGCTATTTTGATTTACTCAATTGAATTGTGTAGCTGTGGATCTCGGGTGTCAGGTTTTCAATTAGTGAGCTTGCCTATCCCGTCTGAGAAGGGGAAAATGACCGATTCACCTTTTCAGTAATGGTTACAAGCTTGACAATTGGTGCAGCTGAAGAGCCTGAAAACAGACTGAATATCATGTAACAGGCCTTTCCTTGAAAGAATCCTTCTGCACTGCTTAATTATGTTATGCGCATTTTGTGTCTGCAGATGTTTTGGTGGTTATGTATCAGAAGGCTATGGCATGACGGAAACGTCATGTGTTATATCCGGCACTCAACCTGGCGACAACACGTCTGGACACGTTGGAGCACCAAACCCATCTTGTGGTGAATTCCGTCATTTTTTCTTCATTTACTGTTGTCTGTTGTGAGGATCCGAAGTTCAGTATTCTCGTGCCTTGCATCTTTCTTTGCTGATGTGGTACGTAGTTTTAACCCCTAAATCCCAAATTGGGTCTGATGTTTTTTAAAGCAGAGTTGAGTAACTCATATGGGACTTTCTTTTGTCCAATTTTGACCATCACATGCAATGTTCTCAACTGATTCTGGTGCTGTTAATTTGACTACATCTGAATTATTCAGAATACAATCAACCGATATGGTCTTCTGAAAACCATGATTCCTTAACTAAGTTTTATTGAAATATGTATCCTCATGTATCAGAGGTGAAACTTGCTGATGTTCCGGAGATGGAGTACACAAACGATGACAAGCCTTACCCTCGAGGGGAGATTTGTGTTCGAGGCCCCATTGTATTCCAAGGCTACTACAAAGACGAAGTCCAAACGTAGCTTTTCAACCCCACTCATGCATTAAACTATCTGAAGTGGAAAAATATTTTACGAGAACCAGTTTTATTTAGGAGAATTTTTACTTAGACTTGGTTCAGTTCCCAAGTGGTTGACCATCCACTGTTCAAAAAGTTGCAAACTTTGTCACGATTCAGAATTTTTGCCTGCAACTTTTTTTTAATCATTTTTGGTTGCACAATATATCTGTCATCATAAAAAAAAAAAGTTGTGCTTTAGTGAATGCAGGAAACTACGAATCTCGAGGACCAAATGACTAAGGAATTTCTTCTAGTACTTAACTAAAGCTGTTCGTATTTCAGACGGGAAATTTTTGATGGAGAGGGATGGCTACATACTGGCGATATTGGGTCTTGGTTGCCTGGCGGTCGGCTGAAAATCATTGACAGGTACTTAACAAGCATCACCTTCTCTTATATTGTTTATTTTGAAATCTCCCTTAGTTAATGCCTTGTGTATTCCACTTTCGTTGGAACTGTAACTAAGGCAGAGGATACTGTTTGCGTTACGTCAATTTACGAATTTCACCAATATTTAGGAGTGCTTTTTGTATGGGATTTCGTTATAGAACTGTGGAGAGATCACTTTCGTTACCGGAGTCAAACTCCCTGGAGATCAAATTCTTATCAGTATGTATGAATTTCTTGCAGTCATTGAAAGTAGGAGGTTATAGACTACCACAGTAAAAATCACAGTAGGCATTTAGCAAAGCCATGCTTACTCTACTTCCTAATTGAAGTGTATTGGAAGAAATGAATTGCTGTTTGGCAACAGGGGTCAGAGTATCAGGATCAAAGTCTTTGCGGATTTAGTATCCTCCAGCTCAGAATTTATTTGCCGGAAGAGTATTCCTTGCAATTACTGATTTTGGTGGAGTCTTTTCATTACCAACTGCAGGAAGAAGAATATTTTCAAGTTGGCCCAAGGAGAGTACATTGCACCTGAGAAGATAGAGAACGTCTACCTCCGCAGTCGATTCATCGTACAGTGTTTTATTCATGGTGTGTATTTTCATTCAATTGTTTCAAACTTCTTTTAATCTATATTTTCTACAGCTTGTTTGTTTGTGATCATGAGAATGGTTCCTCATGAATTTTCTAGGTCCCTTAACCAGTATCCTTGTAGTAGGGTTCATTCCCTTGTATGGACCTATCCATGGGATTCTCTTGGGCTGGTGTCGGGCATGGATCAAACTGGTAGATCATACTATCTTTCGTCTTCTTGTGATTGGAATATATGGCAACCGTTATTGTTGATTTGATGTCAAATTAAATCACCATCCGGATTGGATGAATTGAGACCCTCTACATTCTGTATCATCACAATTCATTTGGTGCGTTTGCACAGGCGATAGTTTCAACGCCAGTCTTGTAGCAGTGGCTGTTATTGATCCAGAGACTCTACCTGCTTGGGCGAAATCGAGGGGTATCAAGGCAAGTATTTAGATTTTTTTGATGATCGTTTCCAAGACTTCTCATTTCTTACTACGTGAGCTCAAAATTAAGATTTGAGATGCTGGTTTTCATTTACTTTTAATTCAATTTATTTTTTATTTTTGAGAATGAATCATTCAAGGATTCTAGAAAAATTTACCAATAAAATGAAGAAACCATGCCTTAAATTTTTGGAATATTATTTATATTTTTGGAACTTATTATAATCGGCCATGATCTTCCAAACTAGACTTTTATTTTTAGTTCAGGCCTGAATAGGTTATAAACTGAAGAGGAGCACAGAATTCGCTTTGGATGTAATGATTTTTGAGAAGGCAGTCCAGCATATCATTAAATGGGATACATTGCTGTTGGTGGAAGCAGCACGCAGATGATTTGCAGGAGCTTTGTGCCGATCCTGTTGTGAGAGCTGCTGTACTTGCGGATATGGATGCTGTTGGCCGTGAAGCTCAGGTTTGGTCTTTCTCATTTGGGCAATATTATACAGTATTTTGCATTGACAGCACAGTGGTATAATTTTTTGGATTGTGCTCATTTCTTCTGTTGCATTGTGTGGCTGCTGTACGACAGTCTGAAGTTCAATCGGAACAGTTTTAAATGTTTATTACTTGGGGATAGGGATGGTTCAAGGAATCCGGTTTAATGATGGAATCCTTACCTTCTGATAAGCAGTATTTGAAAATCTCAAACAATGCTATTGGACCCAGTATTGACGTTTGAGAATAATGTCACATTTTTTTGATCTGATGTTAATATTTCTTGCGCACCTACGCTGGGTTTTTCATAAAGGAATAATTGATTTATGTCCTGCAGTTACGAGGGTTTGAGTTTGCCAAAGTTGTGACATTGACAACTGAGCCTTTCTCACTCGAAAATGGATTACTTACACCCACACTCAAGGTAAGACGACGTTAACTTCTATTTCAAAGACCAGTCTCTTAGAGAATTGCTGTATGAGTGACTTAGACCTCGTTAGTATCGTATCTCCTTCTCCAATATCACATCATTTGCACTCTCACCAAACCCATTTCAAAAACTCATTCTCAACTCTCACTATGACTATGACACTGTTATGTGGCAAGAAGTTGCACACGAATGCGATACATCATTCAATAGATGGGAGAAGGATTCTAGATCACCTCATTGATTCCTGACACCCGAAGTACTTCCTTAGTGTCGTTTTTATTTGCAACATTATCGACCATCACAATGTTTTAGGAATCTATTTTGATAATCAAGTGCATTTGGGGACCTAGGCTGTAATATTAAGGAGATCTGAGGGTACTTCTTTTGTCACTTATACTTTGACTGTGTGCTTGTAGTATTATTATATTAGAAGTTAATTACGCCTTGGCCTCTGGAATCTAACCGCGTAGGGTCCCTCAAAAATGACTGGGACAGTTTGAATACTTGAAAGTGTGGTGCAGGAAATGATAGTGTGGCAAGTGTGCATATCTTCTAATACGTCATTTTAGAAATATTTAAAGAGCTCTGAGTGTGTTTTTGATCTAACGATGTTGTGGGAACATGCAGTTGAAGAGATCACAAGCTAAGGCTCGGTTTGCAAAGGAAATTGCTGAGATGTATGTTGAGATTGCGGGAATGGAGAAATCACAATTACCATTGCGATCCAGCTTGTAAAAATATATGCTTTATCGGCACCGCACTTGACCTCAATATTGGTTTTGTCTCTACAGATCATGAGTCAATAGTTTACACTTTGTGTAATGTTCAACTAGGACTTTGTATATGTGATAGAATTCATCCTTGTCTCATGAATACTAAGAAGTATGCCATTAAGGTATGCACACCTAAAAGCATCCAAATAAGCATCTAAGTGAAAACTGTCTTAATTGTTGTTAGGTCTTGGTGGCAATTGAACAAGGATTCATCGTAGCATGTTTTTTTCTGATATCATGTGAATAAAATTATGAATTTTTAAAGGTGCAAATTATAGGTCTATTCCAAAATCAACTCTAGGCTTAGGGATTTTTTGTATTCATTCAAACTCAAATCTACATGGATTGATTAAAAAGTGGGTTACAATTAGGCATAAATACCTTATACTTGTAGGGATTAGTATTATGAAGTAAATTATTAGATCATATATGGTAGATTATCTATGGGAGATCAAACAAGAGGTGACCTTGCATTGATATAAACTATATGTAAATTTGAATAGGACCTTATTCAAAAGTAAGTGAATTAAGTGAATTCTCTAGCAGTAATGGGAAGTACATAGTGTGTGCCAAAGGTTTATTGGAATTAGATACAACAATGATATTGAAGTTCAATTGTGGATGAGTAGAATTAAGAGTATTATGTCTACTCTAAATTATAAAACAACTATGATCTACCCTATTGTCTCTTTGATTGGTAGTTATATATCATGTATGTGTCCACCAATACATTAAATTTTAATAATTACACAACTATGATTTTGGGTAGACTATAGTTATGAATTAGATCTTAAAAGTGCAAATTATTTGAAGCATGGCTTGTATAAACTCAATCTTTTGTAGAATAAAAAATTAGTGTCCAAAAATTATGCAACAAATACTTTAGGTAGAAGTGCATGTAGAAAACTTCTTTACAATTGTACATACCATATATACAATTATACCAAATTTCAATCATTAAAATCAAATTACAATCACTAAATGTGATTAATTTGAACTTACTTTGGTAGTTACTCCTCAAAACCAATACAAGCCACTTCTCCAATCAATTATTTAATCTCCCTTAGTCCAAAAATAATCTTTGTTGGTATAGATTTGTTGTCCCTAGAAATGGACTTGACAGAGGGCATTAAAAGAAATTTGGGCCCTCAAATAGACTTCTAGAATAGCCTTGAATGGAAACTATAATTAGATTTAAATGTGTACTTATCAAAGAAGGAATGACATTTTTCTCCTATTTCCACCCATTTTTGACATCATGATGTTTATAAAATTGTATGCCTTTTATTGGACCATGGCACATTAGGTACTTCTTGTCATTCAAATCCTAAGTACATTGAGAGAATTCTTTATATTAAAGAGATAAATTTGGTATAAGTTTGTACTAATAGTTCATCATGTTTCCACAATGTACTTCTTATTAAACAAGACATTATGTACTTCTTGTCATTTGAATCTTTAGTACTATAAATGAATTCTTTCCTTTAAAAAGATCATGGGTACTTGATGCTCATGATGTTTGTACAATAAAATATCTCTTATTGGACAATAAGCCATTAGGTACTTTTGGTCATTTAAATCTTTGGTACTATAATGAATTTTTTCTTTTGATAAGTTCATGTATACTTGATAAAATTCATATAAAGTAGTGACACAATTATGTACATATTTGTGTACTTAGGCTATCATCTCTAGCCTTCAACAAATAACTTGACATGTCAATTCTTAATTTGCTTTCCATGTGCCACCACCCAATTTGGCCATCTACATATAATTACTCATGTACACTCTCATTGACTCAGCAATAGTTCATCAGCATGGGAATGACAACACAACAAACATTATAACAAAGATAGCCCAAGCAACATGGGAACTATGCCATATTGGCTAAATCAATGGCCAACAAAGTTCTCTCAAAAGGCTCCCCAAATCCTACTTTTTAGCATCCTAAAACTACTTTTCAAAAACCAATCCAAAACTAAAATTCCTAAGACAATAGGAAAGCATCAAGTTCTGATTTTTAACATTCTAATTTTCAAGCTTACTCCAAAACATTTTATCTAACAAAAATATCATTTTGGAATGGAAGTTTGAACATTCTAATTTTCAAGCTTACTCAAAAAAAATTTATCTAACAAAAATATCATTTTGGAATGGAAGAATACTGATTAGCAATTTAGGTATAGAATCAATGGACAATAGTTGAGTTATATGAACATTGATTTGAACCCTAAGAACCCCTATTAGGTAGGAGAATGTAGATTCAGAATTTTTTAGATAAAATATAAGAATCTAGATATAAAATCTTTGATTTTTGCAAGTTTTCTTTTTCCTTTCCCTCCATGAACTAATTCAACTAATACAAAACCTTGCACAATAATCACAAAGCACCAAATGACCACACTAATCACATCATTGAAGAACAAACAAAATTATTTCCCCAACAATACTTGAACAATACTTGAATGTAATTCATCCATTTCTTGAAGATCACACATTAATCTCAAGTTAAAGACATTCATCATCCACCTAGTGGAGGCCAAGGATTGTTTGGTAAATAAAAGAGGATTCTAGATTCTAAGACTATTTTCAGACTTCGTTGATAGCACAGAAACCATAGCTGAGTCGTGGAATAATTTTCCGACGATACTTATGTCGCAGTCAAAGGAGCTTTACACCGTGTTATTCAGCCCCAATCGACGCTTCATCGCCAATGACGCACGCACATGCCATCAACTGACAGGACCACACCAAAAAGTGCAATAAATTTGAGCTATCTTACACTGAAACTCTTATATGATGCAACGTTTTACTCGTGACATCAACAAATTTCTAATGATAATTTCGGTTTCGAATTAACTAAATCATAATGACCATATGTTGACTCACTCTGTTTGAGTCAAGAATGATACTTACACAACAATCAATCTTAAGCTAGAATTCGAAGAACTTATTATGATTAGTTTAGCATACAGTGATTGCATTTCTTGGTGTAGAGAATTTAGTCCCATTGTGCATTGTCTATAAACAAATGGTTTACACCATCGTTTGGTACGATAGTTCTCAGCAATTTGGATTTGTGCGACAGCCTAAAAGAGAGAAACGGTAGGGAAAAAGAATCTACAATAGAGTTAATCGTAAAGTGAATCCCAGTTTGTACGAGGGATGTCAGAGGAAGGCTTAACTAAGAATAGTACACAAGAAACACAGCATCAAACTCCGTAACAACCCAGTTTGGGTGCTTGAAGGAGTTTCATTCTGGGTTTTCCTCAAACTCCGGCTCCTGGTCCCTCATGGCACACACTTTACGAATAACTCTAATATCGAACTCCTAAAGAGCTGGGATCCTGACCTGCCAGATGATGCTGATCACTCTCGTCATTTTCACAACCTACCGCTGCGTCGTGAACGAGCCAAGTAATGAGCTGCAACTCCTATCATTGTTGTCTTGTAGCCAGCTTTCAAAGTGTCCGGTGTTACGACATTAATTCCTGTCCCACCTTTTAAGGTAATGGAATTGTACAGAACATACCTCCGTACTACACGAACTGGGTTCCACGTACTACCACAAGGGTTGGTTGTGGACAGCAGCCAAAGATACGTCCTGTTCTGCACACGAGACAACTAACGACAGATATTTGAGGCTTCAGTCCACAAGACACTAATAATCTGGTTTTGGCTTTCACAAATCTCAACGTTCTCAGCGAATAACAACAGAAGGGTCACACTAATCCCCCAACCGACCACCTTTTCCAGTCACGATTCTAGTTTTGGAAATTCTACGGACTGCAAAGCAGAGAAAGAGTCATAAACGCGTCTCAATTGTACATACCTGGCAACCATGATAGTTTGGATGGGTCGACCATCCACAGTCAAGACGGCACCACGAAACAAGCGTACAGCATAATGAGTCTAGTGGTCCAGCTGAAGGTTGCAACATGAGCGTCACCGAACCTGAAGATGTCCCAGAGCTCCTTAAAGGGTGTTAAAATCAGCAAATTGCACATCACAACTTTATCTCCTGGTTCGTCCATTCTGAACACTAGAATTCAAGTAGGAGGAGGGACCACTAGCCCTAGCAGAAGCCTAAAGCAGGAAGAGTAGCTAAATAGTGAGAAACGAGTCGAGATGGATTGGCAATTCGGCAGTCTCTTCTACTGCACCTTCTTGGTCGACATTCTATTCATTTCTGCTTGCAGACCTGGATAACAAAGGGTCTGCAATCATTTCATCTCAATTCTGCTTATAGGCCGGCAATTACTTCGAAACAAGTTCGAGCTCCCGCCAGTATGATCTTCATTGTTGTGAAAAAGGTGAAGCCTGTTGATCTTGAAAAGGATCATGTAGACATTGAAGCCATTCGAGAGAGGCTGTCCAAGAGGTTTGGCAAGGACGTCCACCATCTTGGCACCACTGCACCTGCAGCTGACAGCAGAAGAGCATCTGGAGAGGACCTTCGAACACTCAAGCAGCAGCTGACGGAGAAATTCAAGAGCTTCAAAGTGCCGACGCTTTGTGGGGTTAGGTATCGCCAAATCACTAGTTTTCGTACAAGAGACTGAGTGACCTCAAGAATATTGAGTACAACACTCAGGAGAGATATAATCTCAATGTGACCGCCAACTACGGGATGTGAGATTTACCTATGTAGACGAGAAGCAGATAGGGTTGTTGGCTCAATCTTTAGGCATCCTACAATTCCAAGTGTTGATATTGCGTTACCAGAGCACAGTTCTCTTTAGTACTCTGCAATTACTCAATGTCTATAATGAGAAATCTGGAGGTCATGATACGGTGACCATGATCATGATCTGAGCAGGAACTGAGCAGAATTTCATGTACATGAATAATGTCGAGGGCAGTAACCTCAGATTATGTCCTGGTTCAGATAACTACCAGACATATAAAGAAATAAAAAGGAATTGACCAGCTGTTACACACAATCTCATCTTCATTGTCTTCCATTTGAACTGCACAAAGAATAACAGAAGTGATCCCAAGCAGCATTGTATAACTCTATGAAGATAAAAAAAACAAAAAACGCACAAGGTTAAAATCCTGATATTTTAGACTACTTCCATGCAAATTATATCAAATTCATCTGACTTTACTTCGTAGAAATGAAACAAAGCCAATTTTCTGCCTTAATTTCTTGATATATTCCTAAATCAATAACCTCACAAACCCTCCACTACGAAGGCAAAAGTGGCCTCGCCTCTGCTAATTGAAACCTAATTCCATAACCCGTACTCCAAGGACGTTCATACATTGCAATGTAATCTTGTTTTGATTATTGGTTATTGAACTTCGAATAATTAACAAAACCTCGGAGTAAACTGCGATAAAACTCTTCAAAAATTCTCCCAACAGACTGCTCTGGAAAAAACTACTCTGAATCCACGGATATCCTCGTCTGTGAGTCGCATGTTACCAAAGCTAACTGCGTCAATATTTGATTGTTCAGCAAGACCTCAGGGAGAAAATTCACGCCTTGGATTTGACAACGCCCACTTCAGCAGGCCGAATAACGCGATCATGAAGCTTGTAACCCACCTGCCATCATTCAGAATAGAACCCTTAGTATAAAAGAGAAGCCCTGGACAAGCACTGAAATGACTTGGAAAGTGAAGAGTTGAGGCTATTGTGCCTTGATGTCAGAAAAATATAGATACACTGATTGAATAGTCCACATGCGGACTTTAAAATCAGAGCTGCTCTCTTGATTTGACTCGCAAGTATTTCATGCAACTACCGAGATTATTGCACTGCTCAAACTCATTCGTTTCACAAACTGAAAAGATACTAATCAACCAGCAGAAAGTCTAGTGTTCGTTTCATTTATGCACTGAGATAAAGCTCCTTCAGAGAATTAAGCTCATAACCGTACCTTCGTGACTACAGCAACTGTTCCCGGAGATTTGGTTTCATCGTCCAATTCAAACATTGCAGAATGATAGTTAGGGTCAAATTCTTGTCCCTCAGATTCGAACTTCTCTAAGCCATTCAGTCTGAACACCTGGTTACATTAAAACACAAAGGGAGATACTGTGTTAACAAACCTATTCATCAATAGTAGGACAGATTTGTAAACTGCCACTGTTTCAGACTGAGCGCATGAGCGAAATTTACAATACCATTGGAAGAATGACATAAATGCGTTCAGGTCTAACCAAGGTGTAAGGATTTGACAACAAAATCAGATCAAAAATAGTAATACAATGAAGAATTTACAAAAGAAAGAGAAACTAAAGAAAACAACCCCTGTCGAACTAGCATGAACAAGAAGATAACAGAGTCGAGATCTCAGGTGACGAACCTGTTGTAGCTGCTTTTCTGTCATCTCCACACCTTGCAATAACGAAGTCAGGAGCTTTGCTGCGTCACGAGGATCTTCTGGAGCAGAATCTAATTGACGGAAGCGTTGAGGAACTGCACCAGTAGCTCGCCCAAGATTATCAGCAACATCCAGTAATCCCTTAGCAAAACCCTGCATCCAAGTAATGGTTCCTATTAAACTCAGGAAGCACATGTTTCAGAAATCCACATATGTACATGTCCACTTATCGATTGACTACAATGGAAACCGACAAACACCGTTCTCAGAATGACGGCTTGTTGTCTCAACCCAAAGTAAGAGAGTAAGCAAAATTCCAGAAATATAGAAGTACGGTAAAAAAAGAAACGTGTTAAAAGTATTAGTAGCATGTTGGGGGCCAGAACTCCAATGAATGAATTTCTTATGACTGATAGAATTGAGATATGTGGTTATAGAAACAGTGGCCATCTAAGATTGTCAAAAAGGGATTTTGAATTATTCAAATAGAGAGGATTCTACAGTGGATTGTACTGAAGATCATGCGAGACGAGAAATGAATCCTTATTTGGAACAGATACTTGCAATAACCCGCTTGCTACGTCAGCAAAGAAAAAGATAAGAATAAGGCAACTAAATTGCTCCCAGTACAATCAAAACCAAGAAAAGCAACAAGACAAGCGCCACTGTATGACAGGACATCATTGGACTTTTCACTGATGAAAACAAAGCACTTAGCACACCTGAAGGGCAAACTTGCGCGTAGTCTCTGCTTCCCGCTGAGCCCTGGCTCTGACATTCTCAACCTCAGCATAACTTCTAAGCACCTTGTCCTGCAATTCCTCAATAATTTTGTCTCTTTCTTGCAATTGAGCGTCTCGTTCCGCTAGCAACTCAACTAAATCACTCCCCTTCTCGTCGCTGGGTGTGTCGACTGCTTGAACTGGCTCAGAGATCTCCTCAGCAGTTGCTGTCGAGCTAGTTTCTGTCTCTGAACTGCCCCGCTTAACTAAAGTACAAACAATATCATGAGCACGTCAGCATTCGTTAATACTATGTCCACTCCATTCCATCTGCAACTTCCTTGCAAATGCTTAAAACCAACAGCACGAAGGTAGAGTATACTAAACCAGTTAACGACCAGATCACACCTTCCAAATTTACCTCTATTACCAACAACTCATCAATTCGGACACTTGCCTGGGCTTATTAGCAAGAGTGAGTATGACTTCGGTAAATGCCAATGGCCACTCATATTTGAATGGAAATATTTGTATGGGCTTGCCTACTGCTACTAATAGTGATCTACAACCTCTCACTTTGAAATTGCATAAGAAATTTACAGAGGGAAACAAATCTGATTTCAACAACTCTGGTTCTTGTAACCAAAGCAATCTCTCCACAAATCTATAGTGATCTCCAAAATATGACACTCTGACGAATGTTGAAATGCTTCAAAATAACGCAAACTGTATCCGTACACACAGTTATAAAACAGCAGCAAAATCATCACACTCCGGTAACTATACGATATTATACTATGAGTTACCTGAAACGTCCGGAGACACGGCGGAAGACAATTTTGTAAAAGAGTGGAAATGTGAGGCAGAGGATACTTGAGGGACTCCATGATGAAGAGTGGCAGTTGTCCACCTCTGCGCAAACAGCAGAAGAGAATCATCAGATATTGCAGCCACAAACCCATTGCACCCTTGACCATAGAAATCGGACACTCGAAATCAATACTACAGTCAAAACAAATCAAAAAACAATCTTGGTAAATCTTCAAACTTTATTACTCCGGTGTAATCTATTTACGGATTCAGAATAGTCTCGAATTTCAATTCTTCTAGGCTTTAGGGTTTTAAAGAAATTGCGCATACAGAGTCCAGGGCACCACATATTGGATCGGAAGGGGAACTAAAAAACAGAAACATTCGCGAGCGGAGAAAGACATTCCGTGTCACTCATACACAGGTACACTCACTTAATCCCCTGAAAAAGCCATTACAGGGTTCATGAAAAGCCTTGATGCTCATAACAAGGGTTTAGGGTTTTCCAAAAACAAAAAATTAATAAAAAAAACGTGCATAAAGAGTTCACTGGATCGCAAGGTAACAACAAACCTTCAAGAGTGTAAAAGAAATAATATCGCCAATTTCTCGTAATCCTGAGAGGAGGCCATTATTGGAATCAACAAAACTTAAATTTCATTACCAGGGTTTAGGGTTATCATTTTTTAGATTAATAAAACCGCGCAAGAAGAGTCTACAAAACAGGATTGCAAGGCGAAACAAACCTTCGATAGCGGGGAAAGAAATTCCATGTCGCCCGATTTCCTGAGAATCACAGACTTCGCGACCGACGACGGTGGCGCACGAAAACACCGTATCTGCGGCGCCTTCTGGAACGCTTTCAACAGCAACCGGGCGTGCTTCATGTTACTCATAGCTGCCAAAGGATGCAGAGTCCCCTGATCGGAATCTACTAAAACCTTCAAAATGTCACGGTTTTTCCCCGTGCCTGAAAACCCAAAATTTACACAGCACAACTGAAGAAACGGGGAATGGTTGTGACGAAGTTTGATGGAGCTGGACAGGGTTCGATAGAGTGGCGATGAAGCAAAGCAAATGAATTGCGGCTGTATGGAACACGGGCGCTCGCTGCGGCGACTCAAGAACACGGAGAAACGGAGCCAGAGCGTCGAGAACCTGCAGCGGCAACGTGTCGTGACCATACTGGTTATTGCTTCTAGACCTATGTGGCGTCTTTTAACCCCTAAGTGTACAGTCTTCTCCAGAATTGACGATTTGAGAAAAATCATCATGAAGAACTATTTGAAAGAATATTTTGGGATTGGTATATAAATAAAATTTGTATATTTTGAGTTTTTTTTTTTTTAATTTATAAAAAAAATTTATAACAAATGAAAATCATTGTATTAAAAGGAACAAAGTAACCACTTTGACATAGGATCTTGTAGTAAGCTAGTTTGAAAAGATATGCAGTCTTCTTCAGAAATTTCCACCATGTAGATTGCAAGATATTAGCATTTGAAGTGACAAAAATCATTTTTTTGGCCTAGCTAATAACCGGGCAGCTATACTTCATAAGGTCACATTTGTATGAAAATATGATCCAAAAGGGTGGTTATTCTTTAAAATCATTCTTCAAGTCAAGTTGGCCACATGCTTGAAAAATTTGAGATCATTTGGAATTGTACAACATATGGAAAAAAAATAGTAAGTAGAAAGAAGTAGAGAATGATTCAAAATACAAAATTGTTAACCATTTAGTTATGGAATTGAAAAATTCCAATTCCAATAGCTGTAATGTTGTAATAAATAATCTACACCTAATGTTTTTATTTTTTTCCAAAAATATTGAAGATTGAATTAAATAAAGGACTTTGAAGTTTATATCAGAGTAGAGATCCAATAATGACCCGCAAACTCCCACAAACTAAAACTCCTCATAACTTTTAGTTCATTGATTAAAATAGAATGATTCAAAGCTTTCCAAGTATATATATCAAGAGAATCAATTTTTAATTTTAATTTCTTAAAAAAATGATTTATAAAGACATTTTTTGTACTGCCAAAATTGCCTGCCCAGCAATGAAAAATACATATCATACAATAACTTTTTGACCATGTAAATAATCAAAAGTTATGAAAAAATTTGGGCCTTAAAGCTACTCTTCAAGCACATGTTGTGTTAAAATTTAAAAGAAAAAAAATTAAAACTTCATTTGTAATAAGCTGCCCATAATTGCTATGTTGCTAAAAAACACATTTAGGCATTTAGGGGATAATGCTTTTGTTGGGAAGTAGATCCTACAAAGAATTAACATATTTTTTCTTCAAATAAATTCTTGCTATAGGTCATGTATGACAATGAGGTCATTTGACCCTCCACTATGATTTGGTGGACCATTGTAGTAAGTACTTCCACTAAGGCCCTAGTTTGAATTCATGACTACTACTCTAGTGTGCCAAGGTTAAAGCCATTGAGTCAAAGTGTAAGTGCTTCCCGAAATTCAATAATATGGTAATTGCTCCTAAATTGTCCACATAAGCATTTGTATGTGGTTTTTGTGACAAAATTAGAGAGTCACAATAGGGAGAACAAAATTCAAATATTTTAGAAAAGATCTATTCATCCAAAAGGTGACAATTAAATATTGTCGCAGAGTTTGTTGAATTTGGTGATATATTTGTGTTTGCTACTAATATACTAATTTTGTCACAAAGTTTGAAAAGGAGTCAAAGAGTGCACAAAACAAGTAACTTCTCCTATTGTCTAATTATCTATGTGTATAGAGTCAAAGAAAATTTTAGATTTTCTTTGCATACATATTACATGAATTTTTGTAAATTTTTCAATATGTGAAAATAAGAATATACAAAATTGAACCTAGGCTCTTATGAATAGAGGTTATATATTTCTATATTTAAACAAGCGATCCCCTCCAATTCACAAAATTTAAACCACCTCAATAAAGAACAAAGTTCATGTTCTTCTCACTAGGAAGGTGGTATCACTTTTCAGTTTTCACCAAGTATTAAAGTAATAAAATGTCAAAAGTGCTAGGATAACATAAAAACAAATTAAGTCGTTAGAAGAAATTCGAGGGCACTAGAAGCCCATTTTGGGACTATTCCCCTCTAGCTATTCCCTTCAGCGAGGGGAATGGCCGACTATCAAAAAAAGAATTTTAAAATTAATCTCCATATGCAAAAAAAATTGAAAAAAAATTAGGGGAGGACAATGACGTGGCAAGGTCTTGGCCAAGTCAGTAGTCCAATTCCAACACTACACCAATCCTATTCCCAACTTGATAACTTACAAGCTTTTGGAGCCCTCAAACTTTTTTTAATGGAAGACCCATCAAATGTAGAGAGCTTGGTAACATAACATAAGCACATCCAATTGTGACACCTTCTCTTCTCTAACACCTAATAAATAAACTTAGTGAACATTTCCATGATTCAAAACTATCACTAATAATTTTTCAAAAGCAACCATAGCATTGAGAGGTGAAGAGTTATTTGAAGATGAGAGATAAGACATTTTATCCTTCAAGGGTATCCTTTCAAAATAATTCTAGTATTATGTATAAAGTTTTCTAGTATGTTTTCAACTTTGAAATTTTGTAAAATATTACTAAAATATAGAAAAATTACAATAACATTTGGTTTGCATTTCTAATGAGTTTGCTAACAATTTTATCAATTTTTTTGTCATATAACTACTGAAATAATGGGACCAAAACTTTTTTTTTGCTTTTAAGTGCTTATACCTTAATCTAAAACTCTTGGCCCAATTTAACCCCTAAATTTCCAAGGTCTTTTTTGAGCTTCTAGAAATTTGCTCTAAATTGAACAATAAGCAAACATTTTGATAAGCTATATCAATTTTTTTTTGAATTGTAAGTGTACAAATTCAAATTAGATATGTTAGAAAGCACATAGGAAAAGAAAACACAACAATATCATTATAGATTGAAAAATTATAATGTTTGATCATGAAGGTGTTAAACCCTAAAGTTTTAATACAAAAGTTTTTGAGTTCATTGAAAACACTCAAAAACTGCCAATTTTAATACAAGAAATAAATTTAAAAAAAATTTCATACATTCAACTAAAATATTGTCCCCAAAAAAATGTACACTAAAAAAAATGTATCAAAAAAATGTATCAAAATTTTTTTTTGGATACATTCAACTATAATATTGTCCCATAGTATGATAATTTGAGAACATGTGGTAAGAATTTCAAAATTTCCATGGCTTGGATTGAAAGATATAAACATTCAGTTTTGTTTGAAATCATTTTTTTGGCCTTGCACAAAATGAGGTAGTTGCACTTCACAAATTTACTTTTTTACAAAAAAATATCCAAAATAATGATGCTTCTTTGATTTATTTTTCCTCTAAGACAAGTTGTCCATATGCTTGAAAATTTTCATATCATTTTGGAATTGTACAACATATGGGAAAAAAATAATAAGTAGACAATACTAGAGAATGATTCAAAATACTAAATTGTTAAGAATTAAATTATGGAATTAAAAAATGCCAATTCCAATGTTATAATGTTGTAATAAAAAATCTACACCTAATTATTATTATTATTTTTTTAAATATTGAATATTGAATAAGATAAAAGACTTTAAAGTTTATTTTTGAGTAGAAAATCTATAATTTCTCACAAAGAAGAAACCCTCATAACTTTTCACTCATTCATCAAAATGGAATGATTCTTAAAGCTTTTCATGTATATATAATTTTAGAAAAACAATTTTAAATTTTGGTTTCTAAAAAAGAGATTTAAAAAAAAAATTCCAAATTGCCCATTTACAAAAAAGGAACATATTAGGCTATAACTTTTGACTCTTATTTTCAAATGTCATGAAATTCAATGCATATAAAAGATATTCTTTATCTTCACCTTCTATTAAAAATTTGGTCAAAAATGTGAATATCTTTAGTCACACGTACCTTCCCCAAATTTTTATGTAACCCCCAAAAGCAACTTAATCCTATAGGGGTTAAAACTATGAAAGTGAATGGAAGTCTTTCAATCCTCTTTTCGCATGTCAAATTAGAAAAGATGGTCACCAAAAAAATATTAGGTTAAAGAAAAAAACATGATAACTCCAATTAATTTACAAATTCTCAAAATCTCTTCCACAATTTTTTTAAATGAATTTATAATGTGAACTTTTCTTCAAGATTTAGTGTACTCAAGGCTCATTTCTCAGAGCTCTTAACATTATAAAAAGTCAAGATTGCAATGGATATGCTTGCATAAAATCTTAAATAGAAAAATTATAATCAAACATTTTCAAAATCAGATTTTTGATGCTAAAACTAAACTTCAAAAAGAATTGTTCAGAAATATAAACTACTAAATGATAGCAACTTGGTTAAGTTTTATTTAACTTCAAAATATTGTCTAACACCAAAAATTGGTGCCTCGGCATTTAGGGACTTAATACAGCTGTGACCTAGCTTTTCCGCCGAGCTCGGTGGTGG